>QEOT01003265.1:48079-126851 GCA_003123785.1 Pterocarya stenoptera
TTAGTGCCATGGACCTGATGGCTAGAACAAAATTCAGAGAATTGGGATCAAAACCCAATTTCATAACTTCACTAACAATCTCACTAAACCGATTGCCACAGATAAGCAGTGACGCTGGTTTTATAAGGAAGAGTTTCAAAACTAATGACTGGGGAACACCATGGCTTATCAACTTATCGATGTTGGGCTGTAATATATGCACCACGTCTGATTCAATTACTCCGTAACATCTCCTTATACCCTTTAAGAAATTCTCGTCAGTTCCAAGAAACCGCCTAAGCTCTTGAATACACGGAATGATTTGTTTTTCGAGGCTCCTTGTTAGAATATTCGGCCTTGCGGATAAAAGCTTTGTAATTTCAATATCTGGAAGACCTAACGATTTGAAAAACTCCAACTTTGGCTGAAGAATCTTTTGAGCATTAAACGTATACAATAGGGGATACTTCATAGTCAAAGTTTTTATTTGCATATCACTAAAACCATGTGCTCTAAAAAAATCAACAGCAGTGTATGCATCACTTTCTAGCACAATTGGGTATTTGGTGAGCATTTTGGCGAGGTTAGCGCCAGAGAACCCTAAGGATATAAACAACTCCATGTTGGGCTTAAGGGTATTGCCTAAATCGGCCGAAAGCAATAGTGGACGACTACTAATTAAGTGAATGATGTGGTTCTGTGTCAAACCGTGAGTTCTCAACAGATTCAGAACGGAGTTGGGATTCTCTACGTTCTCAATGCTGAGCTTCTTGGAAGCTGAAGTGGCCAATTCTAAGGACAACCCACACGAGTTTCGGAGGAAGGAAACTGTAAGAGATTTTGGGTCCGTGGAATTAGGGGGGTCTGAGATGGGCTTGAGAGAGGAGGTTGAGAACAAGTGGCCATGGCAGATTGGTGAAGCTCTGCGCCTTAATTGTTGGGGCAGCTTTACGAAAATTAAACGAAGCATTTGGTTTGATTGCCGAAAATGCTGAATCAATGGTTACCTGGATTGAGTTTTGAGATGGAATGCGATACCATTGCGGATTGAAGAGTCGGCCTCCTCCCTTTCCCCCATGCTCTGTGACTTTTCAGTGCAGCAATGATTTCTGCTGGAGGTTCAGCTAATCGCAGCCCAAGGCCCCAAAGGCACCCAAGAGGCAAAAAAAATTAATGGCTAAGAATTAAAAAAAAAAAAAGAAAAAAAAAGGAAAATGCTGGTAAGGGCTAAGAAATAAATACACTCATTTATATCTTCTAATTTTTTAATGATTAAAAAAATGACTATTTGTAAATTTATATTTACTATTTTTTTAATGATTAAAGATATTTAAAAAATATTTAAAAGAAAAAAAAATCATTTACTGTATATTTAGGTGCAAGTTTGACGTACACCCACGTTAAAAAAAAAATAAAGATACAATTATACTCTTATTTTGATCTATTAACGCGTGGTAAAATGTGATTTATTAAAAAAAAATATTAAAAACACAAGCAATAAAGGGGTTAGAGAAAACCTCCTAGGATTTTAGTTTTCTTTTTTCTGTGTTTTCATATTTACTTCAATTAGGCAAACTGAGTTATACAACTTGAGTAACATGGTTGCGGGTGGTCTACTCCCACCGAGGGGAGCCACGTAAGGAAGCCACCGAACAACCATTTTTTAATTTTATTTTTTTAAAATTTTTTTGAAACCCCTTAACATTTAAAAAAAAAATTACAAATTTATTAAAAATACTTCTTTAACCATTGAATAAAATAATAAATAAATAAACCCAATTGGTGAGTTTTATCTGTGGATTTTATTGGTGAAAGTAGTGTTTTTCGAGAAATATATGTGTAGACAAGATATTTGACCATAGAAAAATGCTTGGCCTCGTTTAGATAAAGAAACGGTTCCATCTCATCTCATTATCCAAACGGATCTAAGTGTCTTGATAATGGGTCCCAACACTTTTTTTATTTATTTAGTGATTAAGTATTTTCTAATGATATTGTGATTTTTTATTTTTTTTTTGAAATGTTTAAGATGATTAAAAAAATACATTAAAAAAAATGCACTCTAAATGTTTAAAACGCTTTACTTTAAAAATGCACTTTAAATGGACAACATGAGGTAATGAACCAAAGCTTGCTGCAGCCCAACTCCCATCTATTCTTGAAAGCTCTTCCCTCATTTACTGCATGGGAGCGGCTAGTCTGCCGTCCCAAAGTGACTGCTGGGCTTACCGCCAGTGCAAAATTTTTTTTTTTTTTTTTCATTTTACTTTTCACATTTTTTTTACATATTGAAATACATTTAAAAAATAAAAAAATACATCAATACATTTAAAATCACTTCCTTAATCACTAAGTAAAAAAAAAAAAAAAATTGCCCAAGCGGTACACTTGGGCGGTACAAATGGGGCGGCAGACAAGCATTTCCCTTACTGCATTTTACCTTAACAAAAAACAAGGACAATGAGAAGAAGAAACAAGCAAATATGCACATCACACCTTATATAAATAAGGTTCAACATCACACTTGGTCAGACAGTATCTAGCACATGATCCCTAAATTTCAAAAGAGGACTGCCATGTCAGTTGCTACAGCTGTTAAAACAGGATTACTATGCACCATAATCATAGAGATAGTATTGAGTTAAATCAAAACTAAAATTATGTCAGTGCAACGTTCTCCACTTGACATTATTAGTGTCCCAACATCATAGTTTCCCATAAAAAAGATTACAACAATAATTATTTTAATTATTTACTATATAAGAACAACATTATATGAGTAGGATAGACATGACTACATCCAAGTCATAACTATACAAAATTATATTACAAAGATTTAAATGCAAGTATTATATTACCTATGTGGTTGGCAACTCGATGGATCTTCTAGTTCATTTTGCCTCTTGAACACCAACTCCTTCATCTTTGTGGCTTTCAGAACACTCAATCGTTCAACTTCTAGCTCACCAAGAAACAGTATATAAAGCAGCACTAAAAGTTCCATAGTATCGTCTTAATCTTACGCAATTTCATCAAAAGGGAAGTAAAGGACTGGTCTGTTAAGGTATTAGTAGTAAATATGGTAATCTAGAATTTGTTAACAACTGAAAGTTATAAATTACTTTTATCATGGCAGAGTGCACGCATCCAAAAGAAACAATGGCACTCTACACAAAACAGATATAATAAATAACTGGAGAATCAGAAAACACATACCTCTGGAATGTTGTGCAGAGCAATGGCCAAGGCCAAATTGACACCAACATGAAGACCCTGGAAAAGAAGCATGACAATGTTCATAAACAGCCAATTCCTGTTAAACAACACACCATTTTAACTCAATGAATTCAGGAGCACACATTAGCAGTCTCAGGTTGCACACAAAATAGGTTGTACGGCATCCAATTAATTCAATATTCAACTCAATCAATATGCACTAATATACATAACTCAATTTATAAGGCATATCAACATACGTGTCACCCATGTAATCCAATCTAACATAAATATACATATTCTATCACCTAACACTTGAGTTCAATACAACTCATTACACAAAATATAATCATCTAAACCTCATATTACATTTAGTATGCATAAAATCTTAAAAATCCAACACTTACAAATACATGGGAAAAATGCTGAGCAAGGGTGGTTTGTGTTATATTTATTATAGATTGTGAAATTAAATATGTGAATTTATTGAATGTAGGTTATTATTTATTTACGTGAACCACTATTTCAAGCTGATGCATTGGTTCAGTGGTAATGGCGTGTTGTTTCACCTGAAATGGTAGGAGTTCGAAACTCCACAAGTACAATTTGATTTATTTTGTGAAGTGTTAGACTTGGACAGACACAATGCTTGGGCTGGCTAAGCCTTGCACACGGGCCAAAGAGTTACAACACTTGGGCACTTGCACATGGCCCGAATAGGCACTTTGAATGGGTGCAATGCTTTAAAAATCTATTTAAATGAAAAGGCACTTATGAGGATTCAAAGTAGTGCCCTCTCTTCTCCAAGGGAGGCACCTGATGACCACTAGGCTAGACATGTACCCTTTGGTCTTTAAGTGAAACATCATGACGTTTAAACCAGTAACTGCCAGTTGAAAATTCACAAGTTAAGAGTTGTGATATTTCACATGGTGTCACTTCATTCTCTATAAATAGGGGATGAGACTCACGAATTTATTATTTCATTCTCTCATATCTTTAGTCACAACACTTGGGTACTTGCACATGGCCCGAATAGGCACTTTGAATGGGTGCAATGCTTTAAAAATCTATTTAAATGAAAAGGCACTTATGAGGATTCAAACTAGTGCCCTCTCTTTTCCAAGGGAGGCGCCTGATGACCACTAGGCTAGACATGTACCTTTTGGTCTTTAAGTAAAACATCATGACCTTTAAAGCAGTAACTGCCAGTTGAAAAGTCACCAGTTAAGAGTTTTGATCTTTCACATAGAGTCACTTCATTCTCTATAAATAGGGGATGAGACCCACAAATTTATTATTCTATTCTCTCATATCTTTAGTCACTTACACAATTTTATAGAGAAACTCTGAATGAAAGACTTCAGAATTGCTATCTGCAGTTGGTGACTTTGTTGTATCCTAGAGGTGAATTGCTTGTAACTCGGTAGCAAACTCTTTCCAGTGGGGGCAATTATTATCTTAAAGATAGTGTTCTACACGCCTCAAAGTCGCACTTATTTTTTAGATTACTGTATCCGCACAATTTTCTTCAATAGTTTGGAGGGGCTGAGAGAGGAGTTAGGGTTGGAGGTGTCGAGTGCTCGGCACAGATAAAAGGGAGTGGCGGAGAGGTGGGATTTTGGCAGCAAATCTAGGTGGTGGAGACCTGTGAGAGAAAGAGGGAGTTACGGGGATGTGAGAGATCATGGGGGAGCTAGGGGATGAATAAAGGGAGTCTGCGAGGGGCTGTTAGTGCCGTCGACGACAAAGGGCGATGGCTTGGGTATGGGTTGCAACGGCGACCTGGAGAAGCCGAGAGGGAAGGAGGCTCGTTTCTGGGGAGGAGGAGAGGGAGAGAGGGGCGAGTGGGGAGGCTGGGTTCGGCGAGGGGTGGTCACCGGTGAGGTGGTGGTGGTGTGGCGCTGCAATGGTGGCCAACGACTGGGCTGTGGCAGAAGGAGAAGAGAGGGAAGAGGGGAGGGGTTCCGTCGACTGCAAGGGGGAGGGAGGACAGAGAGGGAAAAGAGAAGTGAGGGGGAAAAGAGAGAGTGAGGTTTTTAAATTGGTATGACGGTGAGATTAAAATAATTTACGGCGAGAAATCGTTGCCGCCAACAATCTTTTTTCACCGCAAAAACAGTTGTTCCCCCCCCCCCCACCACAAAATATGGTTTTACTCGCCGACATAATCTCATGGCAAAAGGTTATTTCTTTTTCCAACAAATAATTTCCATCTCATCAGCTAATTGTTTGTCACAAATGTATATCTTGAAAAAAAATTTCATGGGAAAAGATGATATTATTTTGTTATTATTATTTACAACGGGTATTTATCGCCGCAAAACAAAATGATCTTGCCGCAAATACTAATAACCCAAAATTCAAAAAAGTTCGCCAAGAAAAAGTATTTGCAGCGAGAAAGTGTCGTTGAGAATAGCTAATAACTTTGTCGCAATAACTAATAATCTACGAAAGGAAAGTATTTATGGTAAGTTTACTTGCGATGACTTTTTATAGTCATGAAAAATCTTTATTTCGTCACAAAAAGTTATTTCCCACAATGTTTTAGTCAACGTGATCTTGTGATAAAAAGGTTGTTTTTTTTTTTTCCCACGAATAGTTTTTGTGTCATCAGTACACTATTTGCCACGGTCGTATATCTTGGATCTTGAAAAAAGAATTCGTAGAAAAAGCTTATATTTATTATAGTGTGTAGTGTCACCCTCCATATATGACAAATTTTCTAGTTAAATATTTAATAAATTTTCATTTTTGGGTTGAATACCATAAGGATTCTTAGGTTTGCCTATCATCGGTAGTAACAATCTTCCTTTGTATGGTCAAACTCAAAAGTAGAATATATAAAGATTTATTAAAATTAAAATTTATAAGGAGACAAAAATTAAAAATAATAAATCGAGAGTGAAAAAAAAATTAAAGGGAGTGAGAAGAGTAACACATGATGCAACCGAATATTAGCATTGAATTATGCAAATGTAAAGTCATAATTTGCATAATATCACACGATTTTGCATTTGACTATTCCACTCAAAACCTATTTTCACATTAAATTATTCATCTATTAGCTAAAATAATAATAAAATATTATTAATTTAATAATATATATATTTTTTTAATAATTTTTTTTGTCATATTTTACAATTCTACCAATCATATGTTAATTAATAATCAAATTATAATTAACATATGATTGGTAGAGACAAACTGTAAAATCCTAACAAAACAAGTCTTTACACTAGAGACAATAAAATTACAACATCTAATTGCACCAATCAGTAAAACGCTGCAGCATTCAACAACGTCTGATTCCACAATTCACAGCAGGTAATTAAAACACCGCCCATCACCAAAAATTAAAAACAAAGACAATGGATAGAGACTATGAACTATGGGCAATGGATCCTGAACATTTTGTTCATAACATTTCAGCCCATCACAAAATCTGCACAATCAAACATTTCAACCCATCATAAACCAGCAAAATCAGAAAATCCTACTAGCTTGTGTTCGCCTCCGTATCTGGAAGTCAATATGAGAGAGTCGATATAAAAATGTGCATTGGCATGAAGACTCTGCAGTTTCTGCTAAAAAGTGCTTCTTCCTTTTTCTCCACGATATGGACATCCTGCACTTCAGTATTAATACATGAATTTGCTACTTTTTCTAGAAATAACAGCACCTTAAAAAAATGGCCATAAAATTTTTTTTATGGAAGAAGCCTAATCCAATGTACCAAACAATGTTACACCACCATAACAGAGTTATACACACACCAGAGTATTACATATTACATATGAGTAAACTTACTTTGTCTGAACACTATTAATGACCAAAACATCACTTTCTTATGAATCTGCCAATATATAAATATATGCACACAAATTATGTGTCTTTTAATCAACCCAGGTTGTCGCAGGAATGAGTTGGAACTCCTCCACCCTAAGCCGTGGGAGGACATGACTTATACTTATTTCAATTCCTTCATTTTCAAATTATAAAAAATAATAAAAATTATTTGCACAAAATTTTCATTTATTTCTTTATATTTTCCCCTTTCTCAACTAAATGAAGTTTCAGGCAAGCCGAGCATTTTCCTTTTTTTTCTTTTTCTTTTTTCTTTTCTCCTCTCTTCTGGCAAGACTAACAAGCATCGGAAATATTCTGTGCGGGGCAAACAATCCCTTAAATTACAGGTTACCAAAGCATTATAAGAAGGCAAACATTAACCTATTTACTGTTGCTTGCAACTTGAAACAGAACCTTAGAACCCCAAATCACAAAATTATAATACTAGCACAATCCACAACTACCATCGTCAATTATTGACTGTCGACTCAATAATCCACATTCACAAAATTTATGTGTCCCGTATTACTAAGGCTGAATTTTTTATGAATTTTTATTTCATCATCTTTATTTTCTAAGGCTGAGGTGGTCAGATTTGGGACATGTATTACTATTTGAGGCCATATGAGGTAGCTCCATGGGTATATGGAATTCTCAATATTTTCTTTTTAGATGGATATGGACAAATGGATCAGTTTGATAACAAGAGCAAATCCAAACAGTAAAATGATAATTGAGGGGCAAATAAAAAAGGAATCAAAATCAAGGACAATTACCATATAAAGTTTCTGAGACACCTCCAAAGAGTAATCTACCCAACTGCAAACATGTTGAACTAAAACTGAACTCATGATCTTTAGCCAATGCCGCATTTGATTATGTCAAAAGTACTCACATCTCCATGGCTATGGGGAGCCCTTGAAATTCAATCTTCCCTTGGTGCGCTCTAACAACATCAGGAACCTCATTTTGATACTTGCTCACAAATTTCACAATGAATTCCTTCTCGGCCATTGTGACCATATAAGGGATGCCAATTTCCTCCTTGATTAACCCCTTTAACATCAAAACTTGCAGAACTGAACACCTTGGAATAATCCGCCTCTCCAAGCTATGCAGTAGAAGATTCGGACTCTTGGAGATTATAGAAGGCTTCATCTTCAGTTTGTTCACAAAGAAACCCATAACTTTCTTAATCTTCTTCTCTGAAGAAGTCATACACAAGGGTTGCCGCTTGAATGCCAAATAAATTTCATCCTCTGACAAACCAAAACTTCTAAAAGCTTCCACCTTCTGCTCCCACAGTGGCTTACTATTTAGTGCCATGGACCTGATGGCTAGAACAAATTTCAGACAATTGGGATCAAAACCCAATTTCATAACTTCACTAACAATCTCACTAAACCGATTGCCACAGATAAGCAGTGACGCTGGTTTTATAAGGAAGAGTTTCAAAACTAATGACTGGGGAACACCATGGCTTTTCAACGTGTCGATGTTGGGCTGTAGCATATGAACCAAGTTTGATTCGAGTATTAGGTAGCATGCCTTTATAACCTTTAAGACATTCTCATCAGTGCCAAGAACCCGCCAAAGCTCTTGAACACACGGAATGATTTGTTTTTCGAGGCTCCTTGTTAGAATACAAGGCTCAGACGATAAAAGCTGTGCAATTTCAAGATCTGACAAGCCTAACGATTTGAAAAACTCCAACTTTGGCTTAAAATTCTTGTCAGCATTATACATATACAATGAGGGACGCTTCATCGTCAAAGTTGTTATTTGCTCATCACTAAAACCATGTGCCCTAAAAAACTCAACAGCAGCGTGTGCATCACTTTCTAGCACAGCTGGGTATTTGCTAAGCATTCTGGCGAGACCTGAACCAGAAAACCCCAAGGATTCAAACACTTTCATGTTGGGCGTAAGGGTATTCTCTAAATCAGCCGAAAGCAATGGTGGACGAATTCTAATTAAGTTCCTGATGTGGGTCTGCGTCAAACCGTGATTTCTCAACAGGTCTAGAACGGAGTTGGTATTCTTTACGTTCTCAATGTTGAGCTTCTTGGAATACAAAATGGCCGATTCGAACGAAAGCCCACATGAATTTTGGAGGAAGGAGACTATCAGAGATTGTGGATCCTTGGGATTAGGAAGTTCTGAGGTGGGTTTGAGGGAGGAGGTTGAGAAAAAGTTTGCGTGGCTAGGTTTCGAAGGTCTGTGCCTCAGTTTTTGGGGCAATTTTGAGCAAATGAGACGTAGCATTTGATTTGGTTGAGACAAAAACTATTTGATTCAGGAGATAAGTATGAAGAATGGTTACCCAGTTCGAGATTTGAGACCGAGTTGCCTCAATCATCGGCCTCCCTCATCTTCTGGTTTGGAAAGGTTCGAAATTTGAGACTCAGTTGCCTGAATCATCGGCCCGCCCTCTTCTTCTGGTTTGGTAAGGCTCCGACCTTTCCCGGGTTAAACTCTGGAAGACAAGGAACTCGCAACAAGGTTTAAATCAACTGAAGGCCCATCGAGCCTCTTTAGGGGTAGAGGGTTGGCTAGTTGAAACCTCGGAGTTGCCTAATCCCTCGCTCGTAACAGTTGCAAAGCGGTGGCAAATGATGTTTTCGTATCGTATCAAATCATGAATATTTAATTCAGAACTGCTTCTAAGCGATCGGGTTGATTATATGTGAAAAACAGCCCCCTATCATAACATGCCACGTATTGTATTACACAACAAGAGAAATGCACGCACGCACACGAGATTGGTAGTCCATTTCGGCAAAACCAGAAACAGAAACGCACATCCCGCACATCCCTTTCGTCGAACCTCATCTCACCGAGACTGTACGTTCCTTTCATCGGATCTCTTCCGTGCACCGCCGCTGAAAGTCATCTTCACCGAGACCTGCTATTGAAATCTCTTCCGTTGGAATCATCACCGAGACTGTATCGCTACAGGCGTGCCCCTTGTTCATGTTCATGGCTGACAAAGAAAACCCTTTTGTTGCTGAGGTATTTAATCTTAGTATGATGATATTTAATTTCTCACATAATGGTATTTGGAACCTAGTAAAAAAACCTGACGGAATTGAAGTTTAAATATGCTGCAAAAGAACTGTGACAATATACTGGAAGAGATCTTTGCAGTATATTTAAATATAATGCCTTCTCAAATTCTTTTGCAGTATATGTAAATATACTTTTTTCGTTTAAGCATAAACCCCACAAGGAAGAGATCTCTGCTCCAGTGATGCATTTTTTGTGTTACACTTTGTTCATACATTTTGTGCGTTTAGCTATAGCTTGAAAACGGAGCATTCAGAGCTCATGAGCCTATCGGGTCCTCATTGTTAGATTGAAACCCTTAGTGACTTTGGTTATAGCTCACAAAAAGCATTCAAAAAGAAGAAAAAATCTCCATCTCTCGTTTTCTTTTTATTTTGCATTAGGAGGGTGTGAATTGCAAATAATGGGTTTGAGTTTATATATCTCCATCTCTCTTTTCCTTAAAAAGAAAAAATCTTGTTTGTGATTTAAATTATTTAGCATTAGGAGGGTATGAATTGCAAATAATGGGTTTGAGTTTATATAAGTAGTTGTAAGCTAAAGATTTGTTTTGTTTGCTTGGTGATTGTTCTGGAAAGTGACAAGAAATATAAGTTGGGGTTGTGCTTATTTTTTGGAATCACATATATTATTAATTGAATTGATCTGTTACTATTGGGTTGGATAAAAATATGTTTGGAAGCATTTTCAATTTACAGGAAGCATAGTTTAAAAGCATATTTTATTTCTGGAAGCATAATATATTTTCATTAAAAGGCAATTTTTTAATGTTATGTTTTGTATGGCAGGAACAAATCTCTTGTTTTGATAGTGAAGAATTTGAGATAGAAAGTGTAGACGCTCAATGTGATGTGAATGTTGAGGGTGGGATGAATGTTGAGGATGAGGTGAATGTTGAAGATTGTATGAATGTTGATGATGGAGTGAATGTAGAAGGAGGAGTTAGTGCGAGTAGTGGTCCGTTGGAGCCATTCATTGGTATGTTATTTGATGATGTGGAAGATGCACAAGCATTTTATAAGGCATATGCAAGACGACAAGGTTTTTCAATTTGGACGAATCATACTCGACTGTCGAAAGATGATAAAAAACTATGTGCAGTAGACTATGTTTGCACAAGGGAAGGATTTCGACGGGTAAACCTGAAAGAAAAAGAACGAACAATTCCAGAACCTGCCGAGACAAAAATTGGATGTAAAGCTTTGATGGGTATAAAAAAAGATGGTGAAAAGTGGGTAGTCAACAAGTTTGTGGTTGGACATAACCATCTTCTACTTACACCGAGAAGTACTAGTTTCCTCTGTGGACATAGGAAAGTTACTAAAGTTTAAAAAAAACTTATAATGACTTTAAATGAGTCCGGTGTACCAACAAGAAAAATTATGTCGGTCTTGAGTAAGGAATCAGGTGGTGATTTTAATGTGGGTTGTATTGGCAAGGATGTCGAAAATTACTTGGGCAACCAAAAGAGAAAAGTATTTGAAGAGGGGGATGCACAACGGTTATATTCCTATTTTCTTGATCGACAACTGAAAGAACCTGGGTTTGTGTACTCCATGCAAGTTGATAAGAATGGATGTATGAGAAGTTACTTTTGGACTGATGCTCAATCAAGAGCAGCCTACCAATATTTTGGAGATGTTGTCACATTTGATGCCACGTACCTGACCAACATTTATAAGATGCCATTTGTGCCATTTTCAGGAGTTAACCATCATCATCAGACTATAATGTTTGGTTGTGCTTTATTAGTTAATGAAACAGCCGAATCATATACATGATTATTAAGAACATGGCAAGAGGCAATGCTTGGTCATGCTCCTTCGACTATCATTACCGACGATGACAAGGCGATGACGAAGGCCATTTTAGAGGTACTCCCGAATACAACTCATAGGTTGTGCTTGTGGCATATTCTACAAAAGTTTCCCGAACACTTGGCACATGTCTATAACAAATATCTGGATTTTCAAAACACTTTCCACCATTGCATCCACTAGACAATTACCATTGATGAGTTCGATCAGGAGTGGGCTTCGATATTAGTGAAGTATGAGTTGTCCAAAAATACTTGGTTGCAAAATCTTTACATCCGACGGGATAAGTAGGCTCCGACTTACTTGCGTAGAACATTTTGTGCTAGTATATCAACAACTCAAAGGAGTGAAAGTATGAACAAATTCTTCAAAGACTATGTTCGTTCAAGCATGATGGTTAGTGACTTTGTTTATCAGTATGAAAAAGCTATAAATGCACGTTACTTCAAAGAGAAAGAGAAGGATGTTCGAACAAAATCTACTCGGGCGATAATGAAGACACATCTTAAAATTGAAGAGGAGGTGGCAATAATTTATACAAGAAAGTCATTTATTATCTTCCAAGATGAGCTGTTCGATAGTCTACGATACCAAGCAAGAAAATTGTCCAAAGAGGGTGAGACCAAGACATATGGAGTGACAGCTTATGGTAAAGAGCGTCCTATTTACCATGTGACATTGGAGGGTGATGAAGGGCGTGCAACATGTACCTGTCATATGTGGGAGTTTATGGGGATTCTTTGCAAGCATATCTTGTGTGTCTTTGGCAAGAAAGCGAAGTTGGATAGATTGCCACAACATTATGTTTTAGAAAGATAGACAATTAATGCAAAGAATAGACC
Source organism: Pterocarya stenoptera (assembly GCA_003123785.1). Lineage (NCBI taxonomy): Eukaryota > Viridiplantae > Streptophyta > Magnoliopsida > Fagales > Juglandaceae > Pterocarya > Pterocarya stenoptera. The sequence goes on from QEOT01003265.1 coordinate 60,849, forward strand.
CATTCCTGAGTTACCATGTTCTGAAGGGCAATTTGAGCAAGTACTAGATGATCCTACGTTGAGGAAAAACAAAACGATGATACAACTTTATGATATTGTCGAACTTGGGTCGCAGTCAGCCCAAAAACACAAGCATCTCACCCTTGCATTGGAGAAGGTTCACAAAGAGTTACTTGCAATGGAAGATCATGTAGATACTCAAGAAACACATTTCCCATATAGAGGAGAGTCAACCAATGATGACCAAATGTTAAGAAGTCAAGTTGTATCGAACTTTTCACAACAAACGGTCCAGGATCCTCCACGGGTGCCAAGAAAAGGTCGATCAAAATCTTTGAGGGCGAAAAATCCAAAAGAAACGCAACCAACAAAGAAAAGACGCTGTGGCATTTGCAAGAATGAGGGACATACTAGAAACAATTGCCCTTCAGTGAGGTATGACAAAAAAAAAAGTTTGCTTTTTGTTAATTTTTTTGTCGTTTTCGCAAAGTTAATTTACTCCCTTCTTATTTTATTGTGACAGGGAATAACGCAATGGATTGTGTGCTTTGAAGAGTTGTCGTCGTCTTCTTTATTTTGAGTAGATGTAAATGAATGTACCTCAACTACGCCCTTAGACTGTGTGATTTTGAATAATGTATTGAAGCGTCATGGTTATTTTTATGTGATTATGAAGACTATGATATTGGATGCAATTATTGTTGAATGTGTTGAATCTTTATGGTGATTTTGATTCATTACTATGTTTAGAAGTGAAGTGCCTATATTTTGGACAAAATTTCAAAGGATGTTCAAAACATGTCATTCATATCCACAAATTACAACACAACATAGCGAAAGGATGTTCAAAACATGTCCATTACATTCACTTCATATCCACAAGTTACAACACAAAACACATTCAAAACACGTCCATTACATTCACTCCATGTCCATTCCACTAACAAATTACAAAGGGCTACATGAGTTGATGCATTGGCCAACATGCATGCATGGATCTCTTTGGCAACATAAAAATTACAGCACATAATATGAAAAAAAATAACCACGACAACATCAACATTCGCTTGTACTTCTTCTCCATTGCTTGTAATTTGGATTGTTCGATACATAGACGTTCATGAAGTACCCTCTCATTCCTTCTTTTTGCTAACTCTAGCGTCATCTTACAACAGTTGTTCTGGTCACTTTGAAGATCAATCCATTCAAGAAATCTACATTGTGCTTTATTCTTATAATTTGCACAATTGAAAAATCTTCTACCAAAACTATGGGCCTTTCCAGAGATCCGTACTTTTGCTTGAATGCCACAATAGCAAAAGGGTCTCTCCACTGGCACTTTGTCTTCCCCTTTTGCAGTCCAAGAACTTGAGTTGGAATGAGAACCGAAACTTCTCATTTTCTGTCATAAACCAGCCACAGCAAAACAATAAAATCACTAGTCCAGTAGTAAGCCCAAATATAGCTTTACAATAACAAAAGTATTAAAAGCAAAGCAGTAGACTATCTATGCATATATACATTAAAAGCAAAGCAAAGTAGCCAAGGCAATATTATAATCCTGCAGTAAATATGCATATATACATTAAAAGCAAAGCAGCCAAAGCAGTATTATAATCCAAAGCAGTATACAATAACAAATTCATATGACAGGTATATATTTATATGCATATATACCCTTGTGTTTCTGAAACCAGCCAAAGCAAAACACAACTTTTGTCAAACTAAGAAAATTGCTGAAACCAGCCAAAGCAAAGCAAAACAGCTCCCTGCAATGCATCAGTACTCCCGAAAATGTTGACAATCTTTTGTTACATCTTATGACTGCTTGATATACGGGGTTTAGGACTTGAAATTTTTTACAAGATACTAGCAAACATGCAGAATTGTGATATATAACAGGGCAATGCATAGTGACAGCAGTTAATATAAAAGTAGAATCGTAACCTGTGGTCTAAAAGAAAATATATAACAGGGCAATATACAATAGCCCAATTGTGATACTAATTTACAAAACATGTACCAACAATAATTTTTTTTCTCAAAAAATACCTAGTAGGAAAGATATTTTAAGGTGGTTTATGAAAAACTGATATCATTTTTCATCTGAGTAATTCATTTAAAACCCAGCTCTAGCATATACAAACAGTATTACCAGGTTACAATTACTCAATTAATGGGAGGTGTATGTGGTTAGGCTTGAATGGTAAGGCTTCTGTTGAGAAGTATTCGAATCCAAAGATAATAATGAAGTAGGTATTCGAATCCAAAATTATGTGACAACATAATGGTAAGGCTTACTACCCATATCCCTCCCAATCCCATGATTCGAATCCAAAATATAAGAATCTGCATCAGTATTGTGCTTGTTAAGGCAGTTACCCATATCCCTCCCAATCCCATGATTCGAATCCAAAATACATTAAGGGAACTGTTTGATTCGAATCCAAAATTCAGCTGCAGTAATATATCAGCAGGCACATTCTACAAAAGGGAGAGAATCGAAGAGAGAATAGAGAGAATGAAGAAGAAGAATTTACTCGGTCTAGGGTTTGGTTGTGCTGCCCGTCTCCAGAGCCACCATCGCCAGAGGGGGATGGGTCTTTCCGTCTCCTTGCCACTGTGTGTTCGTCAGGTTCCATTTTCGTTGGATCCGTCGAGAGAGGGATCGCACAAGTAAAGGATTCGAATCGCACCGAGAATGAGGGAGGACTGAAGAGTTTTGGGGGGCAAACGAATGTTCGGCTGATTTCTTGTAATCCAGTGAGATGCGGCTGAAGAGTAGTAAGATGAATTGCGTACGTGTCGGCTGATTATTGGTGGGTTGTTTTTAGAACATTATCAGCCGGACCGGTTAGAAGGTTTTCTCTATTTCATTATATAGGTTAACTTGAACTCAATCTGTTAAATTAAACGTGTCAAAATTTTAAATTCTAATCCAACTTATTTAGATAACGTGTCGTGTCGTGTCATCCATTTTGATTCGTTTAATAGTTAATTAGAAATATATTAACGCAATATGACTCATTTAAACCCTTTTATTTCATATAAATAGGTTAAACTAAAATGCATAACTCATTTAACTTGATTAACATAATATCACATAAAATAAAATCTATATTTATTAATAACTACAATATCTTAAAAAATATATATCAATATTTTTCAAATTTTAACATATAATAAAACCAATATTACAAACCATACAATAATAAATATAAACATAGTCTAAAATTATAATCCCAACAATAAAAACATAAGAATACTGAGAAATACCAATATTATAACTAAACGATAATAAAATTTTAATTTTGAAATAAATTATAAACGGGTCAAAATGGGTTGATTTTGTGTTAAGTAGGTTGACATGTTATTGACCCGTTTATAATCATGTCTTAACAGGTCAACCCGTTTTGACCTAAACCCTTTAACATCAAATCTAAATCTGCTAATTTTGTATCGTATTCGTATTGAGTTTATAGATCGTGTCACATATCGCCACATCTAAGTGCTACCGACCTCAAGTGGTGATTGATCTCTAGCATGCAAAAGCTATCTTATTAGCGTAGTCTTGCTAGCAGAACTCGGCTGTAACGTAACATGGGTAAATTGCATTAATGAAAGGATAATGCTACACCCACGCAAGAAAAGTCACGAGAAGAGTCATCAGTCCATTTGGGCGTTTATTATTATTATTATTTTGTGTTTTTTGGTTTTTCCCTTTTATTCATTATTTTTTTAATCTCCTTAAACATTTAAAAAAATATTTACAACATCATTAAAAAATATTTACTTAACCATTAAGTCAAAAAAAATATATAATTTGTGACCCATTGTCAGGACATCAAGCATTTTCCTTGATAAAATATGAGTTGTGTTGATGCTAGTAACTAGGGGTGTTAATATGTGACACGACTCATGAATCCAACAAGAATACGATACGATATTAGAGGGTTTGAATTTGATGTTAATGGGTTCGGATTAAAACAGGTTGACCTGTTAAGACACAATTTATAAACGGGTCAACCTGCTTAACACGAAATCAACCCATTTTGATCCGTTTTGAATTTATTTCAAAATTAAAATTTTATTATTGTTAAGTTGTAATATTACTATTTGTCAGTTTGCCTATGCTTTTATTGTTTTTTTATTATTGGGATTGTAATTTTAGACATATGCTCATATTTATTATTGTATGGTTTGTAATATTGGTTTTATTATATGTTGAAATTTGAAAAATATTGATATATATATTTTTAAGATATTGTGGTTATTCATAAATATAGATTTTAACTTTTATGTGAAATTATGTTATCAAATCAAATGAGTTATGCGTTTTAGTTCAACCCATTTATCTGAAACAAACAAGTTTAAATGAGTCATGTTGTGTTAACATATTTCTAATTAATTATTAAACGGGTCAAAATGGGTGACACGACACAACCTGTTATCTAAATGGGTTGGATTAGGATTTGGAAATCTGACATGTTTAGCTTAACAGGTTATATTTAGATTGACCTATATAGTCAAATGTTCATGACTTGGCACGACACGAACACAATCTGAAAACACAATTTGTCACGCCTATAAATAGTAACGCGAAGTATGACGATGCCTAAGTGAGAAGGACCATAAATGCGTGTCGGTAGAGGTGGATATGAGCCAAAAGGATCCAAGTTAGCGGTGGTGGTTGATTTCTATGGAAAGACCTAATTTTCTAAAGTTCATAAGTTGGAGGGTTAGGAAGAAAAAAATGTGCAGTGCCTAAGATTAGTAATACAGTGGAGAACCTTATACGAGGCCAAGTGTAGAGTTAAATGGTGTGTTTGGGTAGTGGAGTAATCTCACTATTTATTATTTTATTAGTACTTTTCACATACTTTTTACTACTATTTAATATTTTATTATTATATTTTCACTACTATTTACAATTCATCTGAGATCATCTCACTATCCAAATACACCAGTTGAAAGAGAAATTTCTAAACTGGATCAAATTTATGGATTGTTAGCTGGGAAAATGGCAAACAAAAATGTGTTCAACTTAGGCACCAAGAACCCACACTTGATTTTTTCAATCTTGAGCTTGTGGTTCATACGGATGCGCAAATCTTCAGTTTTACAGGGCATACACCATATTTTATTTATCTTTGAATGATGAAATCGGCAATAGGCTTTCCAACAACAAAAAACTTGCAAAACCAACAACATAAATTTGGTGTTATGGTTGTATATGGCAAGTAGATGAAAGATAAATTGAAGAGAGGGTTTAGCAACTTACCGACCCTGAACATATCAATTGATTTTATAGAGTTTGTACAAAGTGTTTCAAAATAATGTAAACTTATCTAATTACTTCTGAATCTAAGTTATCTCATCTCAATAGATTAGATTCAAATTTATGCTATCTTAGAGGATAATTATCCTGCTCAACATCTTTATCAGTAGTTATACATAGAGCCTTATCTCATGTGCAATTGTGCTGACTTGAGTTGTTGTGTTTGACTCGACTTTGGTCTTCAACAACTCCCCGTAAATTGATGGGGGGACCACCATGAGTAGGGGTGATAAACGGTCGGTCCGGAATTGATTAAGATGTCATGGTTAGCTACCATGAGTAGGGGTGACAAACGGTCGATTCGGAATTGACTAAGATGTCACGGCTATCTACCTTCTCTAAAATAAAATTAAAGTCCACTTCGATATGTTTGGTCCTTGCATGAAAAAAGGGTTAGATGTAAGAGCCAATGCACTAATATTGTCACACCACAATGTGGGAATAGACAACAGGGGAACCTGTAGTTCTTTGAACAACATCCTCAACCAAAATAATTTAGCAACATTGACTCGTGAGTGCCAAAGAGTGATACTCGGCTTCTGTACTTGAATGAGAAACAACCAATTGCTTCTTGGCACTCCAACAAATCAAACAGTTGCCAAGAAAAATTGCAAAACCAAAGGTACGTAGAGCAGCGATCATCTGGATTCCCAGCCTAGTCAGAGTCACTATAAACGAATAATGTAGTGGACCTTTGGTGTAATGCAAACCATGATCTGTTGAGCCCTTTAAGTAACATAAAACTCTTTTGGCTATAGACCAATGAGTTGAAGTGGGAGAATGCATATGTTGGCATAGTTGATTAACAGAGAAGGAGATTTCCGAATGAGTTAAGGTACAATACTGAAGTGTACCCAACCACTTGCCTGTATTATGAAGGGTTTGCGAGAGAAGTGCCATCTAATTGGATCCAGATGAGCATGGAGCCTTAGATGGATTGGCACCCAACATTTGATGCCGATTCAGTAGATTTGCAATGTACTTAGCTTGGCAAAGAGGAAAGCCATTTGTAGATCTAGTGGTCCAAGGTTTTGAGAGGGAACTCTTGTTGTAAGTCAGTGATAAGTGTGGTAATCATAGCAGCATGTGTCATTGTAACTAAAATATGATCAACATAGATTAAGGCCTGGTTTGGATAATAAAGTCATCTCAACTCATCTTGTCTTATCTCATCTAATCTAGTCATTAAAACTTCCTCAAACTTTCAAACAAAATAAAATAAACAATTTAACTTTTTCAAATTTCAAAATAAAAATAATATTTTAATAATATTTTATTCAACTTTCATCTCCTTTCAACTCACTATCCAAACCAAACATAGTACAAATAAGGGAATATGAGATTTATGATACATAAAACAAGATGAGTCCACAAGTGAAGCTTAAAAACCAAGTTCCAATAAGAAGGTAGAGAGTCAATTGAACCAAGCTCTTGGAGCTTGTTTTAACCCATAAATAGCTTTGTGTAGTTGACACACATAGTCAGGGTGAGAGGTATTAGTGAAGCCTTGAGGCTACTCTATGTAAACCTCTTCAGCATGATAACCATTTAATAAGGCATTGAACATATCCAATTGCCTAATTGACAAGTCAAAATGTATAGCCAAGCTCAATAGAACCTGAATGATAGAGGGTTTAATCATTGGGCTAAATGTTTCTGTATAATCAATGCCACATTGTTGATCAAAACCTTTGACTACGAGATGTGCTTTGATTGTTTCCACTAATTTTAAACACCTATTTGTTTCGTATTACATTGTGATTGGTTGGCCTTAAGGTATGTGTGCCATTTGATGTTAGAGTTTCAAATTCATGTGTCATTGCATCCCTCCATCGTGGATAAGTAGCAGCTTTGGAATAACTTCTATTTGTGCCATCAAGTTTAGCAGATATAAATTGAGTGAAATTAGGAAGGTTATAGGTAGGAGCAGATATAGGACTAGAGTTGCTAGAAGCCATGGATGTGGATTGGCGTAGGCCTTTGGCTCTTGATACCATGAAAGATAAACTAAAGGGAGGGTTTGGCAACTTACCAACCCTAAACATATCGATTGATTTAGGGGAGGTTTGGATTAAATTTTTTTTTTAACTCATCTCATCTCATTTCATCTAATTATTACAATTTTTTCAAATTCTCATATAAAATACAATAAAAAATTTAACTTTTTTCAGATCTCAAAACAATAATAATGTTAAAAAATAATATTCTAAAAATATTTTATTCAACTTTCAACTTTCATCTCAGCTCAACTCACTATCCAAACCTCCCTATATAAAGTTTGTACAACGTGTTTCAAAATAACATAAATTTACCTCATTACTTTTGAATCTAAGTTATCTAAATCTTAACAAAATAAATTCAAATATATGCTATCTTAGAGGATTATTATCCTGCTCAACACCTTTATCAGTAGTTATACATAGAGCCTTATCTCGTGTGTAATTGTGCGATTTATTGTGTTTGACTGAACTCTATTCTTCAACAGTAGAGAGCTAATCCTAGTGTGTCATTTATTCTTAACATTAAAAGGACAATGTGTTGATTTTTTATTGGGTGGTGTAAATCCTTCTTTTGCACGACATCTGGTTTGAAGGGGATCTCTCCTGAGTCCCAATAACCTAGATGAAAATAAATCAAAATCGAGGACTTCTCAATAGGCCTCGTTTGTTTTTACAAAACTTCTCAACTAATCTCATCTAATCATTACAACTTTTTCAAAATATCACATAAAATAAAATAAACAATTCAACGTTTTCAAATTCTAAAATAAAAATGATATAAAAATATATATTCTAACAATATTTTATTCAATTTTCAATTTTAATCTAATCTTATCTACGAAAACAAACAAGCCAACGTAAGCTTATTGATTTTATTGAAATTTTGGATTTTGGATTGCCAAACTACCACATCTTTTGTGATGCATATCTCAAACTATCAATTTTGTGACTATAGCAAGAAAATGGAAGCTCTGTTCCTGGAAAGAGGGGATCTATGAGAGACGAAGAAGTTGTCTTTGTGCTTACCAAATGGTTTGGGCAAAGGTCAATATGAACTATCATTGGTGGAGGCTGCAATGCAGCCCCGCCGACAGCCATGAAGCTATTCAGCTGGAATCCTCGTGGGCTTGGGAACCCACGAGGTGTCCGTACTCTCCGTGACTTGCTACAGAGGGAAGAGCCCGAGGTTGTCTTCTTGCTGGAGACGAAAGTGAAGGAAAAAGTTATGGAAGGGTATAAATTGTCTTTGGGTTATGCAAATTGCTTGTCTGTTGATCCTAGGGGTTGTAGTGGTAGTCTGGCCCTGCTGTGGAAAAATGATGTTATTTTACATGTTCTCAGTTATTCTTCTCATCACATTCATGCTATTGTTAAACATGAAATTGATAGTAATTCGGATTGGTTTACAACTAGTATTTATAGTCATCCTGATACTAATTTCTGCGAGGATGTTTGGAACTTACTTCACACTTTATCAAATTATGTGGATAAAGCGGATGGCTTATGGTGATTTCAATGAAATATTAACCCTTAATGAGAAGTGGGGAGGAAGATTGAGACCTGAAGTTCAGATGGAGGGTATTAGATCTGTGTTGAATGATTGTCAATTTCATGATCTAGGTTTTAAAGGAACCCCTTTCACCTGGTGTAATCGTAGGGAGGGTGAGGTTATCTGGGAGAGGTTAGATAGATGTCTAGCCAATTCTAAATGGATTGAACAATTTAATGAGACTGTTGTTCAACATGGTTCTGCTTCCTATTCAAATCATGTCCCTATTTGGTTGGATACTAAAGGGTTGGTTTAGCTCAGAAGAAGGAAAAAAGTTTTTTCGTTTTGAACCAATGTGGATTGGTAATCCTGATTGTGAAAAACTTATTGAGCATTCTTGGTCAGAAGGGGGCTCTGATGGCTGTATGATTGGAGCTATGGATAATATTAGACTTTGTGACAACAGACTTAATTAGTGGAACAGAGATTCATTTTGTAATTTCCATAAAAAGCTAGCTGAGGCAAAGCTGAAGTTACAAAGGCTGCAATCTTTAGATCCTGATTTTGTTAATCTTGAAGAAGAAAGGAATATCAGGAAGGAAGTACAAATGTGGTTAAAGAGGGAAGAATTGTTATGGAAACAGAGTCTAAAGTGCTATGGCTGCATAGTGGGGGACCAAAACACTAAGTATTTTCACTCTAAAGCTTCACAGAGGCAGAAAAGGAATCATATTCATAAGATACAAGATGAAAGGGGTCAATGGCTTCAAGGTGTTTAGAGAGATGATTATATCAAATGGTATTTTCAATCCTTATTCAGTTCTCAAATAGGTGCTATGGATGTTCTGAAGGGTGTGGAATCTCAAGTCACTACTGTAATGAATGAGGATCTATGCAAAAGCTTTATTCCAGATGAAGTGTTTGTAAAGGAGATAGAGTCAATGTTGTTGTGCTTGAGGTGTTAAATTCAGGTGTGTTTCCTCAGGCTTTGAATCACACCCACATTGTTTTAATCCATAAGAAGAAGTCCCCTATTTTAGTATCTGACTTTAGACCAATTAGTTTGTGTGATGTCATTTACAAACTAGTTCCTAAAGTTATTACTAATAGACTGAAATGGGTCCTCCCTACCATTATCTTTGAGACACAAAGTGCATTTGTGCCTGGAAGACTCATCATTGATAATGTCTTAATTGCTTATGAGTTGGTCCATTTTCTAAAAAATAAGAGGCAAGGAAAAAAGGGTTTCATGTTTCTAAAACTTGACATGTCTAAAGCCTATGACAAGGTTGAGTGAGATTTCTTGGAAGTGATGTTATTAAAGTTGGGGTTTGCTGTCAGTTTGGTGAAGCTTATTATGAATTGTGTGACCATTGTTACTTTTTCAATTATGGTTAATGGAAGTCCCACAGATACTTTAGTGCCCTCTAGAGGGATGAGGCAAGGAGATCCTTTATCTCCTTACGTTTTCCTCTTATGCACTGAAGGTCTTATAAGTCTACTCAAAGAGGCTGAGATAAGGAAGACAGTGCATGTATAAAAGTATTTAGGGGTGCTCCTCGAGTGAACCACATGTTGTTTGAAGATGACTCTGTGATATTCTGTAAAGCAGATACAAGCACTTCTCAGACTATCCAAGCTATTCTTAGAAAATATGAGTTAGCCTCAGGACAAAAGATAAATATCAGTAAAACATCAATGGTGTTTAGCTCTGATGTCACTAAATCTGTTAGGCATTAAATTACAGCTATGTGGGTTGGGGGTACAATTCAGCAACATGAGAAATATTTGGGTCTTCCTCCAATTGTTGGGAAAGCTAAAACAACTACCTTTGTTGAGATTAAGTCAAGAGTGTGGAAAAAACTTCAGCACTAGAAAGAGAAGATTTTATCTCAAGGGGGTGAGGAGATTTTAATCAAAGCTGTGGTATTATCCATACATGCCTATGCTATGAGTTGTTTTATGTTACCTAGCAAATTGTGCAAGGATTTGGAGAGTGTGATGGCTAGATTTTGGTGGGGCCAAAGAATTAATGAAAAGAAGATCCATTGGGTTAAATGGGAGAAGATGTGTGATTCTAAGTATAAGGGAGGAATGGGTTTTAGAGATTTAAGATTTTTGATTTTTTAGCCTTGGTCTTCTTGCTAAACAATCATGGAGAATTCTTACTCATGCTAACTCCCTACTATTGCATATTTATAAATCAACGTACTTCCCACATTCTTCATTTTTTGAGGCAAAGTTGGGTGCTAATCCATCTTTCGCTTGGAGAGGAATTTGGGAAGCAAGAAAGTGACTGATGAAGGTTTGTCAATGGAGAACTGGGGATGGAAATTCAGTTAAGGTCTAGGATGATGTTTGGATACCCGGACATTTAGCTTTAAAGGATGAGTTGTTTGAGGAAGTAACGGTTGATGAGCATTTAACAGTGGCTTCTCTTATTGATCCTGACTCGGGTTAGTGGAGTGTTAACACCATTAGAGCCCTTTTCAATCCAAGGGTAGCGTATGATATTTTAAAGATTACTTTGAGCCGAGGAATATATACAGATCAGTTGATTTAGGGGCATGAGAAAAATGGTTCATATTCTGTGAGGAGTACCTATCGATTCTTTAGGTCCCTTTCAACACAAGAGTTGCAGGGTGTTCTAGGGCTCAAGATGATCATAAGTTGTGGAAGGCTGCGTGGAAAATGTGTGTGCCTAATAAGATAAAATTTTTTGCTCGACAGGTTTGCTATGAGGGTCTTCCATCAAAGCATAACTTACATAATAAGACGGTTGACATTTGTCTCTCTTGCGATTTCTATAATGCTATTGTAGAAGATGTGGCACATGCACTCTTTCACTGTCCTACTATTAAAGATTCATGGCTGCTGAACTTGCCTCCTTTGTTTAGACAGATGCATGAGGATATGTCAGTTGCTGATATTGTCCAGCTAGTGGTGAGCAAAAGAGAGCAAGATTTGGTTGACAGGTTTTTTTTATCCTTGCTTGGGCTTTCTGGTTTAGATGAAATAAGTTGTCTTTTGAGCAGACTAGACTGGAACCTACGCAAGTGGTGAACTATGCCCTAAACATTTTGTGTTTTAAGAAAGCCTCCAAATCAGTGACTACAATTAAACTGGTAACAGATTGTTCCTGGCATGCCCCTTCAGCTGGTTTTTGCAAATTGAATGTTCTGTGATTTACATAAAGCTAGTATTGGAGCTGTGGTCAGAGATGAACATGGTAATGTGCTATTGGCTGTGAGCAAAGCTAAGACTGAAGTTGTAGACCCTGAAGCCATAGAGCTATTTGCAATGCTTCGAGGCCTTCATTTTATGTTCAAATGGGGTGTCCAAAGCTAATTCTTGAAAGTGACAACTTGTTGATGGTGGAAGCTATTCAAGTAGATTGAGATTCTATGTCAGTGCTAGGAAATCTGGTTAATGAGGTAAAAAATCTGATGAAATGCTTTGAGGTCTCCAAAGTCTAACATGTATTGAGGTTGGGGAACAAAGTGGCTCATTAGTTAGCACGTAATGCTTGGCATGTGTCTGATGTGGAGCTTTGGATAGGGTCTATCCCTTATTGTATTTCTCATTCTGTTTGGGTTGATACAATTCATTTGTAATTTGATATTATGAATGCAAATTTGCTTATTATAAAAATAATAATAATAACATTATGAACTGGGTATTAAGATCCAATTGTCAAGATTTTACATTGCCCTTAGATATTACCTTTCAATGTTTTCATCCATATTTACCCTTAGATATTAAAATAAGGCTATTTATGTATGTATGAAGTGAACCTGAAAGGTATGGCTTAGTTTGGCTGAACTAGGAATAGAATGATAAACATATGCATAAGTTTAAACATGTCATAACATATACAAAAGGTCCTGCAATATTTGGCGACAGAGCAACCAATTCCATATGACCAAACTACTAAAAATGCAAGAATAAGGCCCGGTTTGGTTAGCCAATACAGATGAAAACATCTCATCTGGAGTTGTACCATACAGTAGTTTTGGCTATCTAAACACAAAATCTCATCTCTTAACTTTTGAAAACATCCACTTAAATGAACAGTAAATAAACAGTATAAAATAGTGAAAACTAACATGAACAATGCGTGAACAGTGCCAAAATTGACATAAACAATACATGAACAGTGCGTGACCAGTACAGGAACAGTGAAAACTGACGTGAACAGTACCTAACCAGTTCACAATTCGGGTACTCTATAAATACCGTGGGACCCACACTCTTTCAAATCCCAAAAAGTCAAAACTATCTCATTTCATCTCACTATCTAAACATATATATTTTTTTTTCAAACTATCTCATCTCATCTTAACTCAAAAAAATGTCACTACGATTTAAAATATCTCATTTCATCTAAACTATCTATCCAAATAGAGCCTAAATGAAAGCTAATCCCCCCAACCCCAAAGCATTTAGGACATGAAAGCAATCATTTTATTTTATTTTTTTGGACGGAACCCCAAATTTATTAATTGCCCTCACTTATAGCGGAGGAAAACCGTGGTAACAAAAGACAACCCATGGGATATACAGATATTCAATGAAGCATCCCATGTGTCAAAACTAAAAAGCAAACCAACATTAAAATTCAAAGCCCACAAAAAGGGTAAAAAACTCAAGCCGTAACAAAAATAACTAGAGAAAGCGTAAGGAAGGTAGCCCAGAATAATCCATACGGATAAGGCCTTGCAACTTGTAGGGAGAGTCCCCCAAGCTATTCCAAGCAAGATTAGATCCTTCCGCCCCTTGTTTAGCCAACCAGTCTGCCGCTTGATTTTCTTCTCTGAAAATGTGTTTTATGGAGCATGTCATGAACGCCCTGATCTCATTGATTTCCTCCTAGAAATCCTCCAAGTACCACACCCCACATCTTCTTCGGTTCCACCAAGAGACTACAGTTAAAGAATCAAGTTCAATTTCAACAAAATTTAAATTCAAAGAGATGCAAACCTTGAGACCATGAAGAAGGGCTAGTAATTCAGCTTTGTTGTTAGATTCGACTCTAATATGGGAAGCAAAAGCATGAACCAATTTGCCATGATCGTCTTTAATGATAGCACCCACACCAGAGAGACTAGATTGCCTAGGCTGCTACCATCTGTATTCAATTTGAACCATTCAGTCTACGGTTTTGTCCAAGCCACTAACTAGCACTTGCGAGCTAAAGGGGTGACAGTAGGAATATTTAACCATTGAAGCACCTGCACATCAAAATTAGACAAGATAGAAATTTTTTGTGAGTCATGACATAATAAACCAGTCCGGTATTTAATGGAATGTAAAAGATTGGGAAAAGAGACATTAAGACCCTCCATACGCGCTGAACATCTTCTCCTCCAGAGTCTCTAGGTGATAATCACTTAGATGATCTCCAAAACTAAGCCCACTTGAGTAGAGGATTTTGCTCGACGAAACCAAAAGGACCTAGTATCCTTCCAAGTTCTGCCCACAGGGACGCCAAACATGACTCCGAAGAATTGCCACACCTTGTGGGGAAGCTCACCTTCAAACAGAACATGGTTCTGATATTCATAATGCCCAACAACACTGCAATAATCACAACGAGAGACGATCGAAATACCAATACGGCGGAGATGATCATCCACACTTAAAACCGAATACCAAGCCTTCCACATAACAATAAACATTTTAAGCAGAACCACCTTATGCCACACCCAGGGATGCCAATCTAACTGCAAGCCCTTGATCCGAACACAGTCCCAAGTCGATTTAGTAGAAAAACAGCCATTGTCAGATTGAGTCCAAATAAGAACATCCGAATTAGTCTTACAAGAGGCTAAAGTGTCCAAGATATCATCAACGTTTTCCGGGCCAACTAACCTCATAATAAAATCAGCATCCCAACTATTATTAATTTGCAATCTTTAACACACAAGAGGGGGGCCCATTAAAGTCATATGATCAATTAGGGGCCCCCAGTCTTGCCATTTGCTATGCCAGAAAAAAACATTTCCCTCTTTAATCTTCCATTGAGTTTTATTCATGACAAAGGGCATACTTCTAATAATCATTTTCCAAAATTTGGAGCCCTTATTAGGATCAATAAGGGTCCAAGGCTTAGCCCCCAAATATTTATTTTTAAAGAAATTTTCCCAGAGGGAGTTACCTTGAATTAAATTCCAAGCAAATCTCATGTGAAGGGCTTTTTGCATATCGTCAAGGTGTCTCAAACCAAGGCCACCTTCCTCTAAAGGTTTTCAAATGTTATTCCAAGAAACCCATTTTTTTTCCTTTACCATTTGCCTCCCCCCAGAAAAAGGTACTCATCAGATGGTGCAGCTCTTTGATGATCGATTGAGGGGCCTGCAAAACGGCAAATAAATGAAGAGGCCATGCTAGATAACACATGCCATAATAAAATCAGTCTACCACCCATAGATAAAAGTTTCATTCTCCAACCGCTTATTTTCTTACGCATTTTAGTTAACATTTCCTCCATATGCGAATGATTGAGTCTACCCAAGACGATTAAATATTTGAAGGGGAAAGAGCCCTTCAAAAAACCAGTTCTCCGCAAGATCTCCCTCTTTCGAGACAAAGAAATATGTTTAGAGAGGAACAAGGCCATCTTGTCTTTGTTGATACTTTGACCAGACCAGGATTCATATTGATGAAGCACCTTTAGGAGTTCCTTAATGGATCTCATGCTACCATTAGTGAAAATAACTAGATCATCAGCATACATTAAATGGGAAATAATAGTTGTACCTTTGGGCTGAGAGAATTGACCAAAATGATTTGCCCCCACATTTTGCTTGATTAGCCTAGAGAGCACTTCTTGTAAGATGACGAACAAATAAGGGGACAAAGGTTCCCTTTGTCTCAATCCCCGACCACCATGAAAGAAATCTTTCTGGTACTGTTCATCATGATGTAATACCAAGGGGTAGAAATACACTCCCGAATAAGAGCACCGACCTGAGAAGAGAAACCAAAGCAGTGAAGGACCTCCAATAAAAAATTTCAATCGACTCGGTCGTAAGCTTTAGCCATGTCCACTTTGAGCATAATATTCCCACCATGCAATTTTTTATTGGTGGAGTTAACATCTCCTAAGTGAGACTAATGTTTTTAAAAATGCTCCTACTTGGGAGAAAAGCTCCCTGTTCCAGGGAGATCATCCTTGGAAAAAAACCAGACAACCGGTTAACAATAATTTTGGAGTAGATTTTGTAGAAAACAGAGCAGAGGCTAATAGGCTTGAATTTATCAAAGCTCGTGGGGTTATCTATCTTAGGGATCAAAACAAGATAGGAGGCAGAAACACATCTTTGGAGTTGTTTATAAATAAAGAAATCTGAGATAGCGTCCAAGACATCAACTTTCACAATCTCCCAAAAACTTCTAAAGAAACCCGAACCAAAACCAGCCGACCCCAGAGAACTGTTTGAAGGGATGGAAGACACTGCATCCAAAATTTCCTCCATAGAGGGCACAAAACAAAAGCGCTCGCACTCTTCCTCCAAAATCACCGGCGATATTAAGTGAGACAAATTAGGAATTTCTCTAGGAGGGTCCCCTTGAAGAAAATTCCTAAAAATCTCAGCGACCCCATGGTGAATCTGTTCAGGCGACTCATAAACTATATCGGAAGGGGATCTCATGAAAGAATTTGGAATTCCTATCCCCATCAACTTGCCACTTCAGTTTGTCCAATTGAGTTAGGCGGATGTTTTCTCTGCGTTGCCCAGAGGCCAACTGAGTCGAAGCATTGAGAAGTTCCCTATCTGTCTCCTCATCCCAACACCTTTGAAGCCTATTTTCCAGCGCACCAATAAGAGATTCCAGCCTATGAAGCTTATCATTAGTTTTGCCAAAGACAAGCTTATTCCACTCATGGAGAGCCAATTTTGCCTTCTTTAGTTTAGCACTCAGTTTAATCAAACCTGAACCCGGCACCTTATCAGACCAAACCTGCTTAACACAATCTAAGAAACTAGGGTGCTCAACCCACATCTGTTGGAATCTAAAAGGCACCGGCCCATAAGAGAAAGGATCAAGGAGGAACTCTATGACTAAGGGAGAGTGATCTGAAGTGAGTCTAGGGAGGATAGAAATAGTAGCATTCGGGCATAAAGACAGCAAAGGGGCATCTAGTAAAGCTCTATCTAGTTTTGCCCATGATCTAGCCCTAACACTGCCCTTAGTCTTCATTTCAATCAATCCCTCTTGGTGAATCCAGTTATTAAACTCAATCATAGCAGTTCTGGGTCTCGGTCTACCTCCCTTTCTTTCAGATTCATATTTAATGATATTGAAATCCCCAACAAACAGTCTAGGACCAGCTCCCGACCCTTGAAGACTCATATCATCCCATAAAGCTTGACGATCATACCTATTACATTTGGCATAAATAAAGGTGCACAAAAATTGGGAGGATCCTTCCCCAATTCTTAAACTAATGACTTGTAAGCCCACATGAACAATCTGCACAACAGTATCCTTATCCCAGAAAATCCAACTTTTACCACCTATAATGTCATTGGCGACCATAGAATTCATATGTAAGGAAGTTATCAAACATTGAGCTCGATCCGAGCTCTAAAAAGGTTCAAATAATGCAATAATTTTCGATTTAAACTTGTCATTAATCTTCTTTAAACGATCTCTAGAAGTACCAATGCCCCGTAAATTCCAAGCAACTTTAGGACCAATCATTGAGATTCTAAAAAGTTTCGGGCATTAACCCGAGTGGAGCTTCTGATTTTCACAAACTGCTTCCTATGATATTTCTTCTTCTTAGGCAACTTTCAAACTCCGTATGATAGTCTTTGTCCCGTGGAAGGATTTCTGAGAATGTTTCATTTTCTGGCTCCGAGGAACAATAATCTTCCAAAATAAAATCATCATCATTCCCCAACTCTTTTAACAAGCTCACGTCCTCTGCATCTACATCACTACACTGATTTTCCTTAGTGGTAAACAGTATAGCATTATTTAAACCAAATTGGTCTTTTGAATCCAAAAACCTCTTGGGCACTCCAATCATTTTTTCCTCAGCCTCCTTCCTAACTGGTGATGAAAGAGGACCTAACTCCACCAAATTACTTTCAGTTTGTTCCACATCTTCAAAATGTTTTTTTTTTGGTTCAGTTTTTTCCAGATCCTCCTATTTCTCCATATCACTTGCTTGGGCGTTTTTCACATTTTGTTCCTCATTACTACTCTCAAGTTGCTCTTTCTTATGAGTCCAAATTTTCTCCACAAACCCATGTTTTTTTCCAGACCGACAGTTGCTCATATTATGTTCTTGCAATTTGCATTTACAGCAAAAGGCAGGGAGGGTCTCATATACAATATCCTATTTTCTACTAGAGGAGACCCCTGGTGCGCCGATCCAAAAGTGGGGCAGATGTTCCTTGGCAGTGTCCATCTACACACTCACTCGTGCACCATCCGTCCAAGTCGCGCACCTTGTGGGGTTATCCCGACGAATAAATCGTCCGAGAGGTGTCGTTAGAATTTGTAAAAAGGATTCATGGTAGAAATTAGGGGGCAAACCTAGTAGGGAGATCCAGACTGGGACTGAAGACGGCTCTTCCTCTTCCTGAAAATTCGGGGTCTAGTGGAAGACACGATATGGGACACCATTTACTTTGTTTGATTCTCGCGAAAATGCCTTCACAAAATCTGATTCCATAGTGATCCGAATGAAGACGTTTCGTGGCCGCCTCATGGCAGAGACCACAGGCAAAGACGCTAAGCCCCATCGTTTGTGTATGAAAGCTTGAATAGAGTCTAGAGAGGGGTGTTGGCGAAGGAACTTTAAGACCAAAGAGAAACGGAAGGGTTCTGCAGATCAAAAAATTTCTTCCTTGGAAAATTGAAAAAATACTTCCCCCTCCATGAGCGTCGGCGCAAGAGGCACAACCACCATCTCTGGTAGAGGTTGAGGGATCGCTGCCACTAGATCAGCATAGGTCTGCCGACCCGAGCTTCCCTCTGCGGCTGCCATGCCGCTGCCTTCCATAGGCATAGAACCAGAACAGAGGTCGAAACCCTAACAGAGCGTCGAAAGGGTAAAAGAGTGTTTTTTAAGTCATGGTTGATTTACTACATCAACATGACATGAAAGCAATCATATGATAAATTTGTTTCTAATGATAATCATTAAATATAAACTATAAAGGCCCCGAAATAAGGGTTAATGGCCAATTAACCAAAGCTACACGCTAGGTATATAAAATAATTTTTTGTTAGTAAGGGGATTGAAAGTACTTGGACTCAAATCTTGGGCATCTACTCAAGAGAGGTCAACAAATACCATTAATCCAAAACACCATGGGATGAGTGAAAAAGATACTTCCCACGCTTCTTTCATATTAGATCTAAAAAGGAACATCAAGTTCTTGTTTGTTTTTACATATGAGATTAGATGAGATGAGATGAGTTGAGATTAAAATTAAAAGTTGAATAAAATATTGTTAGAATATATTTTTTTAATATTATTTTTGTTTTGGGATTTAAAAAGGTTAAATTGTTTATTTTATTTTGTGTGAAAATTAAAAAAAAAATTGTAATGATTAGATGAGATGAGATGAGTTGAAAAGAATTGTGAAAACAAACAAGGCGTAATGCCTCATTTAGTTTTGAGAGTTGAGACACAATTCAGATAAAACCACCTCAACAATTTCATACGGAGGCTGTAATTGTGAAAACAAACGGCCATTGTTTTTCATCTCTACACATATCAACTCATTACAATATTGTTTATGATTTGACCAAACACTGACCTAAACAATTGACACCACGTGAACTCTACTTCTCCCTTTGTTAAGTCGTAGCCATGCCTTTTCCTTTTTCCCTTTTGCAGAGCTCACCCATTTCTCCTTCCTTTCCCAAGCCCGACACTTGCAAACCCTAGCTACCCATGCATTCATCACATCGATGCTGTGCAAATCTCCTTTGCTTCACATTGATGCTGTGCAAATCTCCTCTGGACCGTGCACCAATTTGCCGACAATTGGTTCATAAGAAACTCAAATGGTCTTCGCCCCTCGTCAACAACACTGTAATTCGGCGTGGGCATTGAACAGTCGGGGCTTTTTTGCAATGGTAGTGGGTTCAACTTTATTGAAAACCCATGCCAAGCCCCTTCCCTTCCCATTCCTGCTTTGAATTGGGCAGTGGCTTTGTCGGTGAGTGGAGGAGTCGTCTGTAGCAATTTCAGAACCCCCTCTATAAATTGAAGATTCCCAAGCCCAAGTCATCCACCAGAACCAATCTCACCTCACGGTGCAGCACTATCTCTGGCTATAGACGGTGTATCACCCATAGGTAAGGCACGACGGCTCCGAAGACTCGGTCCTACCAGGTAAGCATGCCTCGTCTCCCATGCTGAATTTCCATTTTGCTTAATCCTGGGTATTTCCATTATGCTAGAAAACATTATGGCAGTGTTCTATAGGTTGGTTATTGGGTCTATTTGTGCACACATAATGAAAAATGGATTGTCTTTATCATTTCTATGGTTGTTGGTGTGCACATCTTAGTTTTCTATTTTACTATATATTTTAAGGTTTGATTTTAACTTGATGACTTCAAGTTAAATGAGATAAAAGAATACAGTTGGTCCCAAAGCTCGATTAGAATCTGATGACCTTTTCAATTGAACCAATTGGGGGTGGAAAACACAAAATACTCACTGCTCATTTGAACACCTTGGAAAAAAAGTCAGATGTTATTTGTTCTTTCCATGATCCATATATCATTCAAGGAAAGGCTGGTCTTTATATATATGTGTCGTATATGTATGTGTGTGTGTATATATATTATGGGAACAAAATGATCACATGAATGAGAGAATTCAAATGCATCAGACAATACCATATGTATTTGTATATGTGTGTATATTTATGGAGGTTGATATTGGATCATATATATTTAAGATGTTTTATTTTCGGAAGAGTTATGTGTTATATACCTATATTCTTATTCCATTTTCATCTCATTAAGCTGATGAGACATTGCTTATTGACTTTAATTTATTTTTTATTTAAAAATAGTTTTTTTTTTTTTTAAATAAACCTCATTCTCCTTCATCAACTGATTCCTTATAGAGATTGAAGACAGTGGGGAGTTTTCCCCATGTCCACTATACAGTCTATTACATTCAGTGCATTTTTAGCAAGTATATGTGGAATCACATTTCCATCTCTATATACATGTTGGGTAACACAAGAATCAAAACAATAAAGCCTTGATCTAATATCTGATGTGATCACCCCCGAAATATCTTTCATCTGTTACCTGTTTCTGGATTGCCATTACAACTTTCTTTGAATCCCTCTCTAGCACCACTTTTCTCATTCCCAGTTCAATACCAAAATTCACAGCTATAAGTGCACCTGTAGCTTTTGCTATCAAAGGATCAAGATTTAACAATTTTTTCTTCCTCATAGTTGCAAAGAAATCTCCTTTCTCATCCCTAACTGCAACCCCAATTCCAATTGTAAAATTCAGTCTATCCACAGCCACATCTCAAT
Organism: Pterocarya stenoptera; assembly: GCA_003123785.1. Taxonomy (NCBI): domain Eukaryota; kingdom Viridiplantae; phylum Streptophyta; class Magnoliopsida; order Fagales; family Juglandaceae; genus Pterocarya; species Pterocarya stenoptera. The sequence continues at coordinate 82,212 of QEOT01003265.1, forward strand.
TTATTTTGCAGAAACCTGTAGGAGGCCATTCCCATGTAGCATTCCTTGCAATGTTGAAAGATTGATGGTTAGAAGTTCTGGTTTCTATAGTTGCAAGGTCATACTTTAATTGATTAACTCTGTGCAAGACTGAGTTTGGATCAATTGATAGAACCAAACCCAGTTCTTCCATCTCGTTTTTTTCCAATTTATTGTACATTTATGCTAACAAAGTCTTTATACTCTTGCAAGAGGCCTAGTTTTCTGAATATTTCTTGACTATTGGCCTAGAATATCAGAATCAGAGATGCATTCCCAAAGGATGTGTTCTGTTGTTTCGGGTTCCACTAGGCACGTGGGACAAGTTTGATCATCCAGAATCTTCCTCTTACATAAATTGACTTTAGTTGGTAAATTGTCCAAACAAGCTCTCCATAAAAAATTCTTTGTAGCTGGAGGAATGCCTAGTTGCCAAATTCTTGTCCAGCCTTGACAATGCTTTGTGCTTTGAGAATACTGTGCCTTTTTTTCTTTGCTGAAGGTCCCCTTGCATGTAGTAGGCACTCCTTACTGTAAAAATTGGGGGTGTTTCTAGGCCTAATATTCAAATGGAGTCCTTTAGCAAAGCTTTACAGGATAGTGAATTATTTGATATGGGATACAAAGGACCTAAGTTCACTTGGTCAAACAACAAGGAAGGCCTAGATTTCACAAAAGAAAGACTAGATCGAGTGGTGGCTAACCCCCAATTTTTTAGGATGTATCAAGATGTCTATATCCATACAATATCAACTTGTACCTTTGATCATAACCCTCTCATCATCAATTTCAATACTCAATTCAATATGGCAGTAGGAAAAACAGAACTTTCATATATGAGTTTACCTGGGGCCAAAAAGATGAATGCAAAGGGTTAGTATCTACTGTCTAGAAAGAAAATATCACCACTGGAAGAACAATCACAGCAGTTACCAGCAAGCTCAGTAAGTGCAAAAACAAGCTACAAGTCTGGTTCAAGGTCCAAGAGTAGAAATTCAAATGAGTAGTTGAGGAAAAAAAGCAAAACTGCAACAACTTCAACAAAGTAGTACTGGCAATGATATGCAACAAATTAAGCAGCTCAAATATGAAGTGACAAGGGGCCTAGAGGAAGGGAATTTAAAATGGGCACAAAGAGCAAAACAAACCTGGTTTCAAAAGGGGGACATAAATACCTGATTTTATCACATGTGTGCATCCCAAAGGAGAAAAGCTAATTACATCAGCAGGATTCAAGATGAAAAGGGCCACAATTACAATACTCCACAAGGGATCAATCAAAAATTTCAAACATATTTCACCAATTTGTTTACAACTTCTAACCCTTTACGTCAAAGAGAATGTTTGGAACCAATGCAACAACTAGTGACTGAAGAAATGAATAATTGCTTGCTCAAAGAATTTCTCAGTTACAAAGGTTCAAGAGGCAGTATTTAGCATGAATCCAATCAGCTCCTAAGGCCCAGATGGCTTTTCAGCAGGATTTTTTCAACAACATTGGCAAACAGTTGGAGATGAGGTATGTAAGGCTGTGACAGTGACTTTAAATTCAAACTCTTGGGATAGTTCTATCAAGGAAACATATATAATGCTTATCCCCCAAAAAAAAAGAGCCCAACTAAGGTCACTGAATATCGCTTTTCGTTAAAATCACCCATACAAATCCATGGTTTGTTGTCAAGTGGCTTCAATTTCCTCAGCAATTGCCAACTTCTCACTCTTAGTGCTGTATTAGGATTGCCATAGAACCCTGTGAGCAGCCACTTCTTTCCATTTTCTGAGTCATGAACAGTGACAAATATATGAAAATTTGTATAGGATTTCAATTCTATGTGAGTATTAGAATTCCACATAAGAGCAATCCCACCACTTGAACCTCTACTGTCTACTATGAAGCTTCTATCAAAACCAATTTTGTTCCTAATTCTCTCCATCTTTTCCCTTTTGCTCCTTGTTTCAATAAGGAATATGATGGTTGGACACTTTTGTTTCACCATAAAGTGAAGCTCTTGAACTGTTCGAGGGTTCCCAAGCCCTCGATAGTTCCAACTCATACATCTCATTGCTGTTGGTGGGGCTGATGAGCAGCCTCCACCATATTTTCCTGATTTAAACTCTTTTTAGGATTAAGCATGTGTCTTAGTTTCTTGTAAGCAGCCTGCTAAGTATTGGTTTCTGATTCTGTTGACTCCTTTTTCCTGCTGCTTGATTCATTGTTGTCTTCAGTTTCCAAAATTTCCATTTCGACATTCCTTTTCATAAAAACTTGTCTTGCCCTTGTCTTCCAACCTGATTTCTTAATCCCAGTTTCCACAACTTTTTTTTTACCTGACTGATTCTCTTCTATAGTTTCTTTTTTTTTTATCTCTCTTAGTATGTTCAATGGACTGATTAAACTCCAATTGTAAAATAACCTTTCCTTTGTTGGATTTGTCACCTTGATTCATTTTAGTCCCAATTGAAGCTCTGATGTTCACAGGCTTGTCAGTTATATAGAGACCAGCTTCTCTTCTTTCTTCACCATCCCCTGTTTCTGCCAAAAATTTAGTATGGACTCTACCACGAGCTACTATTCTTTTATCCCCAAGTCCATTTGTTATGACAGGAGAAGCCCTCAACCATTGACCATATTGAGCTATGCCAATTCCTTTTGTGTTTCTTTGAGCTTTTTCCATAGAACAATTCCTACTAACATGTTTTATGGCCCCATATAAAAAAACAAAATAATGGTAGCCTTTCATATTTGATCTCTGTCTAGCTTTGTTTACCCTCCACCCTGATCATCCTTTCTCTAGCTAGGGGTTTAGTTATATCCAAGTTTACTCTAACCCTGAGATACTTACCCCAACCTAGGCCTTCTTCATCAACATCAACTGTCATGACCTCCCCCAATGTTGACTCTACAAGATCCCCACCTTCATAAGTCATTGCTGCCAAAGGCAATCTGTGTAATTGTACCCAGAAAGGTTCTTGGTTAAAATTCATCTCATTTGGTGGAGTATTACTATCAAATTGTTGAATACAGATCAAAGATTTATCAAAAGACCAAGGTCTTCCATTTAGAACTCTTTCCATATCCACCCTTTTCTGAAATTCAACTATAAACTTGTTATGTCCAACCTCTTTAAAGAATAACCAACCTTCTGGATTCCATATTTTTGTCATAGTAGCTTTAAAAGCTTCCTCGTTCATGTTCTTGTCTATCAGAATAAGTAATATCAAGCAATTCAGTCCTTTAAAATATGCTCTTCTTGTCTCAACTTCAGTGAACTTTACTTCTTCATCCTCTTCCTCTGTAAGAGTAAACCCTTACCACAAGTGTTCCAACTCTTCCGCCATGCTTGAGTAGCTTGAATCTGTCATAAAAAGTTGAGAATTACCAAAGAAAACTAGACCACCGCCTTACCCTTCTTGAAAAGGAAAGGACCCGCTCTCAATATACTTATTTGGTTTGGGACTTTTTAATTTAAAAATAGTTGATTCAAGGATTATAGCTTACAATATCATATTTGCTTTTGAGGTTTTACATTCTATGCACTGTAAGGTGAAAGGGTCAGATGCTTATATGGCACTCAAGTTAGATATGAGTAGAGTCTGTGACAGATTGGAATGGTGTTTCATAGCAGTTGTGATGCAAAGAATGGGGTTTGCAAAAAGGTGGATAGATCTGATTAGTCACTGCATCAAGTCAGTATCGTATTCGATGCTAATAAATGGAAACCCTCAATCTGTTTTTAAACCTTTGAGAGGTATAAGATAGGGTGATCCACTATCACCCTATCTTTTGCTTTTATGTTTTGAAGCTTTTAGTAAGCTCCTCAACAAGGCAGAAACATTGAGACCCATAACTGGTTTTCCATTGGCAAGGGGTCAGTAAACAATTAATTATTTGTTTTTTGCAGATGATAGTCTCTTATTTTGCAAAGCTTCCTCTTTGGAATGGATTAGGTTGTTACATATTATTGCTCAGTATGAAAATGCTTCTAGTCAAAGGTTGAATAAAGCAAAATCCTCAATATTTTTCAGTAAGAATACAAGGGGAATTACAAGAGGCAACATTCTGAGTATTGCAGGGGTTAGAACAACTACTTCCTATGAGAATTATCTTGGTTTGCCAGCTTTGATTGGAAGGTCAAGAATCAAGTCTTTCAACAACATTCTTGACAAAAATTTCAAAACTGGAAAATAAAGTTACTTTCTAAAGCAGGTAAAGAAATATTTCTCAAATCAGTTATCCAAGCTATCCCCACTTATTCTATGGGGGTTTTTAAACTCTCCAAAGGATATTGAAAGAACTTAACAAGATGATGAAAGGGTTTTGGTGAGGTCAGATTCAACATGAGAGAAAATTAAGTTGGATTAATTGGAATTAGATGGGGAAATCAAAGGCTGAAAAGGGATTGGAGTTTCGAGAATTTGAAAATTTTAACTTAGCCTTGCTAGCAAAACAAGCTTGGAGAATAATTCAAAACCCAAATTCTTTGGCCTCACAAGTTTTATGTCATAAATATTATCCTCATATTGGTTATTTCAAAGTAAAATTGAGAAGTAACCCTTCATATATTTGGAGGAGTTTGTTATATGCAAGACCTTTGTTGCAGGAAGGGATCATCTAGAGAGTTGGGAATGGTCAATCAATCAAGATATGGCCTGACAAATGGATGCCAAAACCAACTACTTTCAAGCCTCAAAGTGGTCAGAGTTTTATGAGCAGTGATGCCAAAGTAGAGATTCTGATCAATCAAGAAACAAAAGAATGGAATATAGATCTGCTCAAATCTGTTTTCTCTATGGAAGATGTTGACAGCATCAAGCAAATTCCTCTTACTACTTATAATAGAATTATAGCAATAACAAATCAACACCTTAAATCCAACTTTTAATTAATTTGTTGATCAAGATGTGAGGAAAGTCCTAACTAAAAGTTAACCCATTTCAACATAAAAGAACATGTTTCATCATTTGATTTAGACCAACTCTGTGTTTGTTTATACATATACACAGAGCTGGCCTGCCATGTATATTGTATTGTACCCAGCTACTGTGTAAGTAATTTGCTATCTAACTCTAGTTTTGTTGGTTTGTATTCCTTTTAATTACATATATAAAAAGAACCCCATAAATTTCAAAATGATGAAAAATATTCCTCTTTTGAAAATATAAAGTTTGGGTAAAGCTATTAGGCCGCCTGAGCGTTACCGCTGGTTTTGCCCGTTTGATGTGGTTGAGCCACGTGGCAGCATTAATTTATTAAAAAAACTAAAACTCGGCATCAAAAAGGAAAACCCTAGACACCTTTTGGAACCCTTCATCCCTCATGAGTTCCTCCATCCCGATTGCCCTCTGTAACCCCTCATATGGTATATGAAGTAGTGCCCTGTGAAATCCAAATGAAGAACTTACCAGTTCTTCAAGTTTCGAAATCAAAAGGCCCAACAAACCTAAGAACCACTAGACGAGGAGTTGCAAAAACCCTTTTGACAGATTCTCAGATGAGTAAATAGAAGATTATAAAGCATCAAGTTTTTGCCATAATTGTGCACTAGCTGAAATGGGGTAGCGTTCTAGCACCATTGAACCTCGGTATTTGATTGTACGTTCAAGAGCATCAAATGCTCGATCTCTTGAATTCGACAAGAGAGCCAAATTCACCACTTATACAAGTACTTGCTTAAGCGGGCAGAGGAAGCATCAAATATCAAATTTAATGGATCATAGAAAACCTACTATCCAATGAGCTCTTACGCTAGAGACTGAGAGGTGAGAGAGAGAGGGTGTCGGAAGGGAGGGAAAGAAGCTGGAGGGATGAGGGGTTCTGGAATGTGCGTAGACTGTAGAGTTTTACGCTAACTTTGTAGTTTTTTTTTAATAAACTAATCATGTGCATCCACCTGGTTCGGTCACGTAAAGCAGTCAAAATGAGTGGTAACGCTCAAGCGGCAGGGTAGATTTTTCCATAAAGTTTACTATCTACTCTCTACGACCAATAGGTAATCACAATATGTGTTTTTTAGGAGTTAACTAACTAAATTATGCTCTTTAACCCCTTAGTAAAGCATATATTGACTCGGACTTTATTCTTAAGGAGGCGAAAAAAAGAAGTTATAAGAAGTTACCAATCTTTATGATATCTTGGAAGAGTAGTTTTTATTTACTTAATTGATGGCTGTAACTTTTTCTTGTTTGAACGTTACAGTGCTATTGAATATGATTGGTAGTGCAAATCAGTTCACATCTTACAATTTGCTTGTAAGAACTTGTCAATTCCATCATTGGTATCACCAAACATTTCTCCAACACCCCATTCTATCAATGTTAGTTAACCTACTAAATGAATGCATTTATTAAGCTGAAACTGAGCATGTCATGAAGATAAGCTAGAAGACCCATGACAATTGCTTGACTCTAAATGAATTTTGTTTGTACAGCACTAGGATGGATCGGTTTGTCCTGTAAGATTAGGCTTAATGCACTACAAAAAAAAAGAGACCATTTTTTATGAATTATATACGACAAGAATGACTATTTGCAACCAAAATAGATTCGTTTTGACAGAAAATAATCATTTTCACATGAAATAATTGGCCACAATTGAACAGTTTTCTTATCGTGATTGGAGTACATTTGCAAGGCTTTGACAGCATATGCCATGCAGATTATATATGGTTAAAAGATAATTTATAAAGTGTTGGATGACACTGCTTAGACTTCTAGTATCATTGATATTAGGTTGTTTGGATGTTGACATGGTGTGGATTTAATCTGAAATTACAAATTAACTCTTATATTGCAATCTATTTTAGATGACCAAGTTAGTTACATAAAATGGAATTAGGATCCTTAAATTTTTAGGGCTAAACATTCTATTAGGTAGATATATCAAACCCACATTTTCTACCTAAGATGCATTTATTAGAAATTTAGAAGATCTTCTTTCCTAGTAATAAGTCCAATAAAAAATACGAGTCTCTTGGAAAAATTTTAATTAGGAAATACAAAGAATTTCCTATTTTAGTTATAAAACTTAAATATTTAGCTACATTTTAGGGTAAAATTTGTATCTTTCTAACTTAAAGGTTTGAACCCAAAAAAAAAAAAAAAAAGTTTCTACAAGTCAGAAGATAAATGTTTCTAAAACCACCAACAAATGCCATGATTGTTTTTTGTTACATTTTATTCATTTCAACTTCTTTCTTGCTCTTCTCCAAGATCATAATTCCAAATAGAAATACAAAAACACAAAGATTACTAAAATAGTCCCTATTACACAACTAAGATAAATAACTCTGGAGTTGGCACACAATATGCCATCTCAGCTATTGAGGAAATGAATGAAAACTTACCAACCTTTGTCCTTCTTTTCATTTTTTATTTTAACTCTCTTGAACTATGGTAACTACTGTGTCCTCAGAGGTAGGAATCATTTTAATTTACTTCCTTCCTCATCATCCTAATTATAAATCATATTATTCCATTTCCATGCATTTAGATGCTGACATGAAAAACCACTCTGGTTTTTACAAGCATAGCATGTCACCAAGACTCGCCAAGTTCTAAACTCTTTTGCTGTTTTCCTAGCGTTACAATCTACGCTCGTGTCGCGTAACTCACAATCACCAGGTATGGGCCCCATTCATTGTTGTTAAATTATTAATTTTTTCATTAATTCATATGCATTAATGAATATTACTTGCTGCCCCAATTCTTTGCTAGCCTTCTATATTTATCCTTCATCTACATTTTTAGTTATTTCACATGGATGATCTGGAAAATACACACACTGATCGTGAGTTATGGGTGGATGGGATGGAAGATATTTTCATTGAGATGATGTATGGGGACGCCTTTAGTGGTGCATTACGGGCAGGGAAGATCACAAGTAGGGAATTCCATTAGGGTAAGCTAATTAAACTAACAAAAAAAGAAATACCCAACTTACTCCATCAATACATGTTTCTTTGTATTTATATGTCTTCGTAATCAATATCTAATAAGCTACTTCATATATTTTAACTAAGCAAAATCATACTAGAATTGTTTCCGGACCATAGGCTGCCCAAAGTATGCGGAGCTTTGCACGATTTTTGGCACGTCAGTCGTCACAGGTACACTTGTTAGGGACCCCGGTCAAGTATCTAAACACTAAGTCCTCCTTGGCTATGATCTCCTTTGGTTGACCGAATTCAAGTCCTTTTCTTGCTTGGTTCACGACCAATGATGGTTATGGTGGCAATTTGGATAAGGTGAGGTTAGGTGTTTAGGCTAGTATGGGTTGGATGGAATGTGAAAAAATGGCTAAGTGTTTGGGCTCACAATGGGGTAGGGTGCACGACACTAGGGTAGAACTAGGATGGCGCCACCTAGAACCTTGAGTTCAGGGTTTGGATAGGGTGATGGATGGCTAGGGTTTAGGATTAGGGTTTGGGAGCTAGGGCAAAGATGTTGGGCGGCCAAGGCTTGGCCGAACTAGCTAGTGAGTGTTTTTAGGAAGGTTTCCTAAAAATTAGAGATATGCTTGTGGATAGATGGGTGGCCGGCCAAGAGTGTGGAATGAGTCAACTAGGGTTTCCAAGTATGGAAACTCTATTATGAAAAGAGTGGTGGTCGGCCAAGGCACTCCAATAAAGAAGGAGTTGGCAGAATTCAAGTGGAGGCCAATATGGAAGTTATGTTAGGCTAGGGCAAAGGTGGAAGGTGAGGTTATTTATGGAAAGTGTGTAAACACTAGGGTTGGCCGAAATTATGAGATGGATGGATTGAAAGAGCCGAATTTATGATAATCACCAAGAATACAAGATGAACACTCAAGAACAAATGATGAACTTGAATGAACAATGAAAGTAATTCAACAATTGATTCACAATGTGCACCAAGATTGAATAAACCTCATATATTGATAAAAGAAACAAAAATAAAGATAATCAACTTGGATTCAATGAATTGCACCAAGTTGATAAACAAGATAAATGGATTACTCCAATTCAATGAATTGCATGGAGTAATCCTCTCTTTGGGATTCAATGAATTGCACCCAAAAGAGTCCAAGTATCTAGCACCGAAATGATCTCTCAACAATGTCCTCACTTTAGTCAATTTGCCAAAAGATGTGAAAAAAATGACTAAGGGTCCTATTTATAAAGGTTACAACTTGGAAACTACCAAAAGGGGCCTTTGCAATAAAAGAAATAAAATAAATAAATAAATAAAATAAATAACACAAATAAGATAGTAGCATGAACCACATGCCGTGGCATGGACCACATGGCCGTGGCATACATGAGCCAAGGGTTCAGCTAGGGTGGTGCATGGTGGTCCACGGTCTGGACCATGGCTAGGTGGCTCGGCATGGCTAGATGTGGTGCATGGCATGGTGCCATGCATGGGCCGGTTGGTGGGCATGGCATGGAGCCATGTTTGGCCTACTAGTGGCTAGCCATGTGAGCCGGCTGCGAGGCATGGGCTGGAGCCATGCGCTGGATGGCATGCCTGGTGGGCATGCCACTGGCCTGCTCTGCATGGCATGGGCTGGAGCCGTGCGTTGGATGGCATGCCTGGTGGGCATGCCACTGGCCTGCTTTGCATGGCACGGGTTAGGCCCATGAGCTGGATGGCATGCCACTAACCTCGTTGGCATGCGGCAGAAGGGCCATGCGGCTGGGTGCATGGCCGGTTGCATGTGCATGGGCGCACGCATAGGCGTGCGCAAGCTAGGCGTGCGCCTGGTGGGCGTGAGCATGGTTGTGCGCTTGGGCGTGCGCATGGCCATGCGGCCAGGGTGGGGGAGCAGGGCCACGCGGCTTGTGTGCGTGTGCAGGGCCGTGCGGCCTGTGTGAGTGCGCTGGGCCGTGCGGCCTGCGTGCGGGCGCTGGGCCATGAGGCCTACGTGCGTGCGCAGGGCCACGCGGTGCATGGGCGTGCGCATGCCTGGCCGTGCGCTGGGCTGCGCATGGCCACTAACCTCGTTGTGTCCGAGGCGTGGCGCGAGCATGTGCGTGCGCATGGCCTGCATGCTGGTCACCCCGTGCGTGTCAAGGCACGGGTCAAGGCATGCATGTGGTCGGTCCATGGGCATGCTGGGCGCCCCGTGTGTGACAAGACACGGGCCAAGGCATGCTCGTGGCATGATCAAGGGGCATGTCTCGGACATGGCTAGGACATGTGCCGTGGTTTTAGAGGCCGCCTTACGTGGGGGTCTAACAATCCCCCTCTCTTTAAGACTATCCTTGCCCTCAAGGATAAATTGGAGAAATCTCTCCCTTATATCATCATAATCTTCCCAAGTAGCCTCTTCTTTTGGTGCCTTACTCCACCTAATCAAAACTTGCCACACATCTTGTCTTTTTCTCCCCCTTGGAACAACCCTATAATTAAGGGCCTCTTTTGGTTGTAAGAGCATACACCCTTCTTCATCAAACTTGGGTAGCTCTTCCACAATAAGTCTAGGATCACCAATCCTCTTCTTGAGTACGGTTACATGGAACACCGGATGTAGTTTGGAACTTGGAGGAAGTTACAACCTATATGCCACTTCACCTATCCTCTCAAGCACTTTGAAAGGCCCATAGTATTTCTTGGCCAACTTCAAATTAAGCTTCTTTCTCAATGTCATTTGGCCAAAAGGTTGTAGCTTTAGGTACACAGTCTCCCACCTCAAAGGTAACCAATCTTCTACCCTCATCATAGTATTTCTTCATTCTTTGTTGAGCTTTAGCAAGCTCTCTTTTTACCTTCACTAGGATTTCATCCCTAGTGACCAACTCCTCCTCCACTTCATTGTTTTTGGCTGTGCCCCTCTCATAGTTCACCAATGTTGATGGAGCTCTTCCATAAACAATTTCAAACGGGCTTCTTTGTATGGAAACATGGAAAGTAGTGTTATACCAATACTCGGCCCAAGTTAAATACTCACCCCACTTCTTTTACTCTTCATGGCAAAAGCATCTCAAGTATTGCTCAAGTGTTCTATTAACCACTTCCGTTTGCCCATCGGTTTGGGGGTGATAGGATGAACTCGCCTTTAACTTGCTCCCTTGGAGCTCAAACATCTCCTTCCAAAAGGAACTCATGAATACTCTATCTCTATCCGTGACTATGCTCTTGGGAAACCCATGAAGCTTCACAATATTGTCAATAAACGCTTTAGCCACACTCTTGGTTGTGAATGGATGAATAAGTGGAATGAAATGTCCATACTTGCTCAACTTATCCACCACCACAAGTATCACCTCAAAACCACCACTAATAGGAAGCCCCTCCACAAAATACATGCTTAAGTCCTCCCAAATCAAATTAGGAATAGGAAGAGGTTGCAAGAGCCCGGATGGAGGTCTTGTGTCATATTTGATTTTTTGGCATGTATCACACTCGGCTACAAGCTTCTTCACGGCCTTCTTTATTCATTCCCAATAGAAAAAGTGCTTCACCCTTATATAAGTTCTCAACCACCCCGAGTGACCTCCCTCTTTGCTAAAATGGAAGTGGTAAAGTATTTCCTTTCTCAAGTTAGGCACATTAGGAACATAAACATATTCCTTATAGTAGATTAGGCCATCTTTCACCTTGAACCCGATCACTCCACTTTTTTGAGCTTCTAAAAGCTCCATGATCTCCATTGCTCTTGCATCTGTCTTTGTGGCTTCTCGGATCTTGTCCCATATCCTCCATTCGGCCCCACTCAAGGCCATCAAACTAGTATCATCTTCATCATGCACTTGCCAAAGCAAAGAACTTCCCTCTCTTCTATTAAGTGCATCGGCCACTTTGTTCTCTTTCTCGGGTTGATACACAATGTCATACTCAAATCCCAAAAGCTTCACAAGAAGCTTTTGTTGTTCCGAGGTCACAATCTTTTGTTGCAAAAGGTGCCTCAATGCTTGTTGATCCGTGACAATAGTGAACTTTCTTCCCAACAAGTAAGGTCTCCACACCTTCACGGCATGCACAACCGCAAGCATCTCCCTTGCATAAGTACTCCATGCCTTCTTCATTGGCCCCAAAGCTTTGGAAATAAAGGCCAATGGTCTTCTTTCTTGTACCAAAACAGCCCCTATACCATCCCCACTTGCATCGGTGTAAACCTCAAAAGGCTTCTCAAAGTTGGGCAAGGCAAGAACGGGTGTAGTAGTCATGGCTCTCTTCAAATTCTCAAAGACATCTCTAGCTTCTTGTGTCCATTCAAAATTGTCCTTCTTTAGCAAAGAAGTAAGTGGCTTAGCAATCAACCCATAGTGCTTGACAAACCTTCTATAATAACCGGTCAAGCCCAAAAAACCCCTCAAGGCCGAAACATCCATGGGCAATGGCCAATCCACCATTGCTTCAATCTTCCTTTGGTCCACTTTCACTCTATCTCCCGAAATGAAGTGTCCCAAATACTCATGTTCTTTTTCCATGAAAGTACACTTAGATGCTTTAATGAAAAAGTGGTGCTCTTCAAGAATCTTCATCACAACTTTCAAATGTAGTTTGTGCTCTTCCACGGACTTGGAGTAAACAAGAATGTCATCAAAGAACACTAATACAAACTTCCTCAACAATGGTTTAAAAATAGAATTCATGGCGGCTTGGAATTTTGAGGGAGCATTACACAACCCAAACGGCATGACAAGATACTCAGAGTGGCCATTGTGGGTTCTAAAAGCCGTTTTGTGCACATCTCCTTCCCTCATTCGGATTTGGTGGTACCCCGCTCTCAAATCAAGCTTTGAGAACACACTAGCCCCATGTAGCTCATCCAACATTTCATCAACGGTAGGTATGGGAAACCTATCCTTGATGGTAGCTTCATTCAAAGCTCTATAATCGGTACAAAATCTCCATGTGCCATCCTTCTTTCTCACCAACAAGACCGGTGAAGAAGAAGGACTAGTGCTAGGCCTTATCAAGCCTCCTCTCAACATGTCTTCAACTTGCCTCTCAATCTCTTCTTTTTGAAAGTGAGCATACCGGTATGGTGGAACATTAACCGGTTTGCTCTCATCTGCCAATGCAAGTCGGTGATTAAAAGGCCTAGAAGGTGGCAAAGTGTTTGGCACCTCTAGGACCCCCCCAATGGTCTCTCAAGACCTCTTGAACCTCCACGGGCAGCAAGGATAAGTCATCCTTCTTGCCCCCATCTTCATTCTTTTCCATCTCAAAAAGTGCCTCTTGGTTAGCTAGAATAATGGCAAAGCAACTAGCTCCACCCTTGCAAAGTTTCTCAAACATCATAGCCTCACAAGAATTCACTTCCTTGGATGTCAAAGCTGTCCACAACTTCTTCTTGGACCCAATCCGAAATTCCATAGTCATCTTGTCATAGTCATTCACAACTTTCCCAATGCCTCTCAACCAAGCATTGCCCAAGACAACATTTAGTCCCACAAGAGATAGGACATGCAAATCTGCCACAATCCTTTCCCCTTGTACATTCATCTTGACCTCTCTCACAAGGCCATCACATCTAAGCTTATCTCCATTAGCAATCTTCACTTCAAATGGTTCAATAGTGCTCGGCTTCAATCCAACCTTGGTGACAATGTTGGAATTGATAAAATTGTGGGTTAAGCCACTATCAACCAATAAGGTAACCTCAAATTTCCCTATCCATGCCATGACCCTCATAGAAGTGGAATTTTGAACCCCGGACATGGCATTAAGAGACAACTCGGCATCCTCATCCTCATCACTAGGTTCGGCCTCCTCATGTTCGGACTCATGGTGTGATTCTTCATCTTGTTCCTCATCTTCAATCATCACAAAGGCTTTACCCGACTTACATGAGTGCTCTCTACTCCACTTGACTCCACATTTGAAGCACAAGCCTTTCTTGATTCTATCTTGGACTTCTTCTCTAGAAAGTTTCTTAACCTCATATGGATTAGGCTTAGAAACTTCATTCTCTTCTATATTTTTCCAAGGTGGTTTGGTTTGCAAAGTTTTTGAGGCTTTACTCCCTACATCCTTGGAAAATCTTCTCTCCACGGTAGAACTCTCCTCAAGAATTTCGGCCATCCTCATAACCTCTTGAATTCTTGTAGGTTGCTTCAATTTTATCTCCTTGGCTATCCAAGGCTTCAAGCCATCAATGAATGTACCCACAAGTGCCTCTTCGGACCATCCCCTCACAAGTGTTTGTAATTGCCGAAACTCCTCAATGTAGTGGTGGACTTTTTCCTCTTGTTTCAACTTAGCCAATTGCCCATGATGATTAATGGTGGGCGAAGGGCCAAATTGTAGCAAAAATTCCTTCTCAAAAGCGGTCCACCCCAATCTTTTCTCATCCTTCTCATATTGATCTCTAATCCATCTCCACCACTTGCTAGTTTTTCCGTCCAAGTAAAAACATGCCGTAGATACTCTCTCCCTTCTCGGCACCTCATAAGTATGGAAGTAGTGATCAACCTTGTCAAGCCATTCATATGGATCTCCCCCATTAAACTTAGGGAAGTCCACCTTAGGCCTCTTGGGTCCCCGGTCATAAGCCCGGTTTCTCCTTCTATCTTCATGGAACTCATCATCATGTCTTCTTCCATGTTGCCTTCTATCACGGTCATAATTGTGGTGTCTTCTCTCAAATTGGTTCTCATGGCCGAATGGCCTCTCTTCCTCATAGTCATACTCGGCCTCATGGCCATCATCAAGTCTTGGCATCTCATACCTCACATCTTGAGGTCTTTCTCTAATGCTTGGACTCCTATGGTGACTTCCACCATGAATCCATCTTTCAACCGCAACCTCATCACGTTCAACACGTCCACCTCTTCTCAATTCAACTCTTGGTGGCTCATGCATTGGGTCATGAATAGAATTGGTCACACTTGTTTCAACACCATCAACAAAAGTATCATGCTTTTGCCCATTAGTCTATTGTCGTGTAGCTTGGCCTTTAACAAGTCTTCTCTCCAATCTTTCAATGCTCTCATGTGTTTCTCTCCTCATGTTGTCCACGGCTCTCTTACTCTCTTCATTGTCTCGCATAGTGGCATTCATAGCCATCCTTAATTCGGCCATAGTGGTGTTGACCTCATTAAGAATGTCCATGACTTTGGAAGTATGCCTTTCAAGCATCTCAATCCTCTCTCGGTTTGTCGTTCCACTTCCTTCGGCTTCAATGTATCTCTCGGCCATGGTGCTTGCAAACTAGTCTCGATCACTTGCAAACTAGCTCTTGGATCACTTGCAAACTACTCTTGCAATCTGAAAATTCTGGTTGGTGTAGCTTGGACAGCAACTTGCACTTTCTTTTGGGCGGTTTGAAGGCTCAAAAGTTCCAACCTTGAGTTGTCCACTTTGTGGTGGGCAACCCCTCTTGCAATTTCCAACCTCGGGTCCTCTACCTTCAAGGGTAGCCGACCCCTTCAAGAACACTACTCCATCCTCTACCTCAACTCCCGAAACTCCGTATTTTCACAATTCAATCAACAAATAAATGGGATCCAACGAGGGACTCCCCCAACCAATTCACAAAGTTTCAAGTTAACGCGTCGTTTACCTCTTGGAGAAGTGAGAACTTCTCAAAACACCAAACAAGAATCCTCTCAATGAAAGCACCAATTAATGTTAGGGACGCCGGTCAAGTCCCTAAACACTAAGTCCTCCTCGGCTATGATCTCCTTTGGTTGACAGAATTCAAGTCCTTCTCTTGCTTGGTTCACGATCAATGATGGCTGTGGTGGCAATTTGGACAAGATGAGGTTAGGTGTTTAGGCTAGTATGGGTTGGATGGAAGGTGGAAAAATGGCTAAGTGTTTGGGCTCACAATGGGGTAGGGTGCACGGCACTAGGGTGGAACTAGGATGGCGCCACCTAGAACCTTGAGTTTAGGGTTTGGATAGGGTGATGGATGGCTAGGGTTTAGGATTAGGGTTTGGGAGTTAGGGCAAAGATGTTGGGCGGCCAAGGCTTGGCCGAACTAGCTAGTGAGTGTTTTTAGGAAGGTTTCCTAAAAACTAGGGATATGCTTGTGGATAGATGGGTGGCCAGCCAAGAGTGTGGAATGAGTCAACTAGGGTTTCCAAGTATGGAAACCCTATTATGGAAAGAGTGGTGGTCGGCCAAGGCACTCCAATAAGGAAGGAGTTGGCCGAATTCAAGTGGAGGCCAATATGGAAGTTATGTTCGGCTAGGGCAAAGGTGGAAGGTGAGGTTATTTATGAAAAGTGTGTAAACACTAGGGTTGGCCGAAATTATGAGATGGATGGATTGAAAGAGCTGAATTTATGATAATCACCAAAAACACAAGATGAACACTCAAGAACAAATGATGAACTTGAATGAACAATGAAAGTAATTCAACAATTGATTCACAATGTGCACCAAGATTGAATAAACCTCATATATTTATATAAGAAACAAAAATAAAGATAATCAACTTGAATTCAATGAATTATACCAAGTTGATAAACAAGATAAATGGATTACTCCAATTCAATGAATTGTATGGAGTAATCCTCTCTTTGGGATTCAATGAATTGCACCTAAAAGAGCCCAAGTGTCTAGCACCGAAATGATCTCTCAACAATGTCCTCACTTTAGTCAATTTGCTAAAAGATGTGAAAGAAATGACTAAGGATCTACTTATAAAGGTTACAACTTGGAAACTCCCAAAATGTCCCTTTGCAATAAAAGAAATACAATAAATAAATAAATAAAATAAATAACACAAATAAGATAGTGGCATGGGCCACATGGCCGTGGCATGCATGAGCCAAGGGTTCAGCTAGGGTGGTGCATGGTAGTCCACGATCTGGTCCATGGCTAGGTGGCTCGGCATGACTAGTTGTGGTGCATGGCATGGTGCCATGCATGGGCCGGTTGGTGGGCATGGCATGGAGCCATGTTCGGCCTGCTGGTGGCTAGCCATGTGAGCTGGCTGCGAGGCATGGGCTGGAGCTATGCGCTGGATGGCATGCTTGGTGGGCATGCCACTGGCCTGCTCTGCATGGTACGGGCTAGGCCCGTGCGCTGGATGGCATGCCTAGTGGGCATGCCACTGGCCTGCTCTGCATGGCACGGGCTGGGCCTGTGCGCTGGATGGCATGCCACTAACCTGGCTAGCATGCGGCAGGAGGGCCATGCGGCTGGGTGCATGGCCGGTTGCATGTGCATGGGCGCACGCATGGGCGTGCGCATGGCCATAAGGCCAGGGTGGGGGCGCAGGGCCACGCGGCCTGCGTGCGGGCGCTGGGCCGTGCGGCCTACGTGCGTGCGCAGGGCCACGCGGTGCATGGGCATGCGTATGGGCGTGCGCATGCCTGGCCGTGCGCTGAGCTGTGCATGGCCACTAACCTCGCTGTGTTCGAGGCGTGGCGTGCGCATGGCCTGCATGCTGGGCGCCCCGTGCGTGTCAAGGCACGGGCCAATGCATGCATGTGGCCGGTCCATGGGCATGCTGGGCGCCCCGTGTGTGACAAGACACGGGCTAAGGCATGCTCGTGGCATGATCAAGGGGCATGTCCCGGACATGGCTAGGACATGTGTCGTGGTTTTAGAGGCCGCCTTACGTGGGGGTCTAACAACACTTCACCATGCGTCAACCCAACCACCCCCAAGTAGTGACGAAGAGCGTTAGCTTGATGAAGAGATGCGACGTTAGGGCCCCTCACTGGGCATGCAATCGAGAGTGCTCATCAATATTGATGACATAGACGTTTCCATAGACATGAGGACACCTTCTATGGGACCATCGACACACTTGTCACGTCGCTATATAAAAGGAAAGGCCAAGCAGGCAGGTGGAGGAGGAGTTATCGAACTTCCTCGATGAGATGAGGAAAACAATGGTTTCATGATGGAAGTGCTATGAGGGTAGAGCTGAGTCTTCCGCAGCAAAGCATAGTAAGGGATCGAGATCGACCATGAACAGCGATGACGGATGTGATCCATTTGCTCATTGCG
Organism: Pterocarya stenoptera; assembly: GCA_003123785.1. Lineage (NCBI taxonomy): Eukaryota > Viridiplantae > Streptophyta > Magnoliopsida > Fagales > Juglandaceae > Pterocarya > Pterocarya stenoptera. The sequence continues at coordinate 100,107 of QEOT01003265.1, forward strand.
TGGAATTGATGCAGGTGCTTCAGCCTCCATTGTCGGAAGATAACTTTTACTGTGCATTCAATGCCTTATGTGATCCTATGACCCAAAGGGACTTTCTAGCCATAGACAATGAGCATCGGCGACCGTGGGCCATGCATTGTTGATTTCTATTTTTAGTGCTTTATATTATTTGCTATTAGATTTGTATTAGAGATTATTAATTACTTTATTTGAACGTACTTGATGAGATGCCATTATGCTTGTCCTATGCTGGTATTAATGTAATGTTATGTTTCTTGACATTTTTAGCATATTGGCGATGTGTTATTAGTCTAATAGTATTGTTTGGAATTGTTGACATGATAATTTAATTATGATACTTCACAAGGATGTATTCTAACGTAATTTTTCGAACAGCTTCATTGAACGTGTTAAAGAATGGATGCTGCAAATTGATCACCAAGAAGTCAACATTAGACATGAAGGAGGGTGGAGGAGATGTAAGTAGCGACCATGAAGGGAGTTCTAGTAGTGATAAGTACGAGGCGCTTGAAATAATCACCATTGTTAGGATCATATCTTGTGAACTGGGATGGCATCGTCGAATGCCATAATACAACATAGGCATTCGGGGAGATGATTATATTATTAGAATTTTGAATGGACATCCGGATAATTGTAAGAGCTTGTTTCAAATGGAGGTATCAACATTTCACGCATTATGCTCGTTATTACGTGGAAATTACTGTTGTGTGATTCTAGACGATCAGTGGCCGTAGAGGAATCTATATCCATCTTTTGCCTACTTGTGGGCTACGCATAGGCCCAATGAATTGTCGGTAACCAATTTCAACAATCGAGCCAAACAATTAACAAACATGTGAGAAGGGTGATGAAGGCCCTATGTGAGCTTGGGAAACATATTGTCCAGCCAAATTTCACAGACGAGGTGCATCCCTATATTACAAGCAACCACCAAAATTTTTCGTGGTTTAGGGTAAAGAATTTTCAATGATTTACAACAAATAATTAACTTCAAACTACTACATTTGAAACCATAAACTAAATATATTTAATGTAGGTTTTTACAATGGATTTTATTCCTACTTTGATAGCAATGCGTTGGTGCGATGAAAGGCACTATGATGGATGCCTTAGTACCAACCTTAGTACGTAAGACATTTAAAAACCGGCGTGGGCGAGTTGTCCAAAATGTATTGTGCATATGTGATTTCGATATGAAGTTCACATTTGTATACACCGGATAGAAAGGAACAGTGCATGACGCTCGTGTCTTTCTTCATGCGTTGGTCAAAGATCTGCCCAATTTCCATGGCTGCCTATGGGTAAACTTCTTATATTATTTAACGCAAAAATGTTTTATTTTTTGTGATTTTTTCCGTTTCAAGTATCAATGTTGTTAGGTAAATATTATTTGGTTGATTATGCTTTCCCATGCACTAGGGGGATTTTGTAGGTTTTGCCCCATTGTCCTCGAGAACGGTACCACAGAAGTGAGCGTCATAATCAGCGTCAATTTCTATTTTAATTACCATCATTCCTCGTTTCATAATATCATAGAACGCACTTTTGGTGTACTTAAAGAACAATTTAAAATTTTAAGCTTAATGTCTGCGTATTCCGTTGGAAGGCAAGGACTTATCCTGACAGCATGTTGTGTACTGCATAATTTCATTAGAATGGTGACTCTTGACGACTGGTTATTTTGGCTTTATAGTATTAGGCAGCTCCCTGTTATTGAGGAGTAGGTTGGTGACGGGTCAGGGCCATCTTATAGTTTGGACATGGCAACTGAAGCAGCCCAAGCTATGGCTACAATAAGAAATGGGATTGCTATACCGATATGGAAAAATAAGGGTGGTCGTTGAACGTCTAATTAAAAGTAGTGGTGTATTTGTTATTTTATTTATTTATTATAGTAGTGTACTTGTTAATCAAAATAGTTGTCGATGTTTTACAATATTTAATATTGGTACTATTTAATGGGCATTGAGAATAATTATTTGATGACATGTGTTGATTTAGAAATGAGATTATCGCACATATTCAATTTATAACGTTAATAAATTTTGTAATTTGAATTTAATAAAAGCAATATATAAGTGTCTATTGCTTTGGATTCTCGAATTAAGAAAATTCGGGATTTATCTAAAGTTGATTTCTCATTTAACGTAGTATTTTTCTTACGTGTGCATTTTTATCAGGGTTTGTATGTAGGTAACTATGTGTTGGGCCCATAGATAACATTTCCTTTCTCGAAAGCTGAAAAATTGGCAGCGTGGTTCCTTTTGTAGTATACATCCCAAGTTGAGTTGAATTTATCACAAATTGGAAATAGAAAAATTATTTTAAAATATAAAGTTTAATTTTATATTACCAAATATATTACCCAATTATTTTAAAATATAAAGTTTAATTTATTACAAATTTTAGTTTAATAACGTTAAGTATTTTTTTTTATATTTTTAATTAATATTTTATATTAATTAATGATAAATAATTAAATAACTATTACTCAATCAATTAAAAAAACACCATAATTGGTGGAACCCACAACTTTATCAAATCTAAAAAAAAATTAAAACCATCTCATCTCACCTCTATAAAGAAACACACATATTTAAAAATCATTTCATTTCATCTCAACTCAAATATCTCAATATTATTTATACAAATCTCATATCATCTCATTTGCGAAAACAAACTAGACCTAAGATAAAATATGACCATCACGAGGCCTCACAGTCTTCACACACCTACACCTAAACATCCTAGAATGCCTGCCTTTTTTTTTTTTTTTTAATCTAAGCAAGCAAACTTCATTAAAATAAAAGATGATATATGTTAGAGGGGGTGGGATTCCCCAACAAGATACTCCAAAACAACAAACACAATGCAAATGTGATAAAAAAGAAGAAGAAAAAAACAGATTCTGAGACCAATTTCTTAGTCTCTACCCTGTCCCTACTAAGAGGGAACCGTCTTAAAAGACGTTTTGAAGGTAAGCTACCGCTGGAAGCGGTGCAAGGGGCTGCACTGTAGTTGAAAGTTTTGAAGTATTTGTTGGTGAGGTTCTTAGTCTCTCTCACAAGATCATTGATTAGGAAAAGTAATAACCCGAATAGACCGTCAAGGAAAGAGCAGATCTGCAGTGGAGAAACAGTCAACGCACGCCTCTGGAATGGCGCATGAGGACCACGTGCTGGTGGAATGGAGGAGGCGGCTGACCAATTTGAAGGATCGAAAGGTGGGGAGTCTGCTTGTTAGGCGCGTGTAGCAGATGGAGCTGTCGGAGCTCAGCGGCGCATGAAGACCACGCGCAGAATCAACCCGCACGTGAAGGCCACATGCAAACACTTTGGGCACGGTTCCGCGTTGTCCCAGTAGATCGATGGAAGGGGAACATTGCGGTGGGGCACGTGTCGACTGTTCATGGACGGAGTGCAGCAGATCTGAGAAAATATGTGTCGGTGGAAAAACGCTACTATAAAAGTATATTCACAAATAGGTAGTGGAAATGAAAAGAAAAAAGAAAAGGAAATGGAGAGGATGGTGGACCAGCGACAGCACTTGGCGAGATTGTTTTCTTTTTAGAGAGAAGGCAGAGCTTCTCTTTCTAGAAAAGGAGAAAAGGCTGAGTATATGTTGCTATCAATTTGACATTATATTTCAGGAGAAGCAAGCCCTGGACTAATATTTATGTTTCAGCTCTGCCAAGTTTCTAGTTCTCACCTAATGTGGACAACACAGATGAATTACCATTGAACTTATAAAAGTAAGATAAAAAATATATATATATATATATTTTCAATCAACTATGCATAAATCTTCATCCCAAAGTATATTCTCTACATGTTGATTATGATATTTGTCTGAAAAATTTGACAAATCAGCTTTACATAAATATAAATATATTTATATACATCTATAAATATCTATATCAATATTTATATTCTGTGTAAGGTTTTAACATTTACTCCATTCAAATTTTCTAATAAGTGTCACATAATCTATTGATACCGGACAAAATTTAGATTAATTCTAACAGCTAGTCTCAATAGATAATCGAAACAGGAAAGATAAAAGATTCGCCAAAAACACATAAAATAACTCTATTTTTAACTAAGAATTATCACAACTTTAGAATGTCCAACCAAACCCACAAGCCGGGTTGAAATAGCTATAAATATGAAAATATCAAGATTTTACCAAAAATAACAAAATCCTAATTGACACATCAGAAATAAATATGTAAATAAAGAAGCAATCTGCCAAAAATTGGGATAAAAATAACTTCCTAACTAAGAAACAAAGTATTACCATAAAAGGCAAAAAAATATCTAAACTTGGAGATCTGAAGAGGAAAACAGCTAATTTTGGACCTGTAAACAATGCCCACCAATCATATAGCTAGATGACCGGGCGTGCGTGCCAAAAAAAGCTTTTCAAATTGGGTCATTTGAGTGAATCCGATACCCATAGGCAAAGTTATGGCCAAAATACCAATACGTGCTCAAAACTGTCCTAAATTAAGGAAAATTCATTGTTTCCTACTGTACTTGAGCTGACCTGCCGTCTCAAGGTAATTTAGCATCATCAATGTATAATCTGACAGCTCAACATCATCTGACTAGGATCCCCTGCATCATCTATATTTTAAAAATATCTAGAGGATGATGCTCAAATTTGTGTTATTACAAAGGAAGATTTTTAAATTCACAAAAATTATCTTAAACAACATTTTATGTCATAAGAAAATGTAAAGGAAAAATATTAATATTCTTCTCAACCTTTTTTAAAGTTGAAAGAAATTTTATTGGAGAAGTATTATGAGTTTTTAAATGAAATATTGGAAAATTTATTTTTCTTTACATGGTTTGACATTTATAAATCAAACAAATTATCCACTATTAAATAATTTTTGAAGTGTAAGAAAGAAACATTCATAGTGGGCACCCATTCTCCTTCTATTGGGAATTATGAAGTGTCATAAGTCTTGATGGTTTTGATGGCTAACCCTTAATGGCCAGTCAAGGTTATATAACCTAGAGGGGCTATGTAAATAACCTCTCCCCCTTTGGATAAAAATGATTGGCACCATAAAAATATTATTTCTCTCAATGTGTACATTCTCTCTAGTCTCGGTATCTGGATTGTGAAATTTGTAAGTATTGCTCTAGTATTACCACATAGCACATTCCACTATCGATACGAGAGGATTTTGGATGAACAACGACGACGATGACATGAAATTTATAGAACAACCGTACTAGATCTAAGATATTTTCGATGAGGTAATATTGTTTCCATTGTATGTTTTAATCTAATTTTTCTAACATGAGAATGTTCACCATTTTAAATATAGTCAAACGGGTACTCAAGTTTTGGTTTTTTCAAAAAAGAAACATAATCTAATTAGATATAATAAAAATATAGATAATATTATTAAAAAAAACTATACTAATTTGTACCTACAAACTATAAGTAAACAATTATAGAGGGTTGAAACACAAATTTTCACCATTAATCCTACAATTAAGGAAACAAGAGGAGTAAGGTTTTAACATTTAAGGGGGATCCTAGAACATGGAGCAACATAAAAAAGAGTGAGATTTTAAGGTTAGAAAACGAGAGGAAGAGTGAACGTTGCCCCTATTAAGTAATAAGGAAAATGCTATCATATCTCCTAACTTATACAACTTATTTGGCTCTCTTGATTTGGCACCATGGTGCCACTTGACTTTTTAAAAAAATTAAAAAACATATATTCAAAATAAAATGACTTCTAAAAACTCAAAAAGATGAAGACTAAAACTCTAAATACCTTTACCTTTTTTATGTTTGTGTTTTAAATTTTTTTAATTTTTTTAATAAGCTATGTGGCAATATGGTGTCACATCAACGAGACAAAGTGAACTGTATAATTAGAGGGCGTAGTATAATTACTCTAAGTGATAAATGTCCTTGTGCCTAAAAATAACATTTATTGTTAAATTAGTAATAAGTGTCACACAATCTATATTATAAAAATATCTAATCATTTTTTAATTAAACTTTTATGGGTCACAAATCTAAATTTATATTGTTGAGTTGGGGTTGGCTCTTAGTTAGGCATTGTTTGGACAGTGAGATGAGATGAGATGTTTTAAATAAAAATTAAAGTTGAATAAAATATTGTTAGAATATTATTTTTTAATATTATTATTGTTTCGAGATTTAAAAAAGTTGAATTATTTATTATATTTTATGTAAGAATTTAAAAAATTATAATAATAAAATGAGATGAGATGAAATATTTTTACTAGAGGCCTAGTATCACTCCCTCTCAACCGTTTTAAAAACTGTCAACTAAAGTACTCGCATCCAACACACAACATGACAAAAGCCCTCAGCATACATAGACCAAACCCTCACGTTATATATGAGAAATGACAGAGTCACCGAAAAATTGTACACTTATTTTGTACTGAATTTTTTTTAATCTTTTTAATTTGTTTTTACTTATAAGAAATATTTTTTTTAATGATTTTGTGATTTTTTTTAATTTTTAGAAATATTTAAATGGGTTTAAAAGATATTTGCAAAAACAAAAACAAAAATAAAATGCCATGGGTACAGACCCAAGCATATGCAAAGCTAAACCCCGCCACCGAAAACCTTAAACCTTAACCTAAACTTCTCGCTTCTCTTTCTCTATCTATTCCCCGCCGATACTCTCAGTTTTAGAGCGCATTCTCTCAGAGAGAGGGAGAGAGAGTCTCGGTGAAGTAAAAGGCCCGAGCTTTATAGTTGTTTTGTTTGATTTTGATTTTTCAATGGCTTTATATCTTCTATATGAGTCTGCTTCTGGGTACACGCTGTTCCTCGCGCATGGCCTCGACGAGATCGGGCAGAACACCGAGGCGGTCCGGAATTCCGTGTCAGACCTGAACCGTTTTGGGAAGGTCGTACAGCTCACTGCCTTTCACCCTTTCGAGTCCGCCCTCGACGCCCTCAACCAGTGTAACGCCGTCTCCGAAGGTGATCTTCTCTCCAAACTTCAATTACTCTTGTTTGGCTTCTGGTTCTTCGTTATTCCAGTAAATTTTTTCATGGATTTTCGCCCTTTTTCATGCTCAATATGTCGTGGCTATGTTTCGTTGTTTCTTTCGGTCGTGTTTCCTACAGTGGGTAAACTTCGATTCCGCTTGTTGGTTGGCTATGACACGTGTGGAAATTGATTTCTTTTTTTGGTGGTTCCTTTCCTCCCCTGCTTTATGTTTCACAGGCTTGCGAGCTGTACTTGAAGTATAACCACTCTGTTGTTTCTGGATTTCTCATGCGCCTCCAAGCACTGCTATTAGTGTCTACTTTTGGGAATTGTGGGCGCTTCATCATTGCACCTTTTTTTGGTTATTTAACACTGCTGGGACTTTAAAAATTGAATATTTGTTCTCGTGATATTCAGGACTTAGAGTAGAAACCAAAGTAACATGCTTGTTTTATTCTGCATAGGGCTGCTTTTCTGTTTTCTTTGGTTTCCAATGATGGGTAAAAATGGCTATTTGAAACGTCCTATCTATTCATAACGGCTTTATGGGCTTTCCTTTGGTGCTTAAGGTGATATATTATTTGCTCAATAGTTTCTTTTGCGTTTCAGGGATAATGACTGATGAGTTGAGAAGCTTCTTGGAGCTTAATCTCCCGAAAGTCAAGGAAGGTAAGAAGACAAAGTTCAGATTAGGAATAACAGATACTAAGATAGGGTCACATATACAGGAGGCGACTAAAATACCTTGTGAAAGTGGTGAATTTATTCACGAGCTTCTTCGTGGTGTGCGGCTACATTTCGATAGGTTTTTGAAGGACTTGAAGGTATACATTTTTCTTTGATATCGAGCTTTTAATTTTGTATGCCTTTTTTTGTTCAATAAAATGAACCTTTTTGTCTTCTGTAAGACTTTCTTTCTCCTCTTGAATTTTATAGCCTGGAGACTTGGAAAAAGCCCAACTTGGTCTGGGTCACAGTTACAGCCGTGCAAAAGTCAAGTTCAATGTAAACCGTGTTGACAATATGGTGATCCAAGCTATCTTCCTTCTCGATACTCTTGATAAGGACATCAATTCTTTCTCCATGAGAGTCAGGTATGTTCTTGAAACCTCTATAGAAACATTTTAGGAAACTACCATTCTTGTTGTCCCATACAATCCAAACTGGGTTTCCTGTTGTGTCCTCCTGGGAGGCTTCTTTGTTATTCTCTCAAGTCATTAACTTTATTATCATGGTGGAAAGATCGGGGAGAATCTATTGGTTCGCGGATGTCTAAAGTGGTTTTTTTTGTTCCTCTAATGCAACTAATTATCTTGTGTTTTATCCCATTAATGCAGAGAGTGGTACTCATGGCATTTTCCTGAATTGGTAAAGATTGTCAGTGACAACTATCTATATGCCAAAGTTGCAAAATATATAGAGGATAAGTCCAAGTTGTCTGATGATAGTATCCCAGGCTTAACAGACGTAGTTGGAGATGAAGATAGGGCAAAGGAAATCGTTGATGCTGCCAAGGCTTCCATGGGTAGAAATCTCATATTTAAATTGCTTGTTGCCCTTATATTGTCCTCTATTTCACTTGGGTTTTTATTTCTTATTTGTTTTTTTATTTTTCTGCAGGACAGGATTTGTCCCCAATTGACTTGATTAACGTCCACCAATTTGCACAGAGGGTAATGGACCTATCTGATTATCGGAGGAAGCTTTATGATTATCTGGTTGCGAAGATGAGTGACATTGCACCTAATTTGGCGTCTTTAATTGGTGAAGTTGTTGGTGCTCGCTTGATTTCTCATGCTGGTAGTCTTACAAATTTGGCTAAGTGCCCTTCTTCTACCCTTCAGATCCTTGGTGCAGAGAAGGCACTTTTCAGGTGTTTCACTCATTTCTTGGGGTATTCTCTTATGTGAAGAATTGCTGCTGACTTGAAAAGGCTGGAATCATAAATTTGAAACCCGTTCATTTTCTTTCCACTACCGATTTCCATCCTTGAGATATAATTACTAAAATCCATGCCTTGTCAATGTTGTGTGCATGGATGTCTTCGATTCTGTTGTATTTCTTCTGATGATGCTATTTTGAATGAAAAATCTTTCTAAGTCATTTTAAGTCAGTCCATCATTTGTCGTTTTCTTCAGGGCATTGAAAACTAGAGGAAACACACCCAAGTATGGTCTCATATTCCATTCATCTTTCATTGGTCGAGCGTCCGCAAAGAACAAAGGAAGAATGGCTCGTTTTCTTGCAAACAAGTGTTCTATTGCATCACGCATCGACTGCTTTGCAGGTTTTTATTTTTATTTTTTCATTCAGAAATCTCTGGGTAAACATAACCTGCATTGCAGCCACACAACCCCCTCTCTCTCTCTCTCTCTCTCTCTCTCTCTCATTGATTTTGTTGCCTTATTTTGTGGTGCAGACAGTGGAACTACTGTTTTTGGGGAGAAACTTCGCGCACAAGTTGAGGAGCGGCTTGAGTTTTATGACAAGGGTGTTGCGCCTCGCAAAAATATTGATGTGATGAAAGATGCAATTGAAAGTGCTCAAAACAAAGGTACGATAGTGCCTTAGATTACATATATGAATTCTGAGTCATTATTTGGAGGGGGCATTATGGTTTCACTTGCATTTTGGCAAGACAAACTTGATGTGACCTCTAACCCATTGAAATTGCACCTGGAATTCTGGTTGCAACATTACACATGGTTGCATCATAACAAATATCTAATTGTTTGGAAAAAAGTATGAAGCATTCACTTGCATTGGAATTGTTGTTACAATACCTTCTGATCGTGGCAATTATGTTTTGGTGTTTGAAGCATGTTGTTTCAGTACATTGGATACCCACATAATTACAAATAAGTTTTTGGTTCTCCTGGTGGTACCACTTGTGACTGGATAGGATTGCTTTTTGCAGGTGCAGAGATGGAAATCGAAGAAGTTCCTACAGAAGCATCAGGAAAGAAAAGTAAGAAAAAGAAATCAAAAGCTGCAGCTGCAGAGAATGGTGAGCCTATGGCCGAAGATAACCCAACTGCTGTTTCAAATGGTGAAGCTCTGGAGGATTCTAAATCAGAAAAGAAGAAGAAAAAGGAGAAGCGCAGAATGGATCGGGAGCTGGAGCAACAGGAGGGCCAGAACGCCCTGCAAAATGGAACGGATAAGAAGAAGAAAAAGAAGAGCAAGAACGAAGATGGAGGGGAGCTGCAGTCTGCCGGCGATGGTAAAAGGAAAAAGAAGAAGTCGAGAAGCGGAGATGCTGACTGAACTTTAAAAACTTTGCAAATGTTGCACTTTGTCTTAACCCAATTTTGTGTGAGACCAGAGTATTATGTGTATTTTTACCCTTTAATTCAATTCAAGTTTGGTTACTGTGGGACGCCACTCTTTTTAACTTTGCAATTCTCCTACCTCTCGTATATATGAATGAATCTTTGGTTGGTGTTCCTCCTACTCTTATCTCCCTTGTATGACCATGAAGTGGATCTTTGGTCTATTATGGCTAACGTATAATTAGGGTAGACTGAACGGGTGACCATATGGTCGGATGCTACCGTCACATAGATTGAGATTTCTCATAATTTTTCTGATCTAAATATTTTTGGCATGCTGCTATGCAAGTGTGCTATCATGTCAGCTATTGAATATTATGAAATTTGAATTTAAAAAGAAAACTTATAAAATGCGTATTGTGTGTAAACTTATAAAATGCGTCTTGTATGTAAAATTGTAAGTACGCATAGCGTAACATTACTCAATGTAAAAAGACAAGTGTGTAACCTTAGACCAACTAGAGAACGAAGATATTGATAAGGTACCACACCAAACAAGCAACCGGAATTACATGTCGCTCCTTCATGTTCTCCCTACCACTCTCCAACTCGTTACAGCCATGCAATGTATTTGTGGAATAAAGAAGTGTTTTACTACGTACAATCATTTTTGTGTATTTTTTGTACACTCTATTGATGTGATTGGTTAAAATAATTATTTTATATTAAAAAAATAGCGATGCAATCAATCACATTAATAAAATGTACAAAAAATATGTAAAAGTGATTACAGTTTTTCATAAAAAGAATTAGTATAATTACAAGGCGAGACTAATCAATTGTCATTGGTCAGTTCGTGTAATTGAGCCGATGAATTCAAATGGGAATGGAAGTAAAATTCTTGATTTTAAAAAGGAAAATACTCTAGTCACAAAATGATTATATAAAAGAAATTTGGCAAACTGATGTGAGTTGATGTGGTTTATCAGAATGTCAAGTTACTTTTATTATAAAATAAATCTAACGGATCAGATAAAGTCATATCAGTTTAAGAGATTATTTTTGTGATATTGTTTTGTAGATGTAGTAGTACACTTTGGAAAAACATCTCACACGTGTCAATTCAAACCACACTAAGGGTAGGACAGTCATTTCAAACACAACCCAGCAAGACCGCTGCTAGCCTGCTTGAGTTTGAAGCGTTGGAAGGTCCGAAGTCCGAACTAAAGTAAAAACCTCTGGTCCCTCTCTGATTGAACCAAAAGTCCTAAGAGAAAAAAAAAACCTAATCCTAATCCCAAATGGCGACCAGCTCTGCTTCAGTGAATTTGGAAGATGTTCCCTCCGTCGATCTCATGTCCGAGCTCCTCCGTCGCATGAAATGCTCGTCCAAGCCAGACAAGCGCCTCATTCTCGTTGGTATTTATATATTTAAACTTGGCACATTCATATGCGCTTACGCTATTCCATATATATAGATATAGATATTTTCTCCTTTCTTTCTTCTGTTGAAAGTTTTCCGCTTGATATTGAAATCCTTTCAGATCCATGGATTTTAATGTTTGTGGTGGAAAAGTATGATGCTTTTAGGGTTTTTATGTAGATTCTTAGCGGCTCTTTCTGCGAATATTTTACTGAGATGTCCGTTCTCGAATATGCTATGGGTTGTTTGGTTACCGGGAAGATGTAGGAAACGGTACTGCATAGAGGTTTTTGGATATGAGCGTTTTATAAATGAAGGAAACGGCCAATACATAGAGAAACAAGGCGGAATTATGCAATTTGAAGGTGAAATATTATTGCTTTGGAATTAAGGTTAAGATAAAACAGCCAATAACGCTGTTATGCTAATATTGTCCTTTCCTGTTGGGGGGTATTTTGTCATTTAGGATAGAGATGATGATTGTGCATTTTATTTGCTGTGCACTATTTATGTTGCTATTGACATTATACTGTAAATTGGCTTTTCTTATCCTCTTAGTAATTGTAGACTCAGACATCTTGGGTTTGATTCCGCACTAGGAGTTCCCCTGATCACCTGATACATGGTTGTGATGAATGGAGTCGTGTATTGTAACAGCCTAGAGAAGGCACTATAGCTCCAAAAAAGACTAGTTTCACGTACTAAGTAGTTAGTGTGAGACTTAGCACGTACTACTCTAGTAGGGTTATTCATATTCCTTACGCGGGACTAGAATGTTGAAACTTAGCCTCTTGAACTCCCGATGTCCTCGTTAGAGTCATATCATGCAGTACTCCAGTTTCACATGGCTGGTTTTAATAGGTGGCTCTGATACCATATTTAATGATCTAGAGAAAAGCACTAGCCATGTCCATGCTATAACTCCAAAAGACTAGTCAATTTGAAGTTTCCCTGGAATCACTTATAAAGCATAGTTTCACCTAGTAATTAGCCAACACAGGATTTTGCACCATGACTACCTTTATAACCTACCCACATTATGTGGGTTATTTATATTCTCAATGTGGGACTAGGGTGTTACATGTATCCTTAGTTTACTCGACATGAGTGGGTCCAAAGCACCTTGCCTTGACAATGGTTCTATGCCATAAAAAAAGATCATGCCAAGTCTATAACGTTATGTTTGGCAACAAAGAATTGAAGAAAAATCTCTCAACATTTTTGAACTCTCAATCCAAACTTATCTACACCAAAAGGATCTGAGAAATAATTTTCATCCAAGTCTCTTACCTCAATTTTCGTAATAAACAAAAACCAAAACAACTTTCACAAAAAAAAAAAAAACCCAGACACAAGAATTGACTTCCCACTAGTTTTTCTAACACCAATAAAAGCATGCTTTGAGAGCTTTCTTGATTTAAATACCTTTTTAATGGGTCCCACAACTGTCCCAAAATCTTGAAAAATAAAAAGTTTAGAAAACTTAAAGAAAATCTTATATCTAAATATACCCGAAGTCATCATTGTATATGAAACTGTTGATAACAATAATAATAGTGAATTTAGATATTGTGAGGTCAATGGGGGAGGGGGGGATCTTGGAGAAACAAAGAAACATATGGTAGAAAGAAACCTTAAACTTTAGTTGCATTTTCCAACTGCTATGTTTAAAGTCTATACCATGGTGCCCCATCCGGGGATGTTGAAGTAATTGCTAGACATCAACTATTCGTTTTTTCCTGTTCACTTCAATCCAAATAAATTGCTCTCCCAACCCATACAGAGCTGTATAGAAGGAAGAAAATGGAAAAATGATTAGTTTCAGTGCTTTTTAACTATTGGCTCTGAGAAAGAGATGACATAATGTCTAGTTTTTTCAAGGATTTTAACTGTAGTTTGTTGTTGTTGCCTATTTTTGACTGCATGCTTTTGGCTCTTAGCTGTTCTCTCTTAGAAATATCAAGGTGCCATAACACGAGTGTTTAATTTGGCAGACAAGTTTCATATTCATAAGCATGAAAAATTGTTTGATGCAGGTCCACCTGGATCGGGAAAGGGTACGCAATCACCTATTATTAAGGATGATTACTGCTTGTGCCACTTAGCTACTGGTGATATGTTAAGAGCCGCTGTTGCTGCAAAAACCCCGCTTGGGGTTAAGGCTAAAGAGGCTATGGACAAGGTAGAAATTTTTTAATATATTGTTTTCCTGTAAGATTTGTTCTCTGTGCTTCTGCCCTAGTACAAGGATTAAGGCTCTGTTGAGTTCAGTAGCTTAGCTTCCATCTATCTTAGATTATTGCTTAGAAGGTGTTATGAAACCATTTTGCAGGGAGAACTTGTTTCTGATGACTTGGTTGTTGGCATTATAGACGAAGCTTTGAAGAAGCCCTCATGTCAGAAAGGTTTCATTCTTGACGGATTTCCAAGGACTGTGGTCCAAGCACAGAAGGTGCCATATTTCTTCTGGATATTGCTTAATTTTGCCTCTCCTTGGTTAGTCTGTTCAAATATATTTGTGTATTTGCACTTGACCATTCTTTTTTTCTCCTTTACATAGCTTGATGAAATGCTGGAAAAGAAGGGAGCCAAAGTTGATAAGGTGCTGAACTTTGCAATTGATGATGCAATCTTGGAGGAGAGAATTACTGGTCGTTGGATTCACCCATCCAGCGGTAGAACCTATCACACAAAATTTGCACCTCCCAAAGTTCTGGGTGTCGATGATGTAAGGCTATTTCCTTTTTAATTCTTTTTGGTCTAAATATGTCATTGAAGGTTCTCTCATAGGAATCTTATCAACATCAAAGGTTCTCTCGTAGGATGCATGCACATAAAAATATTCGTGCTGCAATGGAGGCAGTAAAAGCCTTTATTTACTAATATTCGGTATGTTAATTTTAGTAAGCTCATACAGATGATCCTTAATGTGAACTTTAGTGCTATATATCAACATGTTACTTGCTTTTTTATTTATAAGTAACTTACACTTCTTACTTTAAAAAAAAAAAGTAACTTGCACTTCTCATTCTGGTCTTCAAGGTTACTGGAGAACCTTTGATTCAGCGCAAGGATGATACTGCAGCTGTTCTCAAGTCAAGGCTGGAGGCATTTCACAAGCAAACTGAACCAGTACTCTTTCTATCATCTCTTTGTGCAGTTCTTTGAATTTGATTGCTGAATTCAAGATGAATGGAAATATGAAATATTAATGCTGGTTTTAGAACAAATTATTTAACAATCTGCTGTTTTTGTAGAACAAAACATTTGACAATAGTCACTATTGAAGTTTTTTTTTTATTTTTTTGGTATATGTTCTGGAGTGTTGTGGTGAGAAGGGTGAGGCAGACGTTGATGAAGTCGTATCATTTCTTGTTTGTTTGGTTACCTATCAAAATTATTTTTCTGTTGAGAACTGTAGTATGTCTTATTTAAGGTGATGATACACCTACAACTCTCTTACAACTACTTTACAACTCATTTTACAATCAACGAATGCATTCATGCCACTTCGTTAAAAATGAATTTCAAAACTACCCTCCACTTCCCAGAGTTGTAAGGGAGTTGTAAATAGTTGTAAGTTGATCATTTTCCCTTTAATTATAAAGTGAACCAAGGCAAAAACTTGTGGTCATTATCTTATACAAATTGTTTGGAGGGTGGGTACATATGACATAGCATCGGGGTTTGGAAGGAGGTTGTTGCTGATGGAGAGTTGGAAGGTTAAACAGGGATTTCTGGGCAAAGCTTGACTAACTTTCCTAATCCTAATCGTACTTATTAAAAGAAATTATAAATCTAAATAGTTTGTTTTGATGTAAATAATATTAAGTGGATGATAACATTGACACCTTTTGTCTGGGAAAAAACATCCTTCCAGATTTAATGTTGGATAATAACTTTTACCGAACTTTCTTCTTGCACCATTCATTTTACTTAGCCTTCAAATGACTTTACTAGGATCTGTAATAATCTAATAGAATTGCTTGCATTTGGAATGCAGGTCATTGATTATTATTCCAAGAAGGGCATTGTTGCCAATCTTCATGCAGAAAAACCTCCCAAAGAGGTCACAACTGAGGTTCAGAAGGTGCTCTCTTCGTAAAAGCAGTCTCCCTCTCATAGGGGGATGGATTACTTTCGTTAGAAAGCTTAGTGTTATTGCTTTTTATTCTAAATACACTGTTGAATTTTCTGACTAATATGCTTCACTCGATTTTTGCAAACTGCACATGACGGCTGCTGTCAACTCTTTGAGGTTTAATTGCGTTACCTATACATAATATAAAAGCGTGGAACTGCACGCAGGTGGTACACTTTTTCTGTTTTGTTGACTTTCTCCTTCTCCTGATGTATATTTACTGGTTGCCCACTGGTATCAGTGCTTGCCTGAGGTATTTTACCTGTGATATTGATCTTTACCTGAAATTTATTAATAATTCCTGTTAAGGGAAAAATTGAGTGTGTTATAGTGCTAGTTCTTTATGCGTACATAGTCCAAAACCTTCATTTAGTAGGTCAAACTACAGCCCGTTAAATTATGAGGTTTCAAGTGTGATGGGATTATGGGAAGTACCAGCTAGAATTAGTCTGAATTGCTTTGGAACTTTACATATATTTTGCATTTGAAATTGAGAACTTGTCAATCAGAGTGTTTGGGTGCAACCCTGAGGGGTTGGCTCAAGTGGTAAAGACCTTGGGCTTGGGGGTATGCTCCCCTCAAGTCCAAGGTTCAAATCCCCTTGGGTGCAAACAATCTCTAGGGGCCATACCCCCTGGTGAAAAGCCATCAATTTAATCAGTTATGTGTAAGGAAATTTTTGAGAGTGCAGTACATGGGACCGGGGTTTACTCTACAAGAGTGGGTCCAAAGGGCCCTGTCTTGGAGAGGTTCCTCTACAGTGTTCGGGTGCATTTTAATTTGATGGTTCCTCTGCATGTCAACCCAAATGTCATAAAATGTATTCTGTTGAGTGATTTGGTGTTACCAGATTGGAAAGATAACAAGAAAGTTTGATGGGGGACAAATGCAAACCGAAAAGGGAAAGGAAAGAAACGGAAAGGTGGCACGGGGAAAACTCAAAATCATGAAAGTTTGTGGCAGGTTTCTAGTCGTACTTTAGAGTTTGAACAATGGGTACACTTCAGTGGAGTTTACCACTATCAATTCTTAAATAAATTTGACGTGGTCACAGCAATTTGTTTTTTTATTCTTGATTTTGTCGTCTTCAATAGTGATTGATGCAACATATTTTAATTGGCTTCATAAATCAGTTATTTAAATGAGGCTAATTAAAATGTTGGAGATGACAAAATTACTAAATTAGGATGAACAACAATTTTTCGTGAGCGGAGCTGTAGATGCTACCATTGGCATTTTATGATCCAAAATTATGTCTTAAAACAACCTGTAAACTAGCCAAAGTTCCCAAAAACTGACATTGATTATGATTATGTGAAACTAGGCATCTTGTGACATTTCAGGAGAATCAACTTCTACCTTGAGGGTTTGCAATGGGATCTCTTATGGCTCGCCGGGCCAGATCCATTGCAAGGGGAAAATGGGGTCATCCATGGATGTTGGATAATAATAATAATAAAATCCCACTCTTTACTGCTATACAACCAAAGCAATGGCTCCATTCATTTCCGGTCAAGGACAATTTTTAAGTGATTTTCAGGTTAGGCTTTTTTTTTTTTAATATTTATTTAAATCTAAGCAAGCAAATATATCATTTAGATAAAGAAAACGATATACATAAGGAGAGGGTAGGGTTTCTCAATAAACACTCCATTATAACAAACATAACACAAAAGTGGGGAAAAAAAAAAAAAAAAAGGGTTTTATGACCATATACTTGGTCCCCACCCATATCCCGCAAAAAGAGTGCTGTCTTAAATGATAGTTTTTGCAATTCGCACAGATGTGCGAATTATGAAGCGACTATTGAAGGTAGTGGAAGCTGAAAATGCACTACGGTTTGTTGTCTTGAAATGTTTCTTGAAAAGATTCATATTCCCTTCCTCAAGATCATCAAATAGGGAAAGCGAAAACATGGTAAGTGATTTTGAGATGGGGTGGGGCAGATCTAGAAGATATTGGTAGAAAATCTACTGTGTGGCACGTGTAGTCGACAGATGCATTATGGCGTGGAGGTACGTGATGGTCCACGTGCAGAATAAGCTGCGCATGAGTGTCACGTGTCGATATTTTTGTCGGGGTTAGGCTTCGTCCCAATAGATCAGTGGCTGGGGAGTTGCGTGGTGGGGCATGTGTCGATAGTCGGTCGCCAAAGTGTGGTAGATTTGACCAAAACCGAACTAGTGGAAATAAGAGATTAAAAAAACACTAGCATAAAAACATATACACAGATCGGTACTAGAAAAGGAACGGAAAAAAGGATGGGAGCCTCTCCAATGAAAACACTTAAAAAGGATGAGTAGCTTTTCTAGAGATAAGGTGGAGTTTCTCTTTCTAGAAACGAAAAAGACTGGATCTTTTTTTATTTTTAGGTTAGTTACTTGAATGAAAAGTCACTTAAAACATAACTTATTCATTGCTGTGATTTGGTTGATAAAGCGAACTTGGGAGAAGGAAAAAAAAAAAAAGCGCATTTTTTTCAACCATTTTTATAACTATTTATACAACCATCGTACGAGAAACCCTCTCAAACATTAACTTTTTTTGTTGAGTGCTTCCTAGATTTTTAAGTTTTTGCATCCATGCCTTGAGATGATCATGTATGCCTGATCTTCGATCAGATATACTGCCAAAAGCATGGCTTCCCAAGCACCTAAAGGCAAACACTTTCTCATCCATCGGTAGTTCAAATAAGTAAAAAAGAGCATTTATACTTTGGTTTTGGGTCTCACCGCACGGCTCCGTGGTCTTTAGTTTGTAAGTGTAATCAGTGTCTTACTGTGGATCTCTTAAAATGCTGTCTAGCTTTTATTCCAGTGTGGGACGGACGACCACACAATGTCCAGACTCCAAACCCGTCTTTAAGCCAGCAAATTTGTAATGCATCTACTACCAAAAAAATAAAGAGAAGAAAAGGGCTTAACTTTGTAGCTTGATTTTGATCTCAGGAAAAAGGACTCGACGATTTATTAGATTAAGGCATCATTTGTGTTTACAGATGAGATGAGTTGAGATTAAAATTGAAAGTTCAATAAAATATTATTAGAATATATTTTTTTAATATTATTTTATTTTAAAATTTAAAAATATTAAATTGTTTATTTTCTTTTGTGTAAGAATTTATAAAAATTATAATGATTAAATGAGATAATATGAGATAAGTTATGAAAACGAGATAAATCCTAATAGTTGTTAGAATTTAGTTATAGCTATCTGTTCCTTCTTGCAGTATTAAATAAGAAAGAGCCTATCCTTGTAGACTTGTAGTTCAGTTTAGTCAATAAGTTTACAGACTGAATTTCATCCTTGACTCTCACCAATTACTTTCCATCCATACAAACACCATTTAGAAATTAGAAATACTCTGGAGTTGGGAGTGTATTTCAATGGGTCCAATAACATATAATAGCATTCAAATCAGAACGAGTTTCGGCTAAAAACAGAATATCAGGAACCTCTCCCCAAACTCAGTTAAGCGAGAAACCCATGTCCTCTCTCACCTCTAACCTTCAGCAGCAATTATTTCTGTAATTGTCTGATTATTCGGAACTTCGTACAGAGTCGTACTCGCTACGTCTCCTCATACAACATCATCTCCAGAATATTAAACATTGAACTCTAAGAATTTTAGGGGCATCTCAATTAAGAGAAACCCCTCCAAAAATAGGCGTATGCCACTATTTGCGGCGCGCACACGGTAGTCTTTAGTAAAAGGCGAAAGAATAGTTCGCTTTGTGCTCACCGCGTGGCTGCGTGGTTTGAGATATGCATAGGCTGCCTTCTATTATAGCTGCCATCTTAAGACTAGTCTTCGCACTTCTCCGATGTGGGACGCCTGCTACTGGGAAAGGGGAAAAATTGAGCGCAATTTGATGGTCAAGAGTACTCATGGACATGGCATTGGTACCAACCCCTCGTACCGGGCTTTAAGCCCAACTCGTTTGTTTTGGGCTTATTTTCGAATTTTTTTCTGTTTTGTCTGCTCTTTTTTTTGTTCGTAATATAGGGCCTGATTGGATCGAGAGGTCTCACCACTATTTATAAATTTTAATTTATAAATTTTAATACTATTTCTAAATTATCTTAATTCATCTCATCTTATTTCTGAATCTAAACGGGACCTAGTCTAGTCTTTGCTAACTAGGGATTTTTGCCGACGAAAATATAGAACCATAATTATTTTAAAACTAATCAATGGGACTGTATCTCTTCATAGAAAATGCCAAAATTCTCTTGATTTGAATCTTTTAAGAGAAATACTTTAGTCACAAATGACCCACAAACTGACGTAATTTTATATGATTCATCAGATTGTAAAGTTACTGTTATTAAAAAGTAAATCTAACAGATCACGGGGAACCACGCCAATTTGTTGGATTCTTTTTATGTAATCCTTTTGTGGCTATAGCAATCCTCATCTTTTAATTATTAGATAATTATCTTTAAAATTATAAAAGAATCCTGGGTGCATATTACAACTCATATTAATTTTGGATGACAAAAAACTAATCCAACAAGGTGTTGCTCAATAACTCATCCTTGATGCCGTTCAGCTCCAAAGTTTTGGTTCGTTTTCTACGTAAATTACTTTTAAGAAAACATCAAGGCAAGGGCAAAACTATTCCTATTTTACAGCTTACCAATTGACAACTTGGTAAATATGGAAAAGTTACACGATTCATGATTGAGGCTTAAGCTCAATGTTTTGAAGAAACATTGTAGGTTTATCATTTTAAGAGAACGATTTATTATAATAGGACTTGCTCAGAAAAGTAAGGGATAAGGAAAATTGAGAGGAATGTTCAAAGCATGTAGCAAAACATAATTACCGAAACAGATCCAAAGTACTTTGCAGATCCACTACAACAATCCAGTTAGTTTTGAATGTGTTTTTTAAAGCAAAAGCGTACGATGGCACATGGGCGGCGTTGGAACTGCAAAAGATGAACACTTACCTAAATGTCAACTACCATCTTAGCGTCTAGATGAGAGAACTCTTGCAAATAGGCCTTGAAATGCTCATATGAATGCTTCACGTCATCTACAGCACACATTTCTCGTATACTATGCATTGAAAGCTGCGGCGCACCTACATCAACTGTACGAATCCCGACACCACTTGCAAGGATAGGGCCAATGGTTGAACCACATCCCATGTCATTGCGAACCACAAAATCCTGCATCATACGTGATTTCTCGTCTCAATTACTTTGTTATTCCACAAAAACATCTCAATTCTGTTTGGTCAATTATATTTTCAATTCGTGCAAGAATTCCCTTTTTTTATATAAAAATCATGTTATTAATTATATTTCAAAATTGGGCTAATTCTATTTATATAAGTCTTGTACCCCGGATTATTTCGCAGATACAATAACCAATGCAGGGCGAAACTGACCTGAACAGGAAGTTTATGATTTGTCGCTATCTCTCTGAATATGAAGGAAGTGGCTGCATTGGTTGCATAGCGTTGATTTGCGTTGTGTTTAATGACAAGCCCTCCATGCATCTTGGGCTGGTGATTATCTTCATGCTTATCCTGTGGGAGGAACTCTATCAACATGTGCAACAAAAAGAATATATATTGCCCACGCTGGAAAATTACAAGCACAGTAGACAACACACCATATAATTAGGGTGTAATGCATGTGCCATGTCAGCTGAAACAAGGAAACTCCTCTGGATTGCTTTCTCAAGCACCTGGAAAGAAAAAAAGAGAGTAACAGTATATAAGTTTCCAGACTAAAACATAATCACTGAATGAGTGTATAGAAAGGAATATGACTATGCCACTCCTAAATTCCAGCTGATGCCACATGTTTGTGAATCCAACGAATCCAATTGAAAACTCTTGCGTAAGAGAAAGAGCTCAAACCATGGTGGCTTGAAATTGGGAAACGAAGTCTGAAGCATGATTCACGCATCATGGTTGAAAAAACAATACAGATCTATTAAAAATAGCAAAGTTTGGATTTAAAACAATTTTTTTCAGATGCTCTTTGTTTCAGTAATCTAGTCACTTCCACATCCTGATGAAGAATGATGAACAGAAAATGTATCTCTAAACAGAGTATGGGAACCACTATTTTGTTGGTTGGTTGATTATTGGCAGTGAAAGATGACCGTTTTGAAACAAATCAGCTGTATAAAAAAGATTGCATTGTAGCAAGGTATGGGCGTTATTACGAAAATTTAAGGTTCAACACCGGAAACAAGAGTGTGCTGTAATGACAAAAGTGGGAAGCCGTAACGACTGAGGGAAACCTCAACTCACATTTGGGTCTATATTTCAAAAGGAATAGTCAAGGTTACACTTGGAGATCCTTGGAGTCATTATAAGTTCAGTACCTAGTAAGGTATTGATATAAGACTCACCACTCACTGCTCGTGTTGGACTTGGGCCTGATTTGGATAGCAAGAGCCTCCAATCTCATCTCATCTCATCTTATCTCAATATCTAAACACTCCAAACACAAACACTTTTCAATTTCAAATCTTCAACTTTTTCATCTAATCATTACCTAATCATTATAAATTTCCCAAACTTCCAAACAAAACACAAAAACAATTCAGCATTTTCAAATTCCAAAACCAAAATTTTATTCTAACAATATTTTAACTTTATAATATTTTATTCAACTTTTTCTCTCTTTTTTTCCAAAACTCCATAAAACATTTTAGCTCAAACCATTTCACTACTATTCACAAATGATCTCATCTCATCTAACTCCCCTAGTCAAATCACCAATGTCCTTGTTAGTGCCTTTGTCGCATTGAGTGCCTTAACGCTACATGTTATGACTATATCGGCTTTGATACCATTTTATAATGACCCAAGGAAAGTCCAAATCACATCTCAGCTGATACTCTAAAAAGATTAGTCAAGGTTATAATTAAGGTATTTAGAACCATTATGAAGTGTAGTTCCGGTTAGTAAGGAATAAATGTAGGACTTAACAAATAATGCATATTCATCACCCTCCCAATGAGGGATATACCTGGGCGTAATAGATGTATATCCAAACAGGCCCTTCTTAACTGCTAAAATAGCAAGTTGCAATTCTTTAAACCTATTTAGAATTTTTCCAAGTTGTGACACAAATAATATATCAGATTCCTTTATTTTCAAATTGCATTAGTTCAGAACCCATAAGTCTGCACACTATATCGACAAAAATATAAGCATCTACCAGGATCTATATTTTGAAGCAAACAATCAATCAGAGAATAATAGTGAACATTTCATTTTTCAATAAAAATTTAGAATCATCAGAAGGACATGAAGCATTTATCACCTTAGAATCTGGGCCAAATGAACTTGTAATTCGTGACAAAGCATCTACCATGACAGGAGACCCAGCTCCTTGGGCAGAGTTAGACCCAACCTCCTCATGATCAAACAAGGCTACCATTTTAACACCAGTCTCATCCACAAGACTGCTTTCAGAAGATGTAGCATCTATCAATGCCTGAAATTAAAACCATAATGTAGCATATGCAAATCAGCTGCTTTGAACTCAAACAACTAAGTACTGCACTACATTTTCTCCAATACATAAGGAAAACCAGCAACACGAGAGTAGCAATGGTGATAAATGTGGACGAGGAAGAAATATATTGTAGTTTTTATCTTTCAGGTCCAAAACATGCATTGGACTGTCTGGGTGAGTAAGAGCTCAGACAAGTACTTCTTTGGGCCATATCATGGCCAAGAAATTTGCATAACTAAGCTTTCTCTAGTTCTTGGCAGTTCCAGAAAAACTTTTCTTATCAATTCACTTTTATCATTTCCAAATTCAATTCAATAAAGTTTACGATTAATCGGTTCGTCCTAAAGGAATCAATCTGCATGTTGCCCAAGAAAGGGAAGCAAAGAAAATATTTCTGAAAAAAGGGCCAAGCCTCACATCCAAATGACAGATATTGATTATAGAAAATGCAAGTACTTTTTTTTTTTTGATAAGTTGATAATGCAAGTATTTTCGACTTACCCTGTGGCACCTATGATCTAACACAAGAGAAAATGAAGCAGAAAGTTCCAATAACTGGCGTCATTCACTATACCTTATTAGACGACAAAACACTGAATTGAAAAGCATAAAGACCAAACAATATAATTAGGAGAAAAAAATGCAACACGCTATACAATACTGAGTTATGGGACAAAAAGCTCATGCTCAATATGTATCTAGGACCATAAATTATACATAACAGGGCCAAGCCATTGACATCACAAAAGACGAAGATCAAGGGAATCACACCTAGGATCAGAAGAGGAATTCATTATATAAATCACTGCATTCACCTGAAGTGTTCGTGATTTAAGAAAACTTTAATATAAAAAACCCATAAGACACAACCTTTTATCAGCCATGAAGAATTTCAAAGGCTCCCAAATTCGACATGAGAAATGAGTGAAGCACATTATTTAGCATATTTCACAGCAAGAAAATAGTGAGGCAAACAATCGACTCAGATATGCACCTCTTAAATCTGTCTCAACAAAAAGAGAAGACAACCTATATGCCAAGTCATACCTTTAGAGAGCAAAATGACATGCAGAGATTATCGAGCCGCCCAGAGAAAATGAATTCTTTTGCGGCACCAGCTACAATACTTGGTTGAGTATCACACACTTGTAACTCAAAATCGCATATATCATCTGGCTTACAGCCAACCTGACTTGCAAGCAGCTAGAAAAAACAAATAGTAGAGAGACACAAATCACCAAGAAGCATAACCAAAAAAATAAAGCTGAGATGCTCCAAAAAGTGTAAAAACTACATGTAATCATACCTCTAACATATTCATGCAATCCAGACCATACTAATATAAATTAATTTTCCCTATCTCCCCCCAACCCCCACCCCTGCAAAAGAGAAGAGAAAAGAGAGAATTTATTAACCTGTAACAGAAGCGAGTGATGCTTTGAGCTGTTATTGGTAGTTCTTTCATAAACTTTTTCTCCATCAATCTGAACTCCAGTTTCAACTGGACCATTTTCAGCAACAGCTTTATTGAGCTCTGCCTACAAAAGGTAGTTGAAAAGAATAAAGCAAAAATCTGATCAAAAGGAATACATTCACTCAAACTTTAATCAAGCCACAATCGTCTGAGGTTCAGTTACTCCTATTTTCATTAGATCAGACAAACATGTAATCATGTCTAAACATACAATGCCGGTATTCTTAAACAAAAAAATTCCTCTTAATCGTGTTCTATGACCATCAACTGAATAAACATCACTTGAAAAAAAAACACATAGATAGGATGAAGCATATAAGTGTGTGTAATCTCAAGTTTACCTTGATTGATGTTGCCAAGACGGGAAGAAGATGGCTCTGTGTGTTGATCTTGAACCCATCATTAATGCCCCTGTTCACAGAACATAAAAAAATTGTTCAAAGAAGGTAACTTCAAAGTTAAAATTCACATTTCTATCTAAATCATGAACACACAACGCCCAAACAGGTGAGAAAGCATTTCATACAGCAAGGCAACCTGTCTAAGTGAATCGCTAGGGTCGGGATCCGCATAATGGGCCTCTCGACTCTAACAAGACGATGCGAGTATGAAAAAGAACCATCTTTTTCTTCTCTGATTATCATCCTTCCCGCAACTGTTAAGTCACGATCAAACCAAGTATGCCACAAGCCGCCCCCATATGTTTGAACACCAACCTCCAAATACCCACCTTTAGTTACCTGCCCAAGCCACCAGATTTCCCCAACAAAAGAAGGAAATTCTCCTTAAACCATCCAATTATATATTACAGCATGCAAGTAATATTTCAAATCAGGTAACAGCAATGAAACCAAGAGGTCACCTTGGAAACGGGCTTCAGTTTCAGACAAGGACTATCAGTATGAGCACCAACTATATGGAATCCATTTCCCGCAACATACCTAAATAAAAGTTAAACAATATCAGCAATAAATAAACTAACTCTTTAGCAAGCAATAATTAATTGTACAACCAAGAAAAATTGGACTAAGCCGAACAGTTTCTATTAAGCTCAATATAATGTGTTTTATCTATGTTAACTAGGTGCTCCCAAAGGTAAAAAGCATAAAATTCACAAATCTGATTGCTTTTGTTTTCCTGCATTTTTTCAGCAACCAAACGTAATAAAAAAAAATGAATATGGCGAAGTTATTGAAAGAAAAGAAGAAATGAACAAAGAAAGCCGTACTTTTTTCCGATCGCGAAAGCGACAATCGTGGAGTAATTCCGCGTGAAGAAATATCTCTTTCCGGCTTCCAATTTCCAATCCTCCCTCTCCGAAACTTGCTCATACCCCGCGCTTCTCAACCGCTTCTTTGCCTCATCTAAAAATAAGTTAATAGACGCAATTAATCACTCCTAAAAAAAAGAAAAAGAAAAAGAAAAAGAGAGCCGTCTTCGAAATCCAAACGAACACTCAAGAAAGGGAGGTAAGATATTAAGATGGGACATATGAGGAACTTCAAAAAACGGAAATGGACAACGGAAGAGAGATTAAATAATTACCAACGGCGTGGTAAGCAGTAGGGGAGGCGTTCAAGAAGTCAATGAGATCGGAGACCACTGAGCTTACTTCGTTCTGCGCCTCTTCCTTCGCCATGGCTTCCAAGAATTTCACAGAGCTTACTTTACTTCGTATTTAATTTGGACTCTCATTTTTTAGCCTATCGTGTTGTATATATTATATACTCGCGGACATAGCACGGAGAATATATATTATTTCGGGCCCATGGGCCCGTGAGCACAACTTACGGAAGAGCTATGCTACACTTACGGAACTCCACGGACCGATCACGGATCTGATCAGGGCCGGCAAAAGTTTCCTAAACAGTTCAAACCGTACCCTGTCCGTATTTCTATCATTTTTTTTTTTTTT
>QEOT01003265.1:126896-149414 GCA_003123785.1 Pterocarya stenoptera
TTAAGCGTATTGAATTTTTTTTTTATTTTTTTAAAATTTTTAAATGTATTAAAAAATTATGAAAAGAAAAAAGCAAAAAAAAAAAAAATTACCGCTGGGCGGTAGCGGTAAGGGTTGGCGGCAGAGTAGCCCCACCCTTTTTTTTTAGCATTGCTATTCAGAGAACATACACCAAACACCATTTTTTTTCTTTTTTTTTTTTCGTTTTATTCTTCTTAAAATAATTAAAATTTTCTGTTCTTCATCTATATAAGTATATAACACATATTTGATAAAAAAAATAAAAAAATTACAAAAATAGTGGTGTGTGGTGTGTGAAGCTTAGGAATATAATTTTTTTTTTTTAAACATTTGTAAGCGAGTAGGGGATTTAGGAGATTTTTTGAATATTAATAAAATATTTTATAAATAAAAATAAAATAATTTCAATTAACAAATCATCTCATCCGGCTAACAAACGAATCCTTATTCATTTTAATTTTCCTTATTTTCTTAATATTTCTTAACGCATGAATTTGTGAGAGACAGGACCACCTGTCTTGGCAGGTGGCATCATTGTTTCGTCAGGCTTATGACCTCTCCTCCTCCAATGGGAGTTTTGTTATTTAAGAACGCTACACACGTTATTTTTTTAAAATTAATTTTGTTTTTTCTAAAATAATTAAATTTTTGTATTCATCATTCATATATCATATATGTGATAAATAAAAATAATAATAATAATAATAACAATAAGAGTAATATGTGGTGTGTGAGGCTTATAAATATAATTTTCTTTTAAATAATCTGAATTTATTTATAAATAATAATCTTTTATAAATTTTATTGATATGTATTTATATGTATGAAATAGATTCAAATATATATTTGAATGCATAACAGTACTAGTATTGGCTTCTTCAAAGTCAATGCATCTTTAAAATTTGAAGAAATGTAAATAAAATGATTTACATTGACTTATTCAAAAAGTAAAAGTGTGAACTATGAGCTATAATAATTTTAAGTATATCGTAACCAGTCCGGTCCAGTCCGATTTTGGATAAAATTTAGGACTAAACCAGTATGCACCGGTTTTGTATTTTTCAAAATTGATTACGTATCGGTTATCCTTCTAAACCGATACCTCCAGTTTTATCAATTTTCAGTCTGATTTGGTCCGATTTTTCGATTTTAATAAAATACAAATTTATCATAAAAAATCTGTTTAAAAAAATTGCTTTAAAAATCTGTTACTATTTACAAAAAATCTACTTTATAAAAAAAATATTCTGTTATAAAAAAATCTGCTTTATAAAAAAATAAATTATGTAAAAAAATTCTGCTATAAAAAAACTGCTATAAAACAAAATGTTATACAAAAAATCTTCAATAAAAAGAAATTCTGCTATGAAATAAAATAAATTCAAAAGTCTAAATTTAAAGTCCAAAAGTCCAATATATTCTAATACTATATATTATACTATTATGGTATTACTACTACATATAATATATATATTTATATATTATAATGATATAGTGAAACTAATTCTATATGTTATAATAGAATATATATTATATATTATATAATAATATATTGATAATAAATTATTACTAATATTATATACTTTACTAAAAGTGAAATTAATACTATATAATAATATATGGTCACAGTGAATAAGTGATAATTATATAATATCTTAGATATAATTATAATTTATATTATTATATATATTATATATAATGTTAAAAAAATTAATTTAAATATATATTATAGTGAACCGATCCGGTCCTAAAAATCTTAGAACTAGAATCGAATCTATTCCAACTGGTTTTGGCATTTTAGAAACTAGTTCGGATCAATCCGGATCAGTTTTTCGGTTAAAATTTACATCCCTAGATGTACTATTCATCTTTAAAAGTAATGTTTTATTATAAAAATTATCCTAATTGCTTTACTTTTCAATTTTCATTTTTCATGATTTTCACTTCCCTCGAACGTTCTTTCACTTTCATTTTTGTGTTCAGTTTTGAAATATATGATGGAAGAAACATGATTATTAATTAATATATAGTTAGTGTAATTGTAAAATATAAGAAAAATTAAAAAAATTATATTATTATTTTGACTAATCCAATGTGAGGTTATGGCTAGATAGGTTTACATTTATGAAAAATATGTACTTTTCATCAAATTTTGAAAATTGCTTTGATGAAGCCAATGCTAATGCTCTAAAATATGTTGAGATATGTTTAACTTTTTATGAGAAATTGAAAAAATAGCGAATCCCATCAATAATTGATTTGAGATAAATTAAGATGAGATAAATTGAGATGAACTGATCGACAAACTTTGACATATAATATTAGAAGATTCGGATTTGTAATTTATAAACACTTATAGAAATGACTTTTGATCTAATGATGCCAACTCAATATTGTTGCTTATGAGTCGTAACACTCTTTATATTTACTTACAAATGGGAAATACAATAGCCAACCGTCTTCTTTTTTTCATTTTTTTTCTTTTCTTAACATATGTGTGGTATAAGAATGATGAGTAGAAAAAACTATTTGATTTTTGAATCCCATGATTGTCATGTTGATTAATCTTTTGCATACAAAAATGATATAGACATATTTAACTTTTACACAACTCTTGAATGAAATAGTATTATTATGAAAAAATATTTCTCATCAATCACTATTCACTACCCCACACCCCACACTATATAAAACAAATCCATACACTATAAAAAACACCCTATACCCTATGAAAAAAAAAATTATAGATGTGAAATGTGAAAGTGAATAATGATTGATGTATAAAATTTATCCATTATTATTATTATTATTATTATTCCTTTGATGGATTTGAATTCAAAATATAATAATATTTTATTAATGAGTTGTGTAGAGCTTATAAGTCCGGTTTGGATACAAAAGTTCTCAAGTACTCATCTCAATTCATCTAATCTTATCATTACAATTTTCATAAATTCATAGATAAAATATAATAAACATTTCAAAATTTTTAAATCTTAAAATAATAATAATATTAAAAAATAATATTCTAACAATATTTTATTTAACTTTTAATTTTTATCTTAATTCATGTCATATCAACTCACCATCCAAACCTACCCAAAACATTTGTGTCTGTATCATTTGCCTCGACCATATCATGGATAGTTCTATTCCTACGAAGGTCATATTGATAAGATTATTAAGACGTATGTGGACTGGAAAAAGGGGCATAAAGCTGCAATCTACATCGCGTGCATCATTTTCTCAAGGCAAGTCATATATCAAGATTATTAAGACGTATATCAAGAAGCATTAATTCATTTTGGAGCTCGAAATTACAATACCATGAAAGTCATAGTCGTAGGGTTCCTCTCAACTTTTCATTCTCCTTCATTAGGGAAGCTGGAGTAGCTTTGTGTTGGAAAAATCAGACGAATCAATCACGTGTAATTAAAAATACCTTCGGTTCCTCGTAGAAAACCTTACGTGACCAAAACACCCTTTGCCACGCCCACGCAATTTTATGTTTTCCAATCTTCTCATGTATAATTTCCATTTTCACCACTAATTTTTCAATGAGGGCTATTAGAGACATAAAAAAATTTTATAATGGGATTCCACACAATAATGTGGGTGCAGTACTATTAGTGAGCCCACGCAAGCCGCGATCACTATTACACAATGTACAAAACCTTTCCTCGTGCTTCTCCCTCCTCCCTTTCCCTCACCAGCAATGTCCCCACCGTGGTTCCCGACCACCCGAGCCAACAGACGACGGGCGTCGACCACGCAAGTCGCTACCACCACGACACAGTGCACAAAAACGTGTACGACAAGCTTACGAAATTGCTGTGAGCTCCCATGTCTCCGCCGACAGTGTTGCTTAGACCGCCGATGCCTTCTGTCTATTTTGAAGTGGTCCTTCAAGGGAGAGAGAGAAGGAAGGGGCCAAAGGACTGAGGAGGGGAGAGGCACGTGGCATGCAAGCACAACAGTGTGTGTAGGATTCTTTTATGAAATTTTTTGTGGACGAAGTGTTTTCATTTTTCAATACATATGGGTATACTGACATTTGACCTCAACTTCAACAACC
The DNA here is from genome assembly GCA_003123785.1 of Pterocarya stenoptera. Taxonomy (NCBI): domain Eukaryota; kingdom Viridiplantae; phylum Streptophyta; class Magnoliopsida; order Fagales; family Juglandaceae; genus Pterocarya; species Pterocarya stenoptera. The sequence goes on from QEOT01003265.1 coordinate 130,993, forward strand.
CAGAACTCCTGATCTTTAGCGTTATAGAATGTAATAGCTTCAGAATCTCAGTTTCTAGCGTAAACTTCATTTCATGCTCTCTCTCTCTCTCTCTCTCAAAAAGCTTTCTTTCATGGCCAAAACAAGAAACGTTAAGAACTGTTTCATCACAGTGAACCCTTCACCATTCTTTTACTACTTGCTTTCGAAGTCTCCGCTGGCTTCCATCGTCTCCTCCCCCAAGAAAAACCCAAGAAACCGCAAGCTATGCACGCTCCCAAACGTGATCAGTCTCTTCTTTCTGTCTCTCCTCGTTTCCTTCACTTTCTTGGGAATCTCCGTTCTCAGCTTCATGCCCATTTCCTTGCTGGACTCATCCTTGCGTCCTCTCATGTCTCCTTCATCAGTACTATTTTCATCTCCATCTTTGTCGTCTGCAGAACACAGATCTCAGGTCACCTTGGCATCCCTTGCTTCAACTTTTTTGGACAGTGAAGAAAATGAGCCAACACTTTCAAACAGCGTGATGGTTCCGTTACCAGCGCACGGGATTGTTCGGAGCAATGTTTCCGAGGAGGAGAGAGAGTTCTGGCAGCAACCGGACGGGGAGGGATATCGGCCGTGCTTGGATTTCAGCATCGGGTATCGGAAAGCATCCGTTAGGATTACAAAGGAGAATAGGAGGTTCTTGATGGTGATGGTTTCAGGGGGACTCAATCAGCAGAGAAATCTGATTGTTGATGCAGTTGTTATCGCAAGAATCCTTGAAGTTGCATTGGTTGTGCCAGTTTTGCAAGTTAATCAGATATGGGGAGACGAAAGGTACAAAAAGAAAAGTTTTATAACTTAGTTTGATGTTTTGCATGATATTTTCTTTTTCCTTCCAGAAACCATTACAAAAGGAAACCCTCCGAGAACTTCCAATGAATTCATCGTTCTATCTTTTAAAATATATTACTAAAATTTATTTTTTATATTTTATATATTGACTTTTATATCATTTAAATATTATATTTTTAAATATATTTTATTCATTTTAAATAAAGTAAAAAGTAGAAAATAGATAAATAATAAATAAAGAGTAAAAGCTTAAAAGTAGATAGAGAAATAAATTAAATATTTATACAAATAGGAATAATATTCCATAGTAGAAATGGTACTGTAGCAAATTGGATATTTCCTTCAAATTTTCCGGAAACATGAGTTTTACGTAACCCATGAAAATGCTTTTATAACCAAGTTACTGTTTAAGCGTATGAATTTAATTATCTGTGAATATTTAATGTTTTTATTTGGGTAATAATTGCAGTGAATTTTCAGACATATTTGATGTAAAACATTTCATGAGAACTTTACAAGCTGACGTACGAGTTGTATCATTTCTTCCTTCCACGCATTTGCTGTCAAGACAGACCATTGACACCAAGATTCCTCCTGATGTTTCTCCGCTTTGGATCCGTAGCAGATTCCTCAGAAAAGTAAGAAATTCCCTGTTGCTGGAAACTCCGTCCACTGCGTTTTGACATAATGTAGCTGCTAACTGAGGTTAGCTTGTGGTAGTAGAATAAAATTACTAGAAGTTTCCCAAACAATGTTAAGAGGAAGCAAGTGGATCACAAGAAGACTATGTTGCATTTTCATTTCTAAATTACTTTTTAGATATATTCTCTTCTTGCTTATCAAAATTTGCTGGTTCATGTAGCTGAATAAAGGTGGAGTTTTCGTCTTAAAAGGGTTGGATTATTTTAAACTCTCAAAGAATCTTCCTTCTGATCTGCAGAAGCTTAGATGTAAGGTACAGTTGCATGGGAACAAACCTCCATCAGATTCACATACAACAGACATGGATTACTATCAATCTAGTATTATATTATATGTATCCTAATAATTTTTTCCCATTTCATCTTCTTCATATTACAGGTAGCATTCCACGCACTTAGATATGCAGCTCCGATAAGGGAACTCGGAAATCGGCTTGCAAGGAGAATGTGGATTGAAGGACCGTACATTGCACTCCATCTCCGGCTAGAAAAGGATGTGTGGGTCAGAACTGGATGTCTCACTGGTTTAGGTGCAGAATATGATGACATTATCTCCAAGGTTCGGGGGTCTCAACCTGAATACCTTACAGGAAGCCAAAACATGAGCTACTTGCAGAGACGTCTTGCTGGACATTGCCCTCTAAATTCACTAGAAATGGCAAGGTTATATCACAAAACATGCATGAAGAAAACTAGCTAATTGCAAGCCTTTTTTATAACTATATATAATATTAATGTGCTCATGTTACTGTGCAGGCTCCTAAAGGCTCTAGGAGCACCCGGAAATGCACGGGTTTACATAGCGGGAGGAGAGCCATTTGGGGGCAAACTGGCTCTTCGGCCACTTGTTACAGAGTTTCCAAATCTGGTCACTAAGGATAATTTGGCAAGAGATGGAGAACTCTCACAGTACAGTAATAGATCTTCAGCTCTAGCTGCCATTGACTACATTGTCTCTCTGAGTAGTGCTGTGTTTGTTCCTTCCCATGGCGGAAACATGGGCATGGCCATGCAAGTAAGTGGCTATGGCCTCGTTTCGATTAAAAAATATTTCATCTCATCTTATCATTATAATTTTTTTAAATTTTTACATAAAATATAATAAAAAAATCATCATTTTCAAATTTTAAGATAATAATAATATTAAAAATAATATTATTTTAACTTTCATCTTTTATCTAAAATCATTTCATTTCTGAATGCAAACCAGCCTCAAGACTTCTGCTAGCTACTATTTACTTGAATAAAAAATACTTTATCTCTTCGTCTTATTAGATAGATTTTGAACTGTTCACAGGGCCACCGTGCGTATGTGGGGCACAGGAAATATATAAAGCCGAACAAGAGATCCATGCTTCCTTTACTTGAAGACACCTCCATCTCTGATGCAGAATTCAGTAGCGCCATGAGGAAGTTGCACGTCAAATCTCAAGGCCAGCCTGAGATGAGAACTAACAGGAATGATCGAGATGTGATTGCATACCCTGTCCCTCAGTGCATGTGCAAACATAGCACTGGCATTTTCTGAAGCTGCTCGCTCATGATGAGAGAATTTGCCTTTCTGAAGTCATTATGTCAAATATTGAAACTTCGTATTTCATTGACTTAGTTTTTACATGTAGAAGATGTCAGAATAAATAGATACAAGACTAAATCTATCTAAGGTAACTATTATAATATGGTATGAATTTATAGTTACAAGAATAAAGGCTAATTCCTAGAATCATGGAGTTACAAATGTGGAGAAGATCTTTGCTTGATTGTTGGTAAGTGAGCTATCAATATGTCCCCTCACGCATGGAGGTCCATAATGCCCAACTTGGGTAGAAAGTGATAGAAGAGATCTCGACCTAATGCTTTGGTGAATATGTCGGCAACTTGCTCATGGGAGAGAGTGTGAATAGCATGAAGGAGGCCAGATCGAATTTTATCGTGAACGATGTGACAATTGATTTTAATATGTTTGGTATGCTCATGGAACACAGGATTGTGAGCAATGTGTAAAGCAGATTGGTTGTCACAATGAAGGCGGATAGGTTCTGGGTGAGGGACACCAAGATCAGTGAGGAGCTGTTTTAACCAAGTGAGTTCGCAAGTGGTAACTGCCATGGCACGGTATTCAACTTCAGCAGAGGAACGGGCGACGGTGGTCTATTTTTTTGTGCGCTAGGAAATATGACTGGTGCCAAGCTGAACAAAGCATCCTGTGGTGGAGCGACGAGTGGTGGGACAGCTAGCCCAATCGGAATCAACGTAGGCAGTAACATGAAGAGTGTTGGAGGAAGAAAAAAAAAATTCCTTGGCCGGGAGTACCTTTGATGTACCAAAGAACGCGAGTGGCAGCTTGCATGTGAGGGGCACGAGGAGCGTGCATGAATTGACTGAGAATGTTCACTGCAAATACAATATCAGGACGACTGATAGTCAAGTAAATAAGACGACCAACAAGACGAGGATAAGGAGAAGGATCTGAAAGAAGAGAGCCGTCGTGGTTGGTGAGCTTTAAATTTTGTTCCATGGGAAAAGAAGCAGTCCAAGCACCAAGTTGTCCACTATCAGATAAGATGTCAATAGCATATTTTCATTGGTTGAAGAAGATGCCTTGGATGATTGGGCACCTTCGAGACCAAGAAAATATTTGAGAGGACCGAGGTCTTTAGTTTTGAAATGTATAGAGAGAACATTTTTTAAGACCTCAATTTGTGATCGATCGTTGCCAGCAACTAGAATATCGTCAACATAGACAAGAACGAGAGTGATGCTGATAGAAGTAGCCAGAGTGAATAAAGAATGGTTCGCTTGAGATTGAGAAAAACCTGCATCAAGAAGCATAGTAGTTAGTTTAAAAAATCAGTTGCAGGAAGCTATTTGAGGCCGTAAAAGGATTTGCAGAGGCGGCAGACACGAGGCTCCCCTTTTGAACAATAATCAGGAGGGGGAGTATGTAAACTTCTTTATCAAAGTCGTCATGTAAGAAGGCGATGTTGACATCGAGTTGATGGATAATCCATTGGCGAGAAGTAGCAACAGCCAACAAACACTGAATGGTAGTCATCTTGGCAACGGGAGTAAAAGTTTCATGATAGTCCAGGCCATCTATTTGAGTATAGCCTTTTGCGACTAAGCGAGTTTTGTATCTTTCGACTGAACCATCTGCTTTGAGCTTAGTTTTGAACACCCATTTGCAGCCAATGGGTTTCTTTCCATGAAGAAGGGACTTAAGGGTCCAAGTAGAATTAGCTTCAAGAGCATGAAGTTCAGTAGACATGGCGTCACGCCAATGGGCGTGACGGATAGCAACAGGATAACATGAAGGATCAACAGAAACTGTGAGAGCATTTTAAAAAATAAGGTGAGAAGGTGAGATACGAAAATAAGAAAGAAAAGAAGATAAAGGATGAGCAGTACCTGAGGTCGATGCAGCGGATGAAGATGAGTGGACTCAGTGTGTAGGGTCGAGCAGAGATAATCTTGAAGATATGCGGGTCTAGTAATAGTGCGACGAGGACGAGGACGAGGACGAGGGGGAGAAGAAGGAGGAGAAGGTTCAGGAAAAGTAGTAGAAGAGGGACGGGTTGGGGAAATGGATTCAGGAACAGGGAGAGAAATGATAGAGAGTGATGGGGAAGGAGAAGAAGGAAGGTCCTAGAAAGGAAACTGATGTTCGTGAAAAGTGACATCACGAGAATAAAAAATAGCTTGAGTGTCAAGATTGTAGAGTTTGTATGCTTTATGATTGCTAGGATAGCCAAGAAAGAGACACTTAGAGGCACGAGGAGAAAATTTATCGCAGGAAGCTTGGAGGGTTTGGGCATAACAAAGGCAACCAAACACTCGGAGATGATCATATGTTGGGGGGGTATTAAAAAGAAGTTCAAAGGGAAATTTATTTTGAAGAATACGACTGGGAGTTCGATTGATGAGATAGGCAACGGTGAGGACACATTCACCCTAAAATTTTAAAGGTAAGTGAGCCTGAAAACGTAGGCTACGAGCGACATTCAAAAGGTGTCGACGTTTACGTCCCGCCACACCATTTTGTTGAGGAGTTTCAACACAAATGCGTTCATGAATGATACCGTGTTCGTGAAGATAATTTTGAAATTTATGAGAAAGAAATTCTTGGCCGTTGTCAGTGCGAATGATTTTAATAGTAGTGTTGAACTGATTTTGAATGAAAGCGAGAAAATGCATGATATAAGTGTATGCTTCGGATTTATAGCGCATGAGATAAATCCAAGTAGTGCGAGAGAAATTATCAACAATAGTAAGAAAATAATGAGCACCACAAATAGATGAGGTATGATAACCACCCCATATATCACAAAAAATTCTATTAAAAGCCGTAGCACTTTTATTAGCATTAATAGAAAAAGGAAGTCTAGTGTGCTTAGAACGAGCACAAATATCACAATCAGAAACGATGCAAGAATTATTAAAAAGACTAGGAATAACTAAGCGGGAAGGGTGACCTAAGCGTTGGTGTCATAGAATCTTATTTGCAGTAATTTAAGTAGAAAGAGCCATGACGGGAGGAGACCGGTACACATAAAGTCCATTGCAAAGTTCACCCGCTCCAATCAGCCTCGTTGAGTGCAGGTCCTGAAAAGAAACAGTGGAAGAAGAAAAAGAAACAATGCAAGAATTAGTTGTGGTGAGCTGAGGGACTGAAAGGAGATTAAAAAGGAAATGAGGGACAAAAAGGACATTGTGTAAAGTGAGGTGTTCGGCTAAGATGCATGTGCCGACACCTTCAATTTTAATTAAGCTCCCATTTGGAAAAGTGACCATTCGGTCTGATGGAGAAGGGGCTAGAGAAGAAAACAGGGTGTGGCCATGGCACAGGTGGTCGGTGGCGCCACTGTCGACTACCCAGTCACGGTGGCTGTTAAAGGAAAAAGAGGAGGAGACATTACCGACAAATTGGCGGTGGAAGTGGGCGGCTTGAGCAGATCAAGCAACCTCTGGTAGAGATCGGGTGTTAAACCCGAGATGGGCGACGATACTGATGCTTGGTGAGCCATCGGCGACGAGGGAGGTGGTTTGCCGAGGATGGACAACGACTGTTTGCCACGGGGCTCGCGGCCTGCAGGATACCCAACGATCGCCAACATCGATCACGGGTGTGGCCGTGCTTGCCACATTCGGTGCAGAGCAGGTGTTTCTTCAGATGACCACCAAAGTGAGCGGCAAAGGCATGAGGAGTTTCCGACGCCACCATTGGTCGGACATGGAGGAGACGCTACTGCTCTTCCTGAAAGAGAATAGAAAAAATTTTAGTGATGGGGGGAAGGGTTTCCATGGCTAGAATTTGGGTTCGGAGTTGGGAAAAAGAGTCATTTAGGCCAAGTAAAAATTGGTACACTCTCATCTTCAGCTTCTTGTTGTAATTCTTTTAGATCGTTGGTTTTCTGGAGATGACTGAGTTCATCTCAAAATTGCTTGATTTGATTGTAATAGTCATGAACAGACTGGTTGTGTTGCTGCAAGGAAGATAACTCAGGCTTGAGGTGATAAATCCTGGCATTATTGCCATGGCAAAAACGTGACTAAAGATCAAGCCACACTTCTCGAAGATCGGTGTGAAATTCAAGGGAGTTGGCTAAGGAGGGACTGATCGAATTGAGGAGCCAGGTGAGAACCATATCTTTGGTTTGGTTCCATTGTTTGTAATTTGTAGAAGTAGTTTCGGGTGGGGGAAGGGTGCCATCAACAAAGGCTAGTTTGTTTTTGGCATTGAGAGCACGGGTCATGGCTTTTTGCCATTTGGGAAAATTGTCACCTGTGAGGAGACCAAAGACAAGAAGTAGACTAGGAGAATTAGAGGCATGAAGAGCATATGGAGAGTGGGCAGCATTAGAGGAAGAGGAAGAAGAGGCCATGGTGGGCTCGTGTAGGGTGGGGATCGTGTTTAGGCTGATACCATGTCAAATATTGAAACTTCTTATTTTATTGACTTAGTTTTTACATAGAGAAGACGTCATAATAAATAGATACAAGACTAAATCTATCTAAGGTAACTATTACAATATGGTATGAATTTACAGTTACAAGAATAAAAGCTAATTCCTAGAATCATGGAGTTACAAATGTGGAGAAGATCTTTGCTTGATTGTTGGTAAGTGAGTTGTCAGAAGACAACTTTGTAATTGTCCTTTTTTTTTTTTTTTGGCCACAAGAAAGAACAAAAGCCATTTCGCAGATTTGTCAGGGTGACATTTGAGATTGGCCACGTAATCCACGTAGTAAGTCACTGTCTCATTACAGATTTAAGAAAAATTACTACAACGTCCAAAACCAATTATACAAAATAATTTTACAATCTAATGTGATTTTATCTGATCTATTAAATCTATTTTATAATAAAAATAATTTTACAATCTTATGAATCATATAAAACTATATCAGTTTGTAAAATTGCTTTAGTATAATATTTTTATGACTAAAGTATTTTCTTTAAAAAAATAAAAAAATACCTTCATCCACCGTCTCAACCTTCAAAGTGATTTTTAATTCTCTATCTCAATTTTATTGTCTCCTAAAGGAATTATAAAATATTTAATATTATTGGTACCATATTTTTTAAGTTTAATATGATATTTGTAACAAAAAATTTATTATATAAATTGATATGACATAATTTAATTTAAAAAATAAATTTTTAATTTTTAATATTATTCATTAAATATTATTCATTAAATATTATTACTTAAATAGTGTAGAGGATGTATTGATTAAAAATAAAAGAAACATTATACTCATTATTCTTATTTTTTACGCCACACATCATATATAATTAATAAAACATATATTCTCATCTTATTTGAACTGCGTAACGTACTTGACCATATTCATTTTAATTTTCCTTACTTTCCTCTTTTAATATTTCTTAACACATGAATTTGTGAGAGACGGGACCATCTGTTTCGACAGGTGGCATCATTGTTTCATCGGGCGTATGATCTCACCTAGTCCAAAGGGAGATTTACTATTCATAACGTCCACAAACTACACACCATTTTATTTTTAAAATTTGATTTTATTCTTCTTAAAATAACTGAATGACAAAAAAAAAAAAAAAATAACAATAAGAGTGGTGTGTGAGGTTTATGAATAGAAATTTTCTTTCAAATAATGTGAATTGATTTATAAATAATAATATTTTATAAATTTTATTGAGATGTATTTATATGTATGAAATATATTCAAATATATATTTGAATGTATAAGAGTACTTACTTTAAAAGTCAATGCATCTTCAAAATTTGAAAAAATGTAGATAAAATGATCTATATTGACTTATTTAAAAAGTAAAAGTGTGAACTATATATGAGTTACAGTAATTTACTTAGGGGTGTAACCAATCCAGTCCTATCCGATTTTGGACAAAATTTAGGACCGAATCAGTATGCACCAATTTTGTATTTTCTAAAATTGATTACACACCGGTTGCATTTTATCATAAAAAATCTGTTTATAAAAAGAAAATGTTTTAAAAAAATCTGTTTTATAAAAAAATATGTTATGTATAAAAAAATATTCTATAAAAAAGTGCTATAAAACAAAATGTTATACAAAAAATATTCAATAAAAAGAAAATTCTGCTATAAAATAAAATAAGTCCAAAAGTTTAAATTTAAAGTCCAAAAGTCCAATATATACTAATACTATATATTATACTATTATGATGTTACTACAAAATATAGTGTATATATATTTATATATTATAATGATATAGTAATACTAATTCTATATGTTATACATTATGGAATATATAGTATATATTATATAATAATACATTGATACTAAATTATTACTAATATTATATACTATATTGACAGTGATATTAATATTATATAATAATATATGGTCATAGTGAATAAGTGATAATTATATAATATCTTATATATTATATATAAATTATATATAATATTAAAAAATTAATTTAAATATATATTATAGTGAACAAGTCCGGTTCTAAAAATCATAGAATCGAAATCAGACCGGTTCCAGCTGGTTTTGGCATTTTAGAAACCAGTTTGGGTCGATCCGAACCGGTTTTCCGGTTAAAATTTACATCCCTAGATATACTGTTCATCTTTAAAAGTAATATTTTATTATAAAAATTATCCTAATTGCTTTACTTTTCAATTTTCATTTCTAACGATTTTCACTTCCCCTAAACGTCCTTTCACTTTTCTTTTTGTGTTCAGTTTTGAAATATGTGAAGGAAGAAATATGATTATTAATTAACATATAGTTAGTGTAATTGTAAAATATAAAAAAAATTAAAAAAATATATTATTATTTTGACTAATCTGATGTGGCGTTATGGCTAGAAAGATTTTAGATTTATAAAAAATATGTACTTTTCATCAAATTTTGAAGATTGTTTTGATGAAGCCAATGATAATGCTATAAAATATGTTGAGATATATTTAGATTTTTATGAGAAGTTGAAAAAATAGTGAATCCCATCAATAATTGATTTGAGATAAATTGAGATGAAGTGATTGGCAAACTTTGGCATATAAATGACTTTTGATCTGATGATGCCAACTCAATTTGTTGCTTATGAGTTGTAACACTCTTTGTATTTACTTACAAATGGGAAATACATTAGCCAACCGTCTTTATTTTTCATCTTTTTATCTTTTTTTTTTTCTCTGAGCATGTGTGTGATATAAGAATAATGAATAAAAAAATTATGGACAACGATACCCTTACAATTGGTTAACAACCAGTTTACAAGCAAGACAATAAAATTATTTTGCAAAATTATAAATATATTTTTCATCACTTTTTTATTATTTTTTTAACTTATTTTATATCTAAATTGTAAACTAGTCGTCAACCAGCAGGAAGGCTATCATTATTCTTTAACTTTTACACAACTCTTGAATGAAATATTATTGTTATGAACAATTCTTTCTCATTAACTACTATTTATTACCTCACACTTCCACACTCTATGAAAAATACCCATATAGTCTATAAAAACACCCTATACCCAATGAAAAAAAGAAAAAGTTATAAATGTGGAACGTAAAAATGAATAGTGACTAATGCATATAATTCTTTTATTATTATTATTATTATTATCATTCCTTTGATGGATTTGAATTCAAAAAATAATAATATTTTATTAATGAGTTGTGTAGAGCTTATATGTCGGGTTTGGATTCAAAAATTTCTTAAGTTCTCATTTCAATTCATCTAATCTTATCATTACAATTTTCATAAATTCATAGACAAAATACAATAAACATTTCAAAATTTTCAAATCTTAAAATAATAATAATATTAAAAAATAATATTCTAACAATATTTTATTCAACTTTCAATTTTTATCTCAATTTTTATCATATCAACTCACTTTCCACACCTACCTTAAAACATTTATGTCTGTATCATTTGCCTTTCCCATATCATGGATAGTTCTATTCCTACGAAGGTCATATTGATAAGATTATTAAGACGTATGTGGACCGGAAAAAGGGGCATAAAGCTGCAATCTACACCGCTTGCATCTTTCTCAAGGCAAGTCATATATAAAGATTATTAAGACCTATATCAAGAAGCATTATTTCATTTTGGAGCTCGAAATTACAATACCATGCATGTCATAGTCGTAGAATTCCTCTTAAGTTTTCATTCTTCTTTAAAGAGAAATGATATAACACTATAAAGACAAACCATTTGCTGAAATGCCTTAATGGGCATATATCATTTCAGACTGTGTATTACAAGAGTATATTCTATCATGCTTTGCACTCAGTGCATATACAGTATTTATAGACAGAGGAAATAATGCCAAACGATTTTACAGATGAATTCTAGAAGTTTCTACAATCATTTTCCATAGCATTGTGAGGTCGCATCACACGGTTTTCATTTCTATTGTACAGTGACTCTGTTGGTCATTTTGTTGTGAGCAGATTTAGTTGTGAGTGGCAGCAAGTGAGTGCTGTGAGCTGGTGTGTAGTGTTACAGAATCTGTTGTGCTAACATCCTTCTTTAGGGAAGCTGGAGTAGCTTTGTGCTGAAAAAATCAGACGAATCAATCACGTGTAACTGAAAAAACCGTCGGTTTCCTTGTAGAAAACCTTACGTGACCAAAACACCCTTTGCCACGCCCACGATATTTTATGTGTCCAATCTTCTTGTGTGTAATTTTCATTTTCACCACAAATTTTTCAATGAGAGCTGTTAGAAATACAAAAGATTCTTATAAAGGGATTCTACACAATAATGTGGGCGCACTATTAGTGTGCCACGTTTTTTTTCCCCCCTCTCCATGCCAACCTCTCCCCTCCTTCCATTTCCCTCTCCTTTTCCCTCACCAGTGCTGTCTGCCCCCCGGGATGGTTCCCAACCACCCCAGCCACCAGATGACAGTTGTTGGCCAAGCAAGCTGCAACTACCATGACACAATAAACAAAACCTCGCCTCATGCTTCTCCTCTCCTCCCTTTCCCTCACCGGCGATTCCCCCCCCCCCCCGGGTGGTTCCCGACCACCCTAGCCAACGGACGACGGTCGTCGGCCACGCAAGTTGCGACCACCACGACACAGTGCACAAAAACGTGTACGACAAGAGTATAGAATTGCTATAAGTTCCCATGTCCCCACCGGTAATGCTGCTTAGACCGCCAACACCTTCTATCCACCCCTAAGGTGGCCCTTAAAGGGGGAGAGAGAAGAAAGGGGCTAGAGGATTGAGGAGGGGGGAGGCACGTGGCACACTATCACATCTCTGCGTGGGATTCTTTATGAAATTCTTTTGTGTACGAAGTGTTTTCATTTTTCAATACATATGGGTATACTTGACATTTGACCTCAACTTCAACAACCCAGAACTCCTGATCTTTAGCGTTGTAGAATGTAATAGTTTCAGAATCTCAGTTTCTAGCGTAAACTTCATTTCATGCTCTCTCTCTCTCTCTCTCTCTCTCTCNAGGAGAAGAGGAGGTTCTTGATGGTGGTGGTTACAGGGGGACTAAATCAGCAGAGAAATGAGATTGTTGATGCAGTTGTTATTGCAAGAATCCTTGAAGCTGCATTGGTTGTGCCAGTTTTGCAAGTTAATCAGATATGGGGAGATGAAAGGTTCAAAAAGAAAAGTTTTATAACTAAGTTTGATGTTTTGCATGATATTTTCTTTTTCCTTTAAGAAACCATTACAAAAGGAAACCCTCCTAGCACTCCCAATGAATTCGTTATTCTATCTTTTAAAATATATTACTAAAACTCATTTTTTATATTATATATATTAATTTTTACAATATACCATATATCAGTTTATTTATTTTTTTTATATCATTTAAATATTATATATTTTAATATATTTTATTCATTTTAAATAAAGAGTAAAAACTTAAAACTAGACAGAAAAATGAATTAAATATTTATATAAATATGAATAGTGTTTCATAGATATAGAAATGGTACTGTAGCAAAGTGGATATTTCCTTCAAATTTTACAAAAACATGGGTTTTACATGACCCATGAAAAATGCTTTTATAACCAAGTTACTGTTTAAGCGTATGAATTTAATTATCTGTGAATATTTAATGTTTTTTTTGGGTAACAATTGCAGTGAATTTTCAGAGATATTTGATGTAAAACATTTCAAGAGAACTTTACAAGCTGATGTACGAGTTGTATCATTTCTTCCTTCCACGCATTTGCTGTCAAGACAGACCATTGACACCAAGATTCCTCCTGATGTTTCTCCGCTTTGGATCCGTAGCAGATTCTTCAGAAAAGTAAGAAATTCTGCCCACTGCATTTTGACATAATTTAGCTGCTAACTGAGGTTAGGGTGTGGTAATAGAAAAGTCCAAAATTTGAAAGGTTGGAAGAGTTGTAAATATTAGATGAAAATATTAAAAATTTAAAATTGAAAAGTGCTTGTGTTTAAGTGACATTTGAGAATAAAATTACGAGAACTTTTGAAAATTTCCCGAACAATGTTAAGAGGAAGCAAGTAGATCACAAAAAGACTATTTTGCATTTTCATTTGCTTATCAAAATTTGCTGGTTCATGTAGCTGAATAAAGATGAAGTTTTCGTCTTAAAAGGGTTGGATTCTAAACTCTCAAAGAATCTTCCTTCTGATCTGCAGAAGCTTAGATGTAAGGTACAGTTGCATGGGAACAAACCTCCATCAGATTCACATACAACAGACATGAATTACTATCAATCTAGTATCCTAATAATTGTTTCCCATTTCATCTTCCTCATATTACAGGTAGCATTCCATGCACTTAGATATGCAGCTCCGATAAGGGAACTCGGAAATCGGCTTGCAAGGAGAATGTGGATTGAAGGACCCTACATTGCACTCCATCTCCGGCTAGAAAAGGATGTGTGGGTCAGAACTGGATGTCTCACTGGTTTAGGTGCAGAATATGATGACATTATCTCCAAGGTTCGGGGGTCTCAACCTGAATACCTTACAGGAAGACAAAACATGAGCTACTTGCAGAGACGTCTAGCTGGACAATGCCCTCTAAATTCACTAGAAATGGCAAGGTTATATCACAAAACATGCATGAAGAAAACTAGCTTGCAAGCCTTTTTTATAACTATATATAATATTAATGTGCTGTGACTGTGCAGGCTCCTAAAGGCTCTAGGAGCACCCGGAAATGCACGGGTTTACAAAGCGGGAGGAGAGCCATTTGGGGGCAAACAGGCTCTGCAGCCACTTGTTACAGAGTTTCCAAATCTGGTCACTAAGGATAATTTGGCAAGAGATGGAGAACTCTCGCAGTACAGTAATAGATCCTCAGCTCTAGCTGCCATTGACTACATTGTCTCTCTGAGTAGTGCTGTGTTTGTTCCTTCCCATGGCGGAAACATGGGCAGAGCCATGCAAGTAAGTGGTCAAGGTCCGTTTCAATTAAAAAAGTATTTTATCTCATCTGATCTCATCATTATAATTTTTTCAAAATTAATATATTTTTCTAACTTTCATTTTTTATTTGAAACTATTTCATTTCTGAAATCAAACCAGTCTCGAGACTTCTGCTAGCTACTATTNCTGTGACTGTGCAGGCTCCTAAAGGCTCTAGGAGCACCCGGAAATGCACGGGTTTACAAAGCGGGAGGAGAGCCATTTGGGGGCAAACAGGCTCTGCAGCCACTTGTTACAGAGTTTCCAAATCTGGTCACTAAGGATAATTTGGCAAGAGATGGAGAACTCTCGCAGTACAGTAATAGATCCTCAGCTCTAGCTGCCATTGACTACATTGTCTCTCTGAGTAGTGCTGTGTTTGTTCCTTCCCATGGCGGAAACATGGGCAGAGCCATGCAAGTAAGTGGTCAAGGTCCGTTTCAATTAAAAAAGTATTTCATCTCATCTGATCTCATCGTTATAATTTTTTCAAAATTAATATATTTTTCTAACTTTCATTTTTTATTTGAAACTATTTCATTTCTGAAATCAAACCAGTCTCGAGACTTCTGCTAGCTACTATTTACTTGAATAAAAAATACTTGATCTCTTCGTCTTATTAGATAGATTTTGAACTGTTAACAGGGCCACCGTGCCTATGTGGGGCACAGGAAATATATAAAGCCGAACAAGAGATCCATGCTTCCTTTACTTGAAGACACCTCCATCTCTGATGCAGAATTCAGTAGCGCCATGAGGAAGTTGCACGTCAAATCTCAGGGCCAGCCTGAGATGAGAACTAACAGGAGAGATCGAGATGTGATTGCATACCCTGTCCCTGAGTGCATGTGCAAACATAGCACTGGCATTTTCTGAAGCTGCACGCTCATGATGAGAGAATTTGCCTTTCTGAAATCATTCGAAGACAACTTTGTAATTGTCCTTTCTTTTTCTTTTTTTTCGGCTACAAGGAAGAACAAAAGCCATTTTGCAGATTTGTCTGGGTGACGTTTGAGATTGGCCACGTAATCCACGTAATAAGTCACTGTCTCGTTACTGATTTAAGAAAAGAGAAACACTAGTTTGTCCACCAAACTTGACCGCTCAAGTTGACCGCTCGGTCAAAAATTTTTTTTTTTTTACTTAGTGATTAAGGAAGTGATTTTAAGTGTATTGAAATTTTTCTTTTATTTTTTTAAAATTTTTAAATGTATTAAAAAATTATGAAAAAAAAAAAAAATTACTGCTGGGCGTGCCCAGCGGTAAGGGTGGGGCGGCAGAGTAGCCCCACCCTTAAGAAAAATTACTTCTACGTCCAAAATCAAATTTTGCAATGTAAAGTGATTTTATTTGATTTATTATATCTATTTTATAATAAAAATAATTTTATAATCTGATGAACCATATAAAATTATATCAATTTGTGAAATTGCTTTAGTATAATATTTTTATGACTAAAGTATTTTCTTTAAAAATAAAAAATACTTCCTCCACCGTCTCAACCTTCAAAGTGATTTTTAATTCTCAATCTAAATTTTATTGTCTGCTAGAAGAATTTTAAAATATTTAATATTGTTGCTACCATATTCTTTAAGTTTTTGTAAGAAAAAATTTATTATATAAATTGATATGACATAATTTAATTAAAAAAATAAATTTTAAATTTTAAATATTATTATTTAAATAGTGTAGATGGTATATTGATAAAAAAAAATTATTCAACATTCTTATTTTTTACATCACGCACCATACATAATTTTTTATTTTTTTATTTTTTCTGTTATTATAATATTATTATTTAAATAGTATGATATATGAATAATGAATAGAAGAATTTAATTAATTTATTAAAAATAAAAAATAGTTTAAAAAAAATATAATTTGTGATGAATGGAGATAATGAATAATAAAATTGAATAAAATAAAAAATAAAATTATCGTTTAATTCGTATAAATCTCACGTAAATATTTAAACTCACGGGGTGGACGATTTGCTTTTACTTTTCAAACCCAAACATTCTCTCTCTCTCTCTCTCTCTCTCTCTCTCTGTGGGTAGCCCAATCGACGTTCGTCTCCATCTTCTTAAGGTATTAGGGTTAGGGTTTTCTTTCATTAATTATCCTGATTTGAGCTTTGCTATACTTGTTGTCTGTGGTTAGATTGAATCTAAATTTAACTGAGAACTATTGATAAAAGGGTGTTTGATTTTAGGGTTGTTTTCCCAATCTATTTTATTTGAAAATTAGCCCAATAACTCTTGCTCGTGGTATCTGAGGCTAAAATTCAATGTTCCCGGCTGCGCAATCGAATCTTGGATTTTTCCCATCCTTAACGACTTTGGATCATTGACTTTGATTTTTTTTTTCTTTTATTGTTAGAGAGAGCCATTCCGGCGAAGAGTCGATCGAACATGGCTTCTTTTCGGGCATTCTTGAACAGTCCGGTTGGCCCGAAAACAACTCACTTTTGGGGACCTGTTGCCAATTGGGGATTCGTCGCTGCTGTATGCTCTGCTTCCATGATTCTTTATTGTTATTTTAAGTTCATGTGTGGATTTTTTGTTTCCAGGTTCCAGCTATCGTACTTGACGGATTTCTGAAACTTATTTCTTGCGGATTTGACAGGGTTTAGCGGACATGAAGAAACCCCCGGAAATGATTTCGGGCAACATGACAGCAGGTTGAACGTGTCTGGTTTGAAACTATTCTTAGATTTTTTTAGTTTCTAATCTCACCTCTTGCATCGGTGCTTGTAGCAATGTGTATCTACTCGGCATTGTTCATGAGATTTGCGTGGATGGTACAGCCCCGCAACTATCTACTCCTGACATGTCATGTCTCGAACGAGACTGTGCAGCTCTATCAACTCTCACGATGGGCAAAGGGTCAGGGGTAAGTATCTGAGCTGTGATTAATGTTGGACTACTTCAATTTCGCCACCTCTGTTTGTGCTGTGTAACTCTGTCTCAGACTCAGAGCTGAAAATGTTTTACAAAGATGTTACTTGCCCATATTATATAGATTTTTTGTGCGAGTGAAAAACTCCGAATGTGGACCAAGTGGTCACTTTTACCTGCTGCGGTTCTACCATTAATTTGACAGCTTCAGTCAGTCTCTTTGGATTCATCATTGTACCCCGAATCTTTACAGTTACATTTGGACCCTTCTCAAGAAAAACACGAGAAACACTTATTTCTTGTTTGATTCTTAATTTAATTTATTAGAATAAAAACTGAATGCCTGATGATAGAGAAGAAGATTGTTTTTTTTTTCTTTTTTATGCACTCATAAATTTAACTTTTCCTTTGTTTCACATATAATTTTTGGTTTTTTCAACTCTGAATTTGCATTTGGGAATTTATTTTTGAGTTGTCTATGGTCGTGTTTTTTTTTTTTAATCTTGGGAACTCAGGTTGATTTAGGCTGCATTTGGATGTCAAACTGAATTGAATTTTTTATGAATAGTAGTAAGTGGAATAAGTTTGGTGGGGTCCACTTAAAATGAGTTTAAGTTGTATTTGGATGTTAAGATGAATTTAGATATATTTATGAGAAATTATAAAAGAAGTGAGTCCCACCATTATGATACTATTCACCTGACACGTACTGCCGCCGAATGAAGATGAATGAAAAGAAAAAAAAAAGTAAAAAAAAGATGACTGATACTGGCGCCTAATAAAACAAAGGCCAAATAAAGCAAAGAAAAAAAAAAAAAAAAAANAGCTAGTCATCTTTTTTTTACTTTTTTTTTTCCTTTCCATTCATCTTCATTCGGCGGCAGTACGTGTCAGATGAACAGTATCATAATGGTGGGATCCATTTCTTTTATAATTTCTCATAAATATATTTAAATTCATCTTAACATTCAAACACAACTTAAACTCATTTTAAGTAGACCCCACCAAACTCATTCAACAATCTCAACTTACTATTCATAAAAAGCTCAACTCAGTTTGACATCCAAACACAGCTTTAGAATTGTAAACGAGTCGAATTCAGAT
>QEOT01003265.1:150148-164090 GCA_003123785.1 Pterocarya stenoptera
GCTGAAATCATGTTCAAATAAATATAGCGTTCCGTTCCTCTTCCCCCATCTTGCAGAGAAACTATCTGTTGGTTCTATGTAATGATATGATTTTCAAAGTAAAGTTGGAGTGGAATTTCTCTAGTCTTGTTTGGCCATCGAGACGGGAGTGTTGGAGATTTTGCACAGCTCTAATTAACAGTGAACGTCATGTACTATATGAGCCGGTAAGGTTTCGTTTGGTTACACGGATAAGATGAGATGATGAATCAATAAATAATAATGAGATAATTTATAGTAGTGAAATTATTTGAGATAAGATTTTTATGGACTTTTCAGAAAAAAGAGAAAAAAATTGAATAAAAAAATAATAAAATTAAAAGGGATTAGAATATAATTTTTTAATATAATTTTCTTTTTAATTTTAAAATTTTGAATTATTTTTTTGTGTTTTGTTTAGAATGTGGGTGCCACTCGCCCCTTAGGGGTAGGGTAGCCCCCACCGCAACCCCTTCCTCCGCAAGGGCGGGGGAGAGGATTTCCTCCCCGTCCCTGCCCCTGGAGTGCTCTGTTCTGAATAACGGAGTGTGGGTGGGGGGGTCAATCTGTCCACCCCCGTCCCAATTGGGCCTTTGGCTCAAAAACTGTTGAAATGGGCTTAAAAGGACCCATAACCTTTTTCTTTTAGGCCCAAAAATAGCTTTGGGCCATTTTGGGCTTATAAAACTAAAAGTTAAAGACAGTTAAAATCCAGATTTAAAAAAAAAAAGTTGCATAAATAAAAATAATAAATATATTATACAAATTTATTAATTTAGAGTAAATGAAGTACTACTATTGACTACTAGTCTACTACCTAATAAACTAATAATATTAACTAAGCTATTACAAAATTGAAAGGTTCAACAATTATAAAATACAGACATAAAAGTGTCCAATGGATTGTATCAACATTACAAATTATTGAATACATAATACATACAAATGATTCAAATTTCAATATTCTAAAAATCTAAAGATAGAGCTATTTGAGTATTTGACTGTGATATTTGGGACAATCCGAGCAGGTAGTCTTTTTATTAACTCATTGAGATTTAAGGCTTGAGCACATATTCATATTGCAGCGAGGGTAGATGTCGTCTAAGTCATCTCATGTGTTTCTACAACAATTAATACTAAAATTAATACTGATAAAATCGAAATGAATATAAATAAATCAAAATAATAAAACAAAAACAACAATTACCAGGTGGTCCAAATCCAGACTGATCACCATCCTCCTCCTTGTTAGTCTCCTTAAAATCTAAAACATTCGGAACATAAATATCATTTCCCATCGTCCAACTCTATGTGCATATCAATGCCTCCACAGTTGTAGGAGACAATAAATTACGGAAAGGATCCAATAAGCGCCTTTCGATACTAAAGGCTGACTCTGAGGCAACGATGCTAATAGGGATGACCAAAATACAGCAGGCCATCTTAGAAAAGATGGGATATTTCTTTCTTGCCACCTCCCACCATCCTAATATATTGAAATCATCATCATCTTGAATAAGATCTCCTGAAAAATAGTTGTCTAACTCTAAAACCACCTCCTATGATTGACAGACTAGTGTGAGATTTTGTGTAAGGGTTTTAATCCATGTCAATTTACGCTTCTTTGTTAATCCGGTGTCTGGAAGAGGCGTTGGAGTAGGTGTAGGTGTAGTACATGCAGTACCACCCTTAATCGCATTAAACTTATCATACAATTTAGCCAAGGTATCTTGATCCATATTACCAATAAGATCAGTTCATGCCTGATCGTGCGCAAATTCCAAACCATATAACATGTCTGAAATTCTCAAACGGGGATAAAAAAATAACAGCCACATATAACAAAATATTTAGTTTACTCAAATCTCTCAATATTTGTCATATTTGACCCTCATAGTCAATAACATCCCCTCAATCTTTAGATTGGAACCCCTATATATGTCGTCTAATTCTTTTTTCACCTTACATATTTGTTGACAAGACTTATTAGATGTAGAGTATAAAGAACCAAATAAGTTCAATGTGATATTGTAACACCTCAGATTTTAGTGTATTTTTATTAAATGATTATTTTTAATTAATTTAAAATTTTGGTAGTTTTAGAATATTATTTTATAATATTTTAAATTGTGAAAATTATT
This sequence comes from Pterocarya stenoptera, assembly GCA_003123785.1. Lineage (NCBI taxonomy): Eukaryota > Viridiplantae > Streptophyta > Magnoliopsida > Fagales > Juglandaceae > Pterocarya > Pterocarya stenoptera. Next base: position 152,308 of record QEOT01003265.1, read on the forward strand.
TTTTAATGTGTTTTCTTATTTTTAATTGCTATTTTACATTTAAAATGATCTTTTATTTAAATTGGTTTGTTTTTGGGTTTTAAAATTATTATTATTTTAATTAAGCATTTCACTGCATTTGGATTATTTTATTTAGCCTGTAGTTTTAAAATCTTTTTCATTGGATCATTTTTGGGACTCCCATTATGAGGATTGTACCTCATTTCTTTTCCTCTATTTTTCTTTTTTCTTTTTCCTTTTCTTTTCTTTCTTTCTCTTTCGACATTTCTCCCGCTTGACCTCTCTCTCTCTCTCCTATTTCTCTTTCTCTCTCCTCGTGCTTCGGTTTCTTCCTCCCAGCCGCCGCCACCCGCCGCCGTGTACCTCACCGCTCGGCCCATTCAACTCCCTACCGACCGGCGACCCTATCCCTCCAATCTCAGGCCGGCTAACGCCGCCGTTTGCCAACACTCACTGTCTGAAGTCTCGGCCTTCTCTTTGTTCCAGCGCCACCGTCCGGCCACCATTTATTCACCACTTTTTCCTCTACTTCCCAGCAACCAAATGGACCAAACCTGGCCCCGATCCGTCACCGACGAAGCCGCATTGACCACAACTCCGATTTGACCTTTTGGCCTTAAACCGCCACCTACGCTGCCACCAACAACCAAAGGTCACCACCATTAGCTTCATCGACCTTCTTAGGCCCTACCCTATCAATTTCAAGTCTTGATTTGACCCCGTTCAAAAGTGAATTTTTGAGACCCACGGCCACAGTATATTTTACACTGTGGAGTTGCTGTTTTGACACTTCCAGCTCTTCCGTGATCCTCCGAAAATTATATTATAGTATTGTAAGTATTTTTCCAAATAACTTTTGAGATTTAAATGTATTTTTACACTAACGCTCTTTTACTGTATATTGGTTGGTTGTGTGATTGAATTGTGCTGTGTTTGGTTGATTGTTGGGTATTGAGGATGGTCTGGTACATTGCATGTGCACGCATGTTCATGTTTGTAAATGAAAACTGAGTTTTCGTATAATTACATTCATGTTCATGTGTTTATGGAAAACTGAATTTTCATGTGATTTAAAATAAAAGAGACTGTAGGGATAGTGGTAAGTAGGGATGGTGGTGTAGTCCCGCCTGCGATTCCCGCCTACGGTGCACGCGATAGGGATGGTGGTAAGCAGGGATGATGGTGTAGTCCCGCCTGTGATTCCCGCCTACGGTGCACACGATAGGGATGGTGGTAGAGTCCCGCCTGTGATTCTCGCCTACAGTGCTCTAATGGGTACCCCTTGTGTGGAAAGGAACTGTAGGGATGGTGGTAAGCAGGGATGGTAGTAGAGTCCCACCTGTGATTCCCGCCTACGGGGCACGCGATAGGGATGGTGGTAAGCAGGGATGGTGGGGGAGTCCCGCCTGTGATTCCCGCCTACGGTGCCCGCGATAGGGATGGTGGTAAGCAGGGATGGTGGGGGAGTCCCGCCTGTGATTCCCGCCTACGGTGCACACGATAGGGATGGTGGTAGAGTCCCGCCTGTGATTCTCGCCTACAGTGCTCTAATGGGTACCCCTTGTGTGGAAAGGAACTGGAGGGATGGTGGTAAGCAGGGATGGTAGTAGAGTCCCACCTGTGATTCCCGCCTACGGGGCACGCGATAGGGATGGTGGTAACAGGGATGGTGGTGTAGTCCCGCCTGTAATTCTCGCCTACGGTGCATTCGATAGAGATGGTGGTAAGCAGAGATTGTGGTAGAGTCCGGGCTGTGATTCCCACCTACAGTATCCTATAAATGTTTTTATGAGAATCATTTTTTGGGAAAAGTCTGGATTATTATTTTTGGGCCAAATGGGATTTTTGCGTGTGTTGAAAAATATTCAATTTCGAGAAAAATGATGTTTTGAGGCTAATGCATATTTCATCATATGCATGCATGTTAGTCGCATTAATGCATTTTTATCTTGAGTTGTTTGATTATAACTTACCTGCGGTACCATTTTCTGGTACCGTAGATTTTGATGTTGTTGATGCAGATGCCGAGCTTGAAAATTTGGCTCCGCCGAATGAGTGATCTGGGATCACTGGGATTTATGTTTATTTTCAGCTCTTGTATTATTTTGGGACAGTGGTATTGCTTTTAAAACGTTTTCATTTTTGTATATCTGTATTTACAATTCTGGTACTAGTTGATTTATTATATTATCCGCTATTTATTTTATTGTACACTGTTACTTGTACATGCACTTGGTACTTGTTGTTGGGATGTGTGACCCGTGTTGTCATCATCCGGACATCACGATTTTCGTATTGTTTTGTACGTGGGAGTCGGGGCGTCACAGGTGGTATTAGAGCAGTTCGGCTCTGGGTAAAACCACATATCCCTTAGGTGCAGTACCAGAAAGTTTTAAAGTTGTGATTTGAAATTATTTGATTTGAAGTATGTTATTTCGATCGTTTTAATTTATTGTATGTTATTATATTTTGTTGGCTTTATTCTATTTTATTTGGGTGTTGCTTTTGCTCTTATTTGAAATTTTTATCCGGAGACTTAAGTGGGGTTAAGGGTTACGCTATGGTAGGAAGATGGTACGACCGAGAAGGCTATTGATAGGTATTAATATTTAGTGTGGTAGGCTTGAATTTTTATTAAACTAGTTTGCTTGGGTATTATTGAGGCTTGTAAGGAACGTTATGGTCTGGATAGTCTATTTGGAGAGTAGGATAATTGAGGTTTTAGATTTTGTGGAGGTGTGACCTGGGGTTTTTGAATGGGAGGATGTAAGTTCAACAAACTTTAAGGATGGATTTATGAGAATTTCACCAAAGATTTAAGGTTTTGCAGACTTTAGAAAATGATTGGTTATTATTTAATGTCTTAGATTTTGAAGGCTTCGGGAGTCGATTGTTTCAATATTGGGTATAAGTTCTTTGATTTTACAGATTTTGAAAAGTGATTCTATTTTAATTTGAGGTTTTAGAATTGCAAATTTGAGGACTGATTAGTAATAAGATTTAAGTTTTAATTATGCGGGTTTGGGGTACTCGCTTTATTTATTTTGGAGACTGATTAGGCTATAACCATTAAAATATGGCTGATTAGAATTGAGTTAGTGATATCGAAATTTTTAAGGAGAATATTTCTTTGTGGATTGAAGGTATTGATATAGTTTGTGTATTTATTTGAGGATTGTAGATTTGGATTGAATCCAGGAAAATAATTGTTATTAGTTCGAGGTTATAGTGATAGGTTTCAGGATTGATCGATATTAATTTAAAGATAATAGATAGTGCAAATTCAAGAATGAATTCTGGATGAGTTTGAGGAAAGTGTATTAATTTATGGTTTTGGAAAATCAAGAATTTTCTACCAATTGTGGTGAGAGTTTTCTGGTTAATAAGTGTTGAGTTAGCTCGTACTCAATGGTGTTTTGTGATATGATTAAGAATTCAAATCTTGTGTTGATTTTTAAGGAACTATGGGTGATTTGAAAATTTGAGACGATACTTGTAAGTAGAAATTAATCTTTTGGTCGTGCAAATTATGCTTATGGATGGTTGACTTTGGGAGTGGTTATTAGGTTGCCAAAGGTATAGAATACCAGAAAAGTTTGGAAGTTATAGCATAAGAGTTGTTTGAGGTTAGTAGTTCATTGTGTGAAGAAAATCATTGGGATCTACTAGGTATTGTATTTAGGTCTTTGTGGAATGTAGATTTCAAATTTCATAGCCACCCTAGGAATACTGGGAAACTAATGCGAATATTATGAAAATCGCCTATAGGAGTAGACTTGAGAGAGTATTACTCATACTTATTAGGAGTTGTTGAAGGTATGGTCTTCTCAAGCATGTTCGGAGTTGTATCTTGTATCATGCTTTGGCGGTGATGTTTGGCCTTACAAATTTCAAGGATGAAATTTTATTTAAGGGGGGAGAATGTAACACCTTTGATTTTAGTGTATTTTTATTAAAGGATTATTTTTAATTAATTTAAAATTTTGGTTCACTTGTTTTAAAATTTTGGGAGTTTTAGAATATTAATTTATAATATTTTAAATTGTAAAAATTAATTTTTAATGTGTTTTCTTATTTTTAATTGCTATTTTGCATTTAAAGTGATCTTTAATTTAAATTGGTTTGTTTTGGAGTTTTAAAATTATTATTGTTTTAATTAAGCATTTCACTGCGTTTGGATTATTTTATTTAGTGTGTAGTTTTAAAATTTTTTTCGTTGGATCATTTTTGGGACCCCAGTTATGAGGATTGGACCTTATTTCTTTCCCTCTATTTTTCTTTTTCCTCTTTCATTTTTCTTTTCTTTCTTTTCTTTCTTTCTCTTTCGGCATTTCTCCTGCTCGACCTCTCTCTCTCCCGTTTCTCTTTCTCTCTCCCCGTTCTTAGGTTTCTTCCTCCCAGCCGCCGCCACCCGCCGCCGTGGACCTCACCGCCTGGCCCATTCAACTCCCCACCGACCGGCGATCCTACCCCTCCGATCTTAGGCCGGCTAACACCGCCGTTTGCCCTCACGCACCGTCTGACACCATGGCCTTCTCTTTGTTCCAGCGTTGCCGTCCGGCCACCATTTCTTTACCACTTCTTCCTCTACTTCTCAGCAGCCCAATGGACCCAACCCCGACCCCCGTCCGTCACCAGTGAAGCCGTATTGACCACACTCCTATTTGACCATTTTGGCCTTAAACCGCCACCTACGTCACCACCCACGACCAAAGGCCACCACCATTAGCTTCACCGACCTTCCAAAGCCCTACCCTATCAATTTCAAGTCTTGGTTTGACCTCGTTCAAAAGTGAATTTTTGAGACCCACGGCCACAGTGTATTTTACATTGTGGAGTTACTGTTTTGACACTTCTAGCTCTTCCACAATCCTCCAAAACTTATATTATAGCGCTGTAAGTATTTTTTCAAATAAATTTTGAGATTTAAATATATTTTTGCACTAACGCTCTTTTACTGTATACTGGTTGGTTGTGTGATTGGATTGTACTATATTTGGTTGATTGTTGAGTATTGAGAATGGTCTTGTACATTGCATGTGCACGCATGCTCATGTTTGTAAATAAAAATTGAGTTTTCGTGTAATTACATTCATGTTTATGTGTTTATGAAAAACTGAATTTTCATGTGATTTAAAGGAAAATAGACTGTAGGGATGGTGGTAAGCAGGAATGGTGGTGTAGCCCCGCCTGTGATTCCCGCCTACAGTGCATGCGATAAGGATGGTGGTAGAGTCCCGCCTGTGATTCCTACCTACAATGCTCTAATGGGTACTGCTTGTGTGGAAAAGAACTGTAGGGATGGTGGTAGAGTCCCGCCTGTTATTCCTACCTACAATGCTCTAATGGGTACTGCTTGTGTGGAAAAGAACTGTAGGGATGGTGGTAGAGTCCCGCATGTGATTCCCGCCTACAGTGCACGCGATAGGGATAGTGGTAAGCAGGGATGGTGGTGTAGTCCCGCTTGTGATTCCTGCCACCTACAGTGCATTCGGTAGGGATGGTGGTAAGCAGGGATGATGGTAGAGTCCCGGCTGTGATTCTTGCTTACAATGTCCTATAAATATTTTTATCTAAATCATTTTTTGGGAAAAGTCTGGATAATTACTTTTGGGCCAAATTGGATTTTGGCGTGTGTTGGAAAATACTCATTTTCGGGGAAAATGATGTTTTGAGGCTAAAGCATATTTCATCATATGCATGTATGTTGATCGCATTAATGCGTTTTTATCTTGAGTTGTTTGGATTATAACTTACCTGCGGTACCATTTTCTGGTACCGTAGATTTTAATGTTGTTGATGCAGATGCCGAGCCTGAGGTTTTGGCTCCGCTGGAGGAGTGATCTGGGATCACTCGGGTTTATGTTTATTTTCAGCACTTGTATTATTTTGGGACAGTGGTATTACTTTTAAAACGCTTTCATTTTTGTATATCTGTATTTAAAATTCTGGTACTAGTTGACTTATTATATTATCCGCTGCTTATTTTATTGTACACTGTTGCTTGTACACACTTGGCACTTGTAGTTGGGATGTGTGACCTGTGTTGTCATCATCCAGACGTCACGATTTTCGTGTTGTTTTGTACGTGAAAATCGGGAGATCACAAACATCGTAAAAAAGTCTAAAAAAATCAACAAAAGTATAAACTACCTCTCAATCATCATCATTAGGCTTCCTTAATCCCTCGTGCTTATCAAAGTATTTGACATATTGAATATCTTTATCACCCAATAATTGAAAGGCTACCTTATATTCTTGAGTCGTCTCCAACATTAAGAATGTTGAGTTCTATCTAGCAGGAACATCAGTACAAAGGTCATTCTTCGATATTATGTCCACAGTCTTCGCAACAATGAATTTCTCCAATCTAGAAGGATAATACCTCACAAATTTCACAGTCATTTTAGCTCGTTCAACCAAGTCATCAACATCTTTCAACCCCTCAGTCACAATTATATTCAAAATATCTGTAGCACATCAAACATGTAAATATTCATTACCAAAAAATGTCTTATTTGCTTCTCTAAGATAAGTCTTTAGATATCCAAAGGCGACATCATTAAATAAGGCATTATCAACTGAAATTTTCAAAACCCGTGTCAATCCCCACTCCTTTATTATTGCCTCAAGGCCTTCTCGATCTTCATCACCCTTGTGATCAGTTATTTGACAAAACTTAATAATTTTTTTGTGAAGAATCCAATCAGAATCAACAAAATGCACAGTCAAAGACATGTAATTCATATTTTGGATAGAAATCCAAGTATTGATAGTGAGACAAACTACCAAACCCATCAATTGGCCCCTCAAAACATCATTATCTTTTTTGTACATCTTTTAATATCCTTTGCCACAGTATGACGAGAATGAAGCATAAATCTAAGATCCAATTCTTGGACAAGTTCTTGAAAGCCTTTCCTCTCCACAAATTGAAAAGGTTGTTCGTCTATGACAACCATAGAAGCTAACTTCCTTCTACACTCATCGAGATTATACTCCGTATACCCCTTCAACGTTAGACCCCCACTACTCTCATCTACCATTTTTTTTAGTCCAGTATCTAGTCTAGATTGACTCTTCTCCAGTAAGGATCTTATTACTGGACTCTTCTTGCATTGTTCCTCTAAATGGATCTTTAATTGGGATGTGTCATGCTTCGGATAGTGACATCCATATATTTTTCCACAGTAATTACATTTAGCTTGGAGGTTATTGGGGTCACCACCCTCTAGTTTGGTAAAGTGAGACCAAACTATGGAAACAAGTTTCTTACCCTGTGTCAATGTGGGCTTGGGGACGGGGCAAGGTGTACTCCCAAAGGTTAGAGTAGGGTTAGGTTCTAGGGTAGGGGTATTGGTAGGGGTAGGGGTATTGGTAGGGGTAGGAGTACTGGTAGGGGTAGGAAAGTTATCACTGAAATTCCTTTGAGAAGACATTCTTGATTCTTCAACACGATAAAAAATTATAAAATCAAGCAACACAAAACATTACAAAAATCATAATAATACACCACACAAATTCACAATCATTCTCATTCTCCATTTTCGATTCAACCCATCTTTTCTCTAATCTCCAATCCAAAACTCATAAAAAAACAAAAAATCTAGTTTTCAATCGAGGTCTGGAGGAAGGAGTCATGGACAAAATGTGTCGTTCACTTATGGGGGGTCTTTTTTTTATATATATAATATAAATAATAAATATATTATATTATGCGGGGTGGGGTTTAGCCCCTTCCATCCCCAATGGAGTTTGGTGTGGGCAGGCCATCTCCCCCACTTCGCATGAACGGGGGCAGGGCGGTGCAGCAGGATGCAGAGCCCTACTGCCCACCACCAGTTTAGAAGTTTGAAAAAATTATTATAATAGGTAATGATTAGATAAAAAAATTAAAAATTTGAAATTAAAAAATGTTTATGTTTGAATGATGTTTGGATGTTGAGATTGGATAAAATGAAATGAGACAAGATAAAATGGTTTTAAAGAAACCAACTGGTCTCGTTTGATTACACATATGAGATGATATGTGAATAGTAATGAGATAATTTGAGAATATTAGTAAAATAATTTTAGTTGAGATGTTTTATGTGATTTTGGAAAATGAGAGAGAAAAAGTTGAATAAAAGTATTATAAAGTTTTTTTTTATAAAAAATGTTATAAAGTTAAAATATTGTTAAAATATAAATTTTTAATATAATTTTTTGTTTTGAGATTTGAAAAGTTGAATTATTTTTTGTATTTTGTTTGGAAATTTGGAAAAATTGTAATGATTAGGTAATGATTGGATGAAAAAGTTAAAAATTGAGATTGAAAAGTGTTTGTATTTTAATGATATTTGTATGTTGAGATGAGATGAGGTGCGTTGAGACCATATGTGAAATCAAACGACGCTTTATTGAAAATTTTGTGCCTCAATTTAGGTGTCGTTTGGATAGTGATTGAGATGAGATATGTTGAGATGAAAATTAAATAAAATATTGTTAGAGTATTATTTTTTAATATTATTATTATTTTAAAATTTAAAAAAATTGAATTGTTAATTATATATTTTTTTGTAGGAATTTTAAAAAATTGTAATAATGAGATGAGATGAGATGAAACACTTCTTGTATCCAAACGAGACTTTAGTAAAATCTTAGGAAAAATGATTTATATTGGTATTAAATATTAAATTTAGTATACGTGGCCTTGAATATTGAAAAAAAAGTATTTAAATTTTTGGATTGATGCTATATGCGAGATTGACCAAAAATCCACTCAAATGTGAGAGAGAATATATGAATACTATAATTGGTATAAAAAACCAAACAATCCTGAATGTTCTGTAGTGTCATTGCCTAATCAATGACAATGTATCAAAAAATGTAGAAATAATTTTTATGCTGTTGTTGCCCAAGTAGAGTCAATACATCCTAAAGGTGCCAAGGAGCAAGACAAGGCAATAATTCAATTTCTCCTTTAATGTTCTATTAGTGCATGAGCTCATTTTTACTCTAACATTCTCACTTGGCTCATTTAAGTTTGAGAAGGCTAAAATATTATATAAAGAGAATGAGAAGGTGAAGTACATCATGGAACATTGTTGGTATCTATTAAGACACCAACTAAAATGAAAGCAACATATGTCGATTATTGCACACGAGGAGGAGACCACCTGGAAAATGTCCAACTATTGCTGAGTCAACTCTACTAGCAAATGACACTCTCGATGACAATATCGAGATCATTGGTGAGAGACCACTAGGCAAATAGACACCAACTAAAATGGCAGCAACATATGTCGATATTGCACACGAGGAGGAGACCACCTGGAAAACGTCCAATTATTGCTGACTCAACTCCACTAGCAAATGACACTCTCGACGACAACGTCGAGATCATTGGTGAGAGACCACTAGGCAAGAAGAGTGAGAAAGAGAGGGAGAGAAAGAGGAAGTCTAGAGAAGATAAAGATGCTGAGTTTAATAAAGCCTAAAGTCGCATGGCCAATGATAGAACCGTGCGCATGGTGGAGAGGAGAGAAGTGGTCACCAAGGACGAGAGCAATCAAATGTCATTAATTGCACTTAGAAGAAAATTGATATAGAGACTATGAAATTAGATCTTGATGGCATGAATGTAATGCAACAAGACTATTTTCAAACTCTTCAGAAAGGGAGGTTACGAGCTAATGAAGAATAGATTTACATCCACATCTACATCTTCATCCACATTTTTTGGAGGGAAGTAACTGCTTTGTACTCTACTCTTTTGTTTGTTATAAATGCACATTATGTAGTTGGATGGTAGAATTTAAAATTCTGATTTTAGTGGCTGCCTAACCACATACGCTGGAAATACAAAGCCCGGTCAATTGCTTGGGGCCAGTGCAACTTGAACTGGACTACAACATTTTATATATATTAGCTACATTCCATGATTCAGTGTGGTGGCTGCGGATTTAATGATGGGCCTAAATTCTAATTAAAGCAAGAAAGTTGTTTTTAGGATTTGACTGGAATTTAGCTGCCAATTGTTTCCGCATTTTTGTTTTTACAGATAAAATTAAAGTTAAAAAATTAAATAAAATATTATTAAAATATATCTTTTAATATTATTTTTATTTTAAAATTTTAAAAAACTATATTAGTTATTTTATTTTATATTGAAATTTAAGATAATTATAATAATTAGATAAGATAAAATAAGATTAATTGAGATGATTTTTTTGTATAAATCTTAGATGCCATGCCTTTGCGTGGCTTTCATGTCTATTGTTTTGGTGCTATTGTGAATTGTGCCATCATCATTATTGACAAGTTCTCCGGTATTCCTCATCATCAAAAATCATTAATTCTTACTCTAGTCCAGTTGTTTTAAGATTGATGCAGGAATATGTGTTGGTAAAGCTCCAAACATGAATATTTTAGATATGATTACTAATTGACATATAATAGTTTAGAATGGTAAAATATGATAAAATTAAATAAATTAATAATTAAAAAAATTAAATTAATATTATTTTATTATTATATAATGAATAAATATATAATTTAATGTGTAGATTTGATGTGAATAAAATAATTAAAGTCAAATTCATATTATATTATTTTATTATTATATAATAAATAAATGAATAATTCAATATGGAGATTTGATATGAATAGAATAGTCAAAATCAAATTTATTAACTAAAACTTGAGTTTGGTTTTGGCTATTCCAATAAAAGTATAATAGTAATAAATTATTAATTAAAATTAAATAAGATGAAATAAAGTGGGATCCGTATCCAAACGATGCTAATATATAACAAAAACTCTACTTAAACCCGTGGTTGCGTACCTCCCGCGTACACGCTATCCACGTGTAAAACAATTTACTCTTTTTTTCTTGTCTTTTTTTCCGTCTTTCAGAGTCCCAGGCTCCCACCTTCCCACTCAAATCTCCATTTCCCCAATTTTCAGAGGTCCCTTCCATCTTTCCTTTTCCTTTTCATCTTTCACCTTCATCTTTTTGAGAATATTCTTCTATTTCACTTCTTTTATTTCATCCATTTTTTTCCAACTACATGCACACGGAAACACTCACACGAAGCCGACAAACAGAGATGCACGGTTGTATCAAATCTCATATTTGTAGGATATTCTATTGTGATTTTCCTCTATTTTCTTGACAACCAAACAGACTGTTACGGACTATTGCAGACTATTGCATGATTTTCCTCTATTTTCTCGGCAACCAAACACACTGTTATGGACTATTGCATGATTTCCCTCCGTTTTCTTGGCAACCAAACTGATTGTTACAGACTATTGCGTGATTTCCCTCTATTTTCTCGACAACCAAACACTGTTACAGGAACTTGTTCTTGTCCGGATGGAGAAGCAGCGTGAGCCTGCAGTACTGTTTTTTTTTCCATACTTTCTGTGGTTTCAAATGCTAGGCCATAGAAGATAATAAATAAAATAAAAAAAGGAAAAAAAAACAATAAAGCTTCCTCAACTGTATATCTAAAAATTGATTTATTTTCCCTTGGAACAGGTTCTTCGGATTTGATAATTCATGGGAATCTTTGTCTAATGGTAAAAGAGGGTGGGGATGAATGATAATACAACCTTTGATTCCTTTATCCACAGCTTTTTCTTTGATCCTTTTAGACTTTATCCAAATCAAAGAACAAGATAGTCATTCCTAAAACAGCTACTCAAAAAATTATTCTCAAAACAACAGCTTTTTTCTGGACGGAGGATATGCTTCTGAGACCATTTTGACGCTGTCTGGAATGGTGGGTTGTTCATTC
>QEOT01003265.1:169971-182578 GCA_003123785.1 Pterocarya stenoptera
ACCTCAAGAGCACTGCTACACAGCAGCCTGCACACCGCACACATTTTTTTTTTTTTAATTATATGTCAGGACCCATCCACGTCTCTCTCCTCAATTTGTTTCACAGAAGCCCTCTCTCTCTCTCTCTCCAAGTTTTGGGTTTGCTTCATTTTCACTTTGTTTTTTTCATCCTCCAAGCACAAAAACATGAAGAATCCAGAGCCGATTTTTGTGTTTTTATATTTAATTGAAGAATCCGGTTTGCCACGTTAGGGGCGTGGTATAGAAATTGTGAATTGACTGACGAGAAGATTTTCTCATACCTCAAAGCCAAGATATAAGCTTAGGAAATCCAAGTTGAACTTATTATTTTCCGGTGCCAGTTTAATAACATCAAGTTAAAAATGCCCATTTTTTAGATTAATGGCTTTCCTACAATCGTCCCTGCACAAGTGACTTCATACATTTTTTCCTTTTCTTATTGTAGCTGAATATAGATGCTTATTCATAAACATAAATCTATATCATCAACAATGTTTAAATAGGATTGCTATAAAATCTTTTATGTGTCCATGTAATTCTAATCATGTAAATAGTTTCAACTCACCTGTACAAAAGGATGATTGGTGAGACAAACCTAGGTCACATATGGTCCTTCAAAGCAATATGGGGATGATGAATACGGACGAGATAACGTGGAAGAGGGCAAGGTTTCTCAAGCACAGAATATTGCAATGTCGAGGTGGGGTGTCTGAGTGTCTGTGAATGATTCTCTGAGAGACTTGTGTGTTGATAAAAGATTTTTCCCAGGAAGGTCAAATCCTGAGAGTGGGGAGATTTAAATAGAAGATACAAGAGGCTTTGGAGTGCATGTTTGTGGAGATACAGTTTGTGAATACTACAAGTTTTAAGAAGCTTATTTCCAGACTCGAACTAGGAGGAGGATGATGATTTTTATAGGATTAAAGATCCTAATGTCCCTAACCAAACAGGTGTAAACATGCTCAAGTGTTGCAGAAAGTTCATAGGTATTGAAGTTGTTATGGATGATCTTGAGATAGTATTTTCATGGTTATGGAGTATGATCTGAGGTGGCTACTGCCACCTGTTTTTTTATTTTTTTAAAAAAGTTAAAAAAAAGAGAGACAAAATTAGACAACAAAAAAACCCTCTCCCAAATTTGAAACCTAAGGGCATCCACATTGGCTTGGCCAAATAAAAGAATTAGCTAAAATTTAGATGATTGATGTAAAAAACACTCCACATTAGATTGACCAAGTCTAAAATAAAATGGGCTTTTGCTACAGTGATTGGCCAAAGATGGAGAATCACTATTGATTCACCAAACATTAAAATATTAATTTCTCACTTCAAGAAAACATTAAAATATTAATTTCTCACTTCAATAAAAATACTATTGATTTGTAATTAAGAAATTTAGATAGAATTTTAGATGAGTTTAATCAATATTTTTTATTATTAACATTAAATGACTTTTAAAAATATAAAATTTTTAATATTAATTTAATTATAATATAATTATTATTAATATTCAATTGGTAGAATTATAAAATGTGATACAAATAAATTAAATAAAAAAATTATTAATTAAATAATATTTTATTATTATATAGAGAGTAAATGGCTAATTCAATGTAGGAATTGAATGTAAATAGAATAGGTAAATGTAAAAATGTGTGATATTAGCTAAAGTTTGAAGATGTATTTGACCAAACCAATGCTAATGCTATTTGCCGCCTCCCCTCTGCCAGACACCCCAAGGCCTGAGCCCAACTCTCTCACCATTGAGCCTACCATCGCCGCTCGTCTCCATCCCTCTCGTCCTTCTCCGTTGAAACCCTAAGACCTCCACTTCCATTTCTGGCAAAAATCGTAGTGGATATATCCATTTTTGGTGTGGCTTGGTTCCCTCACGACATTTTACAATAACACTTGAGGACGTCCACTTTCATTTCTGGCAAAAACAGTGGTGTAGATCTCCATTTTCAACGTGGCCTGGGTTCCCTCACGATAAAAACCAAGGTTGTTACTCTGTATGCTTATGTTGAATCCAATATTTCAAGCTCCATATAATCATATATTTACATATGAATTTCGATGATAATAAATGAATTTAAACATAAAGGAGTCTCAAGCTCAAGTTGTCTGCACAATAGAGCTAAGCAAATCAAATACTCAAGTATGAGTAAGAAATAAAACAAACTTACAAATAAAACTCTTAAAGTAATTTCATACATCTTTTGAAAAATTGTAAATTGGATTAAGGCTCAGAAATAATTTTTTTTCATAAAGCACCAAATTGCATTTTCCACATGTGCACAATATATTTGAAAATTAAAAGTTTGAAATTTAAATTTTTGAAATATGATTGATTGTCATCTTTCAAATATGCATGACATGATTAAAAGTTTAGATTTTGAAAATTTGAAAGATGATTGATTGTTATCTGTCACATGTGCATGATAAGTTTGAGATTTTTTAAAAGTGATTGATGCTCTTTTTTACATGTGCAAAAGGTAATTGTTTTTATTTGAAAATCTTGAAAAGATAATAATGCTCATTTTGTCATATGTGAAAAGTAGAAGATTTGGTTTGAAAATTTTGAAAAGTGAATGAAGTTGTCTTTAATAATTGTAAAAAGGAGAAATTTTTATTTGAATATTTTTAAAAGTGAGTGGTGATCCTTTGTGAGACGTGAATCCTTTTAAATTTGAAAATGAAGTCTCATATGCCTATAAATAGCTCAATTGAGATCTTAAAATTTACAATAAGAGCATACATACATCAATTGCAAACTTTACAACATTCATTCAAGGTTTTCATCTCTCTTCTCTAAGTATTGAGCTTTAACCTTTGTTCATTTTGAGAGATATAGTTTTGCGCTGTATTGTTTTCATTTCACCCATTGAGAGTGTTCTATAATAATTCACCCACTATCAGCTCTTGTATCAGTAAAATGATGTATATAACCCTTGTGCGTGAGGAAGGTATTCTACATGGATTGTTTGAAGTGGTACTACTCAAAGGTGTAGTAGAATTTTATCTCCACCTAAAGGAGGTTGAATAGTGAATTTGAAAATTCTCAAGGGGTAGCTTGAGAAGAGGACATAGGCAGTGGGGTTGAATCTCGTTAAAATACTCAGTTTGCTTCTCTGTTATCCTTACTCTTTATATTTACTGTTGTTTTATATTTTATTCATATTTTATATTGTGGATTTGGTTTATAATTTTTAATTTCATAAAAACAACTAAATTCACCCCCTCTCGTGTTAGTCATTTGAGCAACAACTTCTATCATATTTTCTCATCTCTTTTACTTTTTCTAGCATGATTGGTCTCTCAAATTACTCTATGGATTTCTATCTGGTAAGATATGTGTTCTGCTTAATGGGATAGCTAAATCTAGCCTAGAAAATCACAACAAAACAATAACACGTCTAAAATTGCCTGCTGAAATGGCCTTTGCTTCAAAGTAGTTTATGAAATTATAGAATGTATAACCAAGCCAAGTCTAAAATTGTTTGTTGAAATCCAGCCTAGAAAATCACAGCAAAACAGTAACACGAGTCTAAAATTGTCTACTGAAATGGCCTTTGCTTTGGAGGAAGGGCCATAGCCAGGGTTAATAGTCCAAACACAATCTGAAATGAATACGCGCTTTTTCTAATATGCCCTGACTCTTGGTTGTCCATTATATATAAACCCAAAAGCCTTCCATGCATCCTTTTTCTTTGATTTTGCCATTTACATTTATACTAGCTCATGTTCTAATCCCTCGACCTGATATTGGCTATACATTAATTGTAAATAGTACATTAATTCAGGATCGACCAATATACTCAATTGCAATTTATACTTAGTCTTGAATTCGTTTATAAATGCAAAGAAACTAAATAAAACTACGTTTGGTTTGTTTCCAAGAGTTCAGCAACTAGACCATATTGATCACTTGTGAGAGACTTTAGCTCAAAAGTCAAGAATGAATATTGGCTTTGCCATGACTGAAAATAGCAAATAAATTTAGAATAATAGAGGAAGTGACATAAATTTAAATGTATATATGTGATCGTTTATTGAATAAATATTCTCTATTAATCTTGAAAAATCCACGTTAAATTTTTAGCTTACATATGTATATATGCTTTGGGGGCACCCTATTTAGTCACTGCTAGCTTGATCAGAACGTCTATTTCTGCTGCTGGATTTACAGTGTAATATGGTTATTAAATTATCTTCACGTTTTTTCATTTCTTGTTTGATGCTATCTTTTGATCATGTTTCTGGTTATGCGAGATAATATTTGAAATTTTCTTCTGCTAAAGCTTAGTGTCTGTTTATCATTTTTTATAATATTGTCATTGAGTTTTTCTTTTTAAGAGTAATTTTCTTTTTAAATTGAAGTAATTGGTTAATGCTCTTCCTATAGTTCTTGTAATATGTTTTTAGGTTTGGGAGGTTTTTGGTATCGTGCAACGGTAGGATTATATTGGTTTCTGAACGTTGTTGCAATTTCTAGGGGTGTAATTGTTGGGGTTGAAAGTTCTCAAAATATTGCTAGGGGTTGTAATTGCTGGGGTTAATAGTTCTGAAAATATTGTTGGGGTTGAAAGATTTTTACAGTTCATATTGACAGCAACTTTACCCAACGTCTAAGTCATGTAGTAGCACTAGCAATATTTTACACTCAAGAAACTCTCGTCAAAATGAATACCCAATATGTTATTGTAGTACTAAAGCATGTTGAAGAACTGCTCATACCTAGGATAATGAGCGGCGCTGATTTTTCAGTTGTTAAAATTTTGAGGTATGTTATTTATTGATAGTCGTGTTTGCTAATATGTGTTGGTCAATTTTGCAGGCTGGGCATACTTGCGGGTTTTTCTGTTGGTATGATCCTGAAATAGCATATGGTGAAAAGATAATCAACCGATTAAAAACCAAACTTCAAAAGATACAAGTAACAATGGATATCCAAACAACTTGACATCAACTAGAAATAGAGGCGCAAGAGATAATTAGAGAAAATAAGTTTCTTTATAGTAATTTCAATGTCGTGGGTATTTTGTTGGGAGATTTATGAGAAAACAATGTGAGCAAGATGTAATTAAGCATGCTTAATTTTATATGAAGGTGTTTTCATTTTAGCTTAATTTTCAGCTACTTAATTTAGCATTTATTTGAGAATGTGGAAATTATTTTTCTTATAAGAGTTGCCTTTACTTCATTCTATTAAAGTGATGTGAAGCAACCACGTTAAATTGTTTTACACGTTTTGCATCTAATTATATGAAGATGGTCGTGAAATGAGAACAGTTGTATGTGTCGGGACCCATAGTAGAGACAACACATGATTCAAATACCTATGAAAGAAATGAGAACAAAAAACAAGAGAGAGGTGCAAATATGCTCCATCCATGAATGGAGGTTGAGGTGATCAGTGAAGAGACGTTGGCTTCAAAATGGGGCCAAGATTGATGCCAAACATATCTATCTGAGATAGAATGTGAATGTTGATGGATCGTTTTGTTGTAAGCGGGTATGTGGTTTCAACCCCAAATCCCACCCCCTGTATTCATTTTGCATCGCCTTATAGGCATTTCTCTTATGTATGATAGCCATTTTTATTGCAAAAAAGAGATCAAACTTCTCTGTAAAGCATTGAAATACTCAAGAACAATTCTCTTATCATAGATGTCTGGAATTTACCATAGCTGAATCAATGTGTTGCTAGTATCATGACTAGCGATGCCAGGGTACTCTACCTTCAACTACTTTAGTTGACTAATCAATTTCACACAGCTGCTCTTGACCTATGAAGCATTCGAACACAGTTCATAGAAGAAATTTGAGATCCTATCATACCTTTCGGCATCGTGGTTGCCACTCGTGTCATAACTACTTTTGATGAATGTGTGTTTTTGCTTTATAGCTGTCCTCCACTTATCCAAAATGTAATGGTACTGTAGTCTTGCCTAGTTGAGTCAAGATATGATGAGCGTGTCTGCAAATAACATGCAAATGCATTTAACATCAAGGGGATCTTCATCAAGTTTGACAGTGTAGTTTACACGTTTTAATAAGTCATCATGCACTTGAACCTCATCGGCAACTATGAACGTATATTTACCACTCTCACATCCCAAAAACGAGGCAGCCAAATATAGAAATCCTCGCAATTCGTCTTATACTTCTTTGAATTTAGCAATTGCGTATGCTTTTCGAAACTGCTTCTCTAATGAATAGAGACTGATGGAAGGAATAGTAGTGTTCAATGATTTGAAGTTAGCAATGGCTTCATTTTCTACCTTTCTCCTAAGGGCTGAATTGGAGTGATCAACAAATTGTTTTAGAGTTGTCTTAGAGTTAACGTAGTCATTAAAAAATGCATTCATACATTCACTTTGTTGTGTAGCTAACATTCCAGTTCAAAATGTGTCTCTAACGTAGGCCGGCACCCAAAAACATTGGTCACTATGTAGTGATCCCAACCATGTATTCTCATGCAGATCATAGGTATTGAGCAAATTGCACTAATGTTCTTCGAATCCATGCTCACTTAAAGAGTCATATATGCACTTCGGTAGAGTACTCTTGATCTCTTCATATCGAGAATGTGATCCAGATTTCTCAGGAAAATTTTTTATTATGTGCCACAAGTAGAAGCGATGCCTAGATGCTGGAAACACCTTTGAAATTACAATTTACATTGTCTTGTCTTGGTCTGTGATAATTGCATTGAGTGGTTGGTCATTCATATACTTCAACTATGACTCGAAACAACCACTCAAAGATATGTGCATCCTTATTGGATACAATTCGCACCTGAATAGGATTGCCTGGCCATGGTGGTTCACACCCACAAACGGTGTACAAGGCATCTTATATGCATTAGTCAGATATGTTGTGTCAAAGGTAATCACATCCCCGAATGATCATATGCAGCTCTGCTTTGGACGTCTACCCAAAATACATTCTTTAACCGCAAGTCATGGTCCACGTCTATCTGATAAGAAAAATTCTAATTTTTTTTTTTTTTTTTTTAACATATCTTAGAAATAGATACATAGAACTTCAACACCTCCAACCCTGAGGCAAAGTTATCGTGCTTTGTCAATATAGTTTCGACACTCATTCTCCCCGAATGGTACATTCTCATAACCCCCCACCTCAATAACCAAAGACTTGAAGTTTTTTGACATTCGTATTCCCGCCTCGTTATTTATTTCAAGCCTCTTAGCCACACAAGTATCAACCTTCTTAAAGTATCTGAAATGTCTTGCCTTTCTCAGACTACAAACGTGTGTGTGATCCAAATTTACTCTAGACAGGGTATATCCGCCTTCATCATTTAGTGTCACATTAATCCTAGCCATACACCATATCTTCTCTGTTTGTCTTGGCTTGAGAACATTGGCAGCCTTACTTTTTGATGTGCCTTGTCACGTTCACACCAAGTTAAACCATATGACATTCCCATCTTCTCCCGGTTTAGAATTCCTTTTACACATCCCAAACCCCTTATGCTTACAATACTTCATATAATAAGACTAAACTTCTTCTACAAACGAAAATATCATTCCAACCTTAGGTTCTTCAATGGTTTCATCACATTGTTGCTCATTATCAATTCCTACCTCATCATACTCATTATCTACATGTCCCATGTCGAAATCCATTACAAGTCCAACCTTCGAATTATCTAAGAAGATCTAACTAGATTCAAATAAAGATAATATCTTATATATGAAAGAAATCATATACAGTCAAAGGAAATTTTTTTTTTTTTAAAGAAAAGTGTATGATTTTTATTTCAACTTAATCAAACGGAAAAGAAATTGAGAGGGAACAAAAATTATAGGTTTGATATTGCATTACTGTACACTCAAAGGGGGCATTTTCATACCCTGATGGAGAATTCCCCTATTGTTCTTTGGTCTTTTTTGCTTACAATATAAATAAATAAATAAACAATCAAACACCAGCAACTGGGCATTCCCCTGACTGTCTTAATCTCCCATTAACCAATTCCAAAGATTAACTCCAAAATGACCCTACAACATTATTAACAAATGTATTATTTAAAGCAAACGAAATATTATTTATCACACCTTTATCTCCAATGTTTCCATTCTATGATTGACTTAATTTTAATACTATCTTTAGATTGTAGTTTTGGAATCCTCGTAGCACTAAAATCAGAATGTACCTATTAAAAGTATTCACTGCCAAAAGAATCCCAATGCATAAATTAGTTTTAGTGATCAAACAGCGTCTAAATCCTTAACAAAATACAACACAAACTAAAAACAAATTCACCAAATTGCAAGACCTCTATAGATAATTGAGCCGAACTTTGCAAACTGAAACAAAACAACTTCGAAAATTACATGTAATAAGCATGTTTATTCATGGAGTTAATGAAATTTGGACAAACCCAGAAGAAAAGAGAGCCTCTGGACAGCTTGAGAAGAGGGAAGTGGTGTCTGTGAAGGCGTGAAGGTCTTGCTGCAGAAGTCGTAAAGAGCTTAGACTTTGGAGGTCGTAGAGAGCCTTAACAAATCGCTCCGAAACGGGTCAAGCCGGTTGTATCTATACATAGGAGCAGAATCAAAGACAACAAAATAAACATAAAAAACCCTGACATTTGTAGATCAAACACAACAGAATAAAAAACCCTAACATTTGTATATCAAAAACCCTAACATTCTAGTGAGAGAAAAAGATGGAAGTATAGAAAATCTACCGCTTGGATTCATGGGAGAAGCAAGGCTGAGTAGAGGGGAGCCAGAACACTACTCCAAAAATGGAGCTTTGCTGTCGTGTAGACTGGAGGATAGCGCTAGACGGAGGGAAAGGGAGGATATCGTGCGTCGATATGTTGTGTTATGAGGGTATGTGGTCCCCTATCGGTATGGCATTTCAGATCTTTTTATTTTATTTTATTTTTTTAAAATTAATAGTCACAATGTGGCTGACATGTCAGCCAGGAGGATAGGAATCCTCGGTGATTGTAGAACTACCCATGCAAAAAATTCATACACCTTTTGCACTTTAGTCCTACTGCCAAACTTGTCTCCTCTAGGACCTGAATCGTGTACTCTTGATGAATAATGGCACTCATGCTTATGTCTAGCTCAATGATCGCGACCACTACATCCACTCCGCAAGAATCTTTCATGTTAAAATCATACTCTCTTTCGGAATCCTTATGAAATTCCCTTCTCCTCAAAATATTGATTTGCCTTGCCCTCATGTGATTCGCAGCCACGACTCTTCTCAATCAATAATCAAACTCAAAAATACAATAAACAAAAGCATAATCCTCAAGCAAAAAATTAACATGTATAGGTAAACAGAGTTAGAATATTTTTTATAAGTAATTAAGAAGATTTATTCATAAAAGAAGGCAAAGCCCAAATATACAAGAAGTATACATGAGAAATACATAATTAGAGTTTACAATTGAAAATAAGAAATCATGTTCATTTAGCCCATTTAAAATAATAGCTCCCACCCAAAACAATAATGTTTTGAAAAAGAAAACTTTAAGCTCATTTATTGTTCTCTCGCGAACTTCAAACTTTCTATCATTTCTCTCCCGTCAAATCAACCAAAACATAAATATTGGAATCAATCCAGATTGTTGCCACTTATGAATTACCATGGAGGCCTCTCCGGTTCGCTAGGAAATCCACTAGCTTAAGAGGCATGACCCAAGATAATCCAATTCTCGCCAAAAAAAAAAAAAAAAAAATCATCCCTTATGGTCCTAGCCACCGTGCAAGGTAAAAACAGATGATCTACTGATTCACCATTTTTCTTACACATGCAACAACAATCCAACATCATTACTCGACATTTTTTCAAACTATATGTTCTAAGAATCTTGTCCAAGGATGTTAAAAAAAAGTGCTCTTGCTAGGAAAGCCATGTAAAACTAGAAAATGAATCAATGAAAGAAACATAATATTTATTGACAAGGTGTGACACAGCTGGAAAAGGTACCCATACAGCACTAAAAACTAATTTTAATGGACACATTGACTCATGAGTTTAAGGAAACAATGGCAATTGATGGCATTTAGCTTGCAGACAAGCAGAGCATGAACCCGAGGATTTATTTGAAGACACTGGACGCTTGAACTTGGAGATGACATGTTGATCTGTTTGAAAAGCTGAATGGCCCAAACGTCAATGCTAATGGACATCCTTCGTGTGTTCACCAATTAGAGCTTGCTTTATTCAAGAAGATGCAAGTGCCAAAAAAAGTTGATAAAGGCTATTTCTAAGAGGTCCTTGAAGGATTATATTCTTTCTGTTGCTATCTTTGATTACAAAATGAGAGGCATGAAGTTCAAAGAAGATAGAATTATCAAGAGCAAATTTACTAATGGAAAGAAGGATTTTTGTGATGTGGAACATGTAGGAGTTGTTTTAAGAGAAAGGAATGAGTAGGAGTAGATAAAAGAAAAGAGCCGATGTGATCAATACGCAAACCTGAGCCATCACCAACGTGGATTTGATCTGTGCCATCGTAAGGTTCCAACGAATATTCACTTGAAAGTGCTCTAGAAAATATCTGGATCTGAATCTCTACAGATCCTAACCAGTAGAATCCCTTAAATAAACAATCTGAAAGCAATTTTAGTTTTAGTAGAATTCTGCTGACAGGGCGAGTTTTTCGCGAAGATGTCTCTTGATGGAATGCTGACACTCGCGGGGCCGGCTCCTCTTTCTCTCTCTAGGAAAAAACCTTCTCAACTTTTCTCTAAACTCTCTTCAACTCAGACCAACGAACGGGGGTGGGAGCTTGGGCTCCTCCCCCCTCCCTCCTCTTCTGTATATTTTACTTTTTGTTACATCACAACCGAGTACAAACACAATAATATGTGCTTTTCCTTTTGAACATCTCTCTCTCTCTCTCTCTCTCTCTCTCTCTCTCTCTCTCAGAGTTTATCTTCCATTTTCCAAATTTCATACTCGTGCAGCAATACGTCATCCCATGTCTTTCGAACTACATTTTCTCTTCTATGATTGTTCTCCTTTATCAAATGAAGTATATCTGCCAATATGAAAAATTCACATCTCACTTCTCCTTAAACATAGTAAGAACATTTAATTAACATGATAAACTACACCCCCCAAACTAAAAAAAAAAAATTTCATTTATAGACATTTATAAACAATTTTGATATAAACATTTATAAACAATTCAAATGTTCTGTTTGATGATGATATGGCTATTAGAGATTTCAAATATCCCAACTGGCATGTATCAATAGTAATGCAACACCATTTTTATGCATATTCACCTAGATTATCAAAATCTAATAGCCAAAATTATTAACTCTTTCTACATAAATTTTTTTAAAAAAATCTGAACCATGACATTAAGCTAAAAGTTGGTTGTCGAAGTCCCTGCTTGCTCAGATGATGCCCCCTCAATATGTAGCTTATTCATTGACTCGTTAAGGTCCTTCTTTTCCTTATCCTTTGCCTATGATGTACAATCAAACAATAAAAAATAAGTGATGTGCACAATTCAAAACAAATTAAGCTCAAATCTGAATTGGGTCAATCAGAACAAGTAAAAAAAGGGTGGGGAAACCCAAAAATAAAAATTCTCACTATATCATAGATGCTTCTATAATTTGGGACTAGGACCAACAAAGCCTAAAGTCAATAGAGTTTTTAACCTCAAGTCCTCATTATTAAGGCAACTCACTCGGTTGTAGCAGCACACAACAACCAAATCAACACTGAAGAATAACTGTGACATTCCAGAATATACACCATAACCGATTGTACTATCTAGAAGGACAACTGTCATTGTATAAGTGCTTAAATAATCAAAGGTTGTTATATCTAATAGCTATAAATAGTAAAGCTGTAATACAAATCAAGAGATGGAAAAAATGAGAATATCAAAAGTATAGTTGATTCTAGAAAATCAAAACTGATTCAAACATTTTCTCAAACACCTTATCTTTAGAGCATTCATTTATTCAACACTCGTTAGAGCTAAAACATTAGCTCAGAATACAAATTTCTAAAACTGTTCCTGTCGTTTTCTCAATAACCAAACAAAGACAACCACAAACAACAAAACTATGGGAAAAAAGTTGGAGAGATGCGAGGGGGATCGTTTTACTTAAATGTTTGATGAGTCCTTCAACTCCACTATAACAATCAATTTCGATAAAAAATTAGACATTTTTACTTGCAAAGACTACTAAAACACTATATCCTTTTGGAAAGTTTGTATTTTTAGTGAAGGATATAATAGTATGGTTCAAATATTGACTTCAAAATGCACATTTTGTTAAGAAAAAAATAGTAGCCATGTAGGGTGTGCAATGTGTGCACTGCTACAGTGGCTACTCTATAGTTTTACTCATTAGAGATTGTTCTAATTTGAAATGAATGGTAGAAACACACTGTGACGTGGTGAACCCGGTCTAGTTCCACGTCACCGTTTTACACCCCTTTCCCTCATATCCCTTTTTTTTTTTAATTGGCTCCCTCGTATCCCTTTCTCATGCAAATTCCTTTTCTCTAAAATATCCATAATCATGAATCACACAAGGAAAGCAAATGATAAAATTAT
>QEOT01003265.1:222816-244055 GCA_003123785.1 Pterocarya stenoptera
AAAAAAAAAATCATCCCACATGGTCCCAGCTACCTCGCAATGTAAAAGCAAATGATCTACTGATTCATCATTTTTCTTACACATGCAACACCAATCCAACATCTTTACTCGACATTTTCTCAAACTATATGTGTTAAGAATCTTGTCCAATGATGTTGTCCAAACAAAACAAAAAAAAGCTGCTCTTGCTCGAAAAGCCATGTAAAACGAGAAAATGAATCAATGAAAGAAAGATAATATTTATTACCAAGGTGTGACACAGTTGGGAAAGGTACCCATACATCACTAAAAACTAATTCTAATGGACACATAAACTCGTGAGTTGAAGGATACAATGGCAATTGATGGCATTTAGCTTGTAGACAAGCAGAGCATGGACCCAAGGATTTATTTGAAGACACTAGCCACTTGAACTTGGAGATGACACGTCAATTTGTTTAAAAAGTTGGGTGGCGCAAACGTCGATGCCAATGGACATCCTTCGTGTGTTCACCAACAAGAGCTTGCTTTATTCGAGAAGATGCAAGTGCTAAAAAAACTTGATAAATGCCATTTCTAAGAGGTCCTTGGAGGATTATTCTCTTTCTGCTGCTATCCTTAATTACAAAATGAGAAGCATGAAGATCAAAGAAGACAAAATTATCAAGAGCAAATTTACTAACGGAAAGAAGGATTTTTATGATGTGGAACATGTAGGAGTTGTTTTAAGAGAAATGAATGAGTAGGAGAAGATAAAAGAGAAGAGTCGATGTGATCAATATGCAAACCTGAGCCATCACCAATGTGGATTTGATCTGTGCCATTGTAAGATTCCGACGATATGTTGAGATTTGAGAAATCACTGGTCAGGTGTTGTGTCACACCAGTGTCAGGGTAGTAGTCACATAAGTGATGAAGGGATCATATTCTGTCCCTAAACCAGTAAGCAAAAATGACACGATTTCATAGTCATTAAGTGGTTGGCCAACGATAGCAAGAGTATCACTGAGAGATAGAGGCTGACCCTTTCTTTAAAATGGCAAGTTGGTAATGGGTTCAGGTGATACTGGCTTTAGACTAGGAGATGAACATACGTTCAAAAAACAATCAAAGATCGCGAGAAGAGGAGCAACCAATGACATAAGACAAGACGGTTTTAGAGATATATGAAATGACAATGCTTAGTATTATTGAGCAGACCACTCTCACCTCCAGCTCAAAAGCAACTCCTCCATCAATTCCAACTCAGCATCAAAGCTTCCAGAAGGATCAGGAATAACGTAGATTACTAGGTTGGCTGTGTGCTGATTCTGTTATGATGAATATATTGTGTAGTGCTCTGGCAAGGTGTCCATTGTAACAAATTCTGCAAATATCTCTGTACAGCAGCGTGCATATCAGCCGCTTGCTATTTTGAATACAACAATTCTTTTACTCGAGTCTATATTTAAACCTTACTTGTATTCTTTTGTAAATCAATGAAAATCAAATATTCATCTTCTCAAAACTCTATCATGGTACCAGAGCTGAGAAACGACTAACGTCCTTCATGGGTGCCTCCGAAAAAAATTCTTCGCCCACCTTCCTTCATTCCAGCAATTTCTCTCATCTTGTTTTTGTCAAGTTAAGCTCAGACAACTACCTCCTTTGGCGAGCCCAAATCATTTCCTATCTCCATGGCCAAAAACTCTATCACTTCATCGATAGCTCCTCTCCCCTTCCTCCTCCGGTACTTCCAACTTCTTCTCCGTCTTCGTCACTCTCTTCCCCACCCCAGCCAAACCCAGCTTACCTTTAATGGCGTCGCACAGACCAGATGCTCTTCAGCGCCCTTCTTTCATCTCTCACCGAACCCATTCTTGCCCAAACCATTGCATCTCGCATATCCCATGAACTTTGGATCAATCTTGACACCACGTTCACTTCTCAATCTCAGGCCAAAGTTTTTCAAATACGCCATCAACTAACCAACCTCAAAAAATGTTCTCTCTCAGTCACTGAATACTATCAAAAAGTGTGTCTCCTTTTCGATACCATGACTGCTGCCGGTGAACCATTAAGAGATTCTGAAGTGGTTTCCTACATTCTAAACGGTCTAAATTCTGAGTTCGAACCCTTTGTCATTTATGTTAGTACCCGTCCAACTCCCATTACATCTGCCGAGCTCTTCAACCTTCTCCTTACCTTTGAAAGTCGAGTTTCTCTCCACTCTGTCCAGCAAGGTCTTCTTCCACAACCATCTGCAAACATTTCCACTGTCTTCCCAATGTGGTGGTCGAAGTAACTATCGAGGTGGCCGTCAAGGTTATCGAGGTGGACGAAATCGAGGTGGCCGTTCCTTTCAATCCTTCCAACAATCTCCCCAATCCTCTAACAGACCCACTTGTCAGGTGTGCAACAAAGTTGGCCATGTTGCACTGCAATGCTACCACAGGTTCGATCAAACATATCAGTTTAAACCTCCCAAATCTTTCTCTGCCCACTATACCAGTGCACAATCCTTCTCTAATAAACAATGGTATCCTGACTCCGCTGCTACAAATCATCTCACTTCCGACATGCAAAATCTCAACATCTCTGCCGAGCCTTACACAGGTGATGAACAGATTAAAGTTGGCGATGGCAATGCTCTGTCTGTAACTCATTTTGGTGATTCTCAGTTCCTAACTTCTAAATCCAAATTTCTTCTTCGAAATCTGCTTCATGTTCCTCAAATTACTAAAAACCTTATCTCTGTGAATCAATTTTGCTGTGACAACTTTGTATTTTTTGAGTTTCATGACTCTTTTTTCCTTGTGAAGGACAAGCGGACGGGAACCCCTCTTCTCAAAGGCCCAACACATAATGGCCTCTATGTTTTTCCATCTCCAACTCCTCTTAAGTCTGAAGCTGTTGCTCTTGTTGGAGAAAGGACTATTGTAGCTCACTGGCATCACCGTCTTGGCCATCCCTCCTTTCGGCTTGTGTCACATATTTTGCAGACCAAGTGCTTGCCTTTTCTCTCCTCTCAATCTAGTTTTTTTTGTGCTAGTTGTCCTCTTGCTAAGTGTCGGCAATTATCCTTTAAACATTCTGTTCATAAGTCTACACGACCTTTGCATTTAATTTATGTAGATGTTTGGGGACCCTCCACTTATATATCAAGAGATGGTTTTCGTTATTACATTTCTCGTGTTGATGATTATAGTCGTTTTACGTGGTTTTATCCACTTGCTTCTAAAGGTGATGCTACTTCCACTTTCCTTCTTTTTCAAAAATACGTTGAACGTCTCCTAGACACTAAAATCAAAATTGTTCAAAGTGATTGGAGTGGCGAATTTCGCCCTCTAACCCGTGCACTCAATTCTCAAGGAATCATGCATTGTCTATCATGCCCTCATACTCACCAACAAAATGGTGTCATTGAGAGGAAACATCATCACATCGTTGAGACTGGTCTTGCATTCCTAGCAACGGTATCCTTACAGTACAAATTTTGGACAGACGCCTTTCAAACTGCTGCCTATCTAATTAATTTTCTTCCCTCTCCCAATCTTAAAAATAAATCACCTCATCTCCTTCTTCACAATCATGACCCAGATTATTCTTCCCTCAAAATTTTTGGCTCAGAGTGTTGGCCCAACCTTCGGCCATATAATAATCACAAGATTCATTTTCGATCTACTCGATGTCTCTTCCTTGGCTACAGTCCTATGCACAAAGGATATAAATGCCTAGACCTCTCCTCAGATCGCATGTACATCTCATAGGATGTCATCTTCAAACAAAATTCTTTCCCCTTTTCCTCTCAGTTTTCTTCGGCCCACACTCATCCCTCACATAACACCTCACAGTTACCCACTTATTTACCATCAATTCTCGGCCCACGACCCTCTCATTCTTCCCCAAGCCCAACTTCCTCTCCACCAAGTCCAGCCCCTCCACTAATTCCTACTTCATCACTGACGCTCTCACGCACCAATTCCCCTACCTTATCCTCCTCTGACTTGTCTTCCTCGGTAAACCACTCTCCCGAAACTTCCTCTGCACCTTCCCTTCCTCCACCGAGATCACCCATTATTACCAGATCCAAAACCGAATCCTCCAAACCTAAACTCTTCATAGATGGCCTTATTCCTTACCCACCCACTCGTCAATGCCTTAGCACCTCTCTTGAAATCCTAGAAGAACCAACTTCATACACTGTTGTTGCTCGTTTTCCAGAATGGCGTAATGCCATGTCCACCGAATTTCAGGCACTTATTCAGAGTCATACTTGGACTCTTGTTCCCCCTCCCCCCTCCTCTAACATCATTGGTTGCAGGTGGGTATTTCGCACGAAGCATAGAGCCGATGGCACCATTGAACGATGGAAAGCACGACTTGTTGCCAAAGGGTTTCACCAACAGGAAGGTATTGATTATTCTGAAACTTTTAGTCCTGTTGTAAAACCTACAACCATTCAGCTTGTACTGTCCCTAGCTATCTCCCATGGCTGGCCACTCCGTCAACTAGACATTCAAAATGCATTTCTTCATGGAGACTTCAATGAAACCGTGTATATGGCTCAACTCGTGGGTTTCATTCACGCAGACCACCCAGATTATGTTTGTTGCTTACGAAAGGCCATCTATGGCCTTAAGCAAGCTCCTAGAGCTTGGTTTGCACAGCTTAGTTCCTGTTTGTGTCAATATGGTTTTACTCCATCAAAATCAGACCCATCTTTGTTTGTTTACCTCTCTCAGTCCATTACAATTTTTGTCTTAATCTATGTTGATGACATAGTTGTTAGAGCATTGGCTAGGCATTGCCAAGTCCAAAATTTAGCTAGAATTTCAAGTTTTGGCTACAAGGTTAAACTTTGGCTAAGTGAATTAATATTGGACTAGTCATATTAAAGCCAAAATAATAATATAATATTATATATTTTAATAATTTTTTATATATATTTTTTATATTTTCAAATACACTCCATATATTAAATAATAAATATAATGCATATAAATCAAAACCAAAAAGAAAAAAAAAACATATAATAATTATCTCCTTACTCATTTTTCCTACATATTACAACTTTACGATATGAATGAAGTACTACTTCATGCACAACAAATTTCATTTGAGCTAATGAAACCCTATAAATAACAAGGAAAAATAAAGGGTCCAAGCACTAGATCATACATAAAATGCACATCATCCAAGTTGTTCTTCTTTAGTTCGAATTATACACATCTTTGGTATATGAAATAGAACAACATATACTCTTTGGTATATGAAACAGAACAACCACCCTTGCCACTGGAAACAGACTGTACAGACACAATTTAATTCTTCTCCACCTCAGTCACTGCATAGTTCATTACCCTTGCCATAGTTCTCAATTTCCTGTCCAAACAAACAAAGGCAGAATGAATTCTATAAATGCAAGCCCTTGCAAATATGTAGATGGGAAAAAAACTATACATCAATGTCACTTCAATTGTAGCAGGATAATTAAAAAGTTCCAAACCATCAACAACCAAAACAATTTAATCTATTTTGAATCTGATCCAAAACAGGTCAAATGATCAACTGAGGAAAATAAAGCAGCATCTCAAAACAAAGGAAAATAAAGCTGCTAAAGATTAACATTCTGACCTTATTCTGAAGAATGCAAACATCATGTAACCTGCAATTTCAGAATCTATTTATTGTAGATGATAAAAGCTATCAACATCAAATAGTGGGTACTTCATTATTAACAATAAACAACACCTTCCCAACACCTTTCAAAGGCATATCCTACACACTATACTGTGACTGCCAACTACTACTGCACATCACATACTAGTTATATGCCTGCACATCAAATGCTAACCCTTAATTAACCATACAAACATTAAAGTCATGGTTCTCTTGCTTCAATTGAGCATGGCATGTGGACCTAAAAATAACTCATGAATCAATGAAATTGCATAGATCACACCTAACTACAGCCAAAAAAGAGAAATACTACTTTGAAGAGATATTTTTATTCCAGACCAGGCTGATTGGTAGCCCTAACTTTTCCCAGCCAGAAACTCAAACCAAAAGTTTTGGCACTACTACTTAAGGGAACTAAGATAGAAACAGGCATATTATATCATAAAACCCATGAAGGGAGGGATGTACGTAGACAATACTCACTTATTTCAACTCTATTAGAGCAAAAGTTTCTAGGTCTTACAACTAAAATTTCTTATGCATAGTGTTGGATTTGGATACAGAAACAGAAACCTGTACAAAGACATGGTAGAAGTAAGATAATATATGCTGACAACCCATAACAACTGCATCAACTATACCACTCGACATGATTAAGAGTTATTTACCAAGAAGGAATTTTTTTAATAATAAGCCGGCTAATCAAGTGTCCTTTAGTGTCTGCTTTAAGTCTTTTGAGGGTTTGCTAGACAAAAACAATCAGCATACTAACAAGTAAGCCAATTTCAGAATCATGGAATCCTGGAGAAAACAAACCAATAGGCCCCAGTATATCCCCAAGAAAAGTATCCTGCACAGGCATACAAACTTTTATTGGCTCAAGATTCAAGGAAATTTAAGTTAGATACATAATAATATTAAAGTTAATGCTGAAAAATGCAATCAAGCAACAATATATGGAGGAATCAAATAAAATTATTCAAAATGCACTTCCAACATAATGGAATAATACTCAGTCATGAGGGGCGCACGTGGATACACACACAAAGACATCAACATATAATGTTTCATACTCAGTCTACCTTGAAAGCAACAGAAATACAAAACCATGGAGTGATAGAAGATTTATAAACCTGGGTCTTGAACTCTGTAAGTAATTTTATCTTGTCTTTGACATCAGTTAGGGCCAAAAGGGTTTCCTGAGCTTTATCTCGATCATCCCAAAAAGAGCTATCAGCTGCCTTCAACTCCAAATCTGCAAATTCCTGGTCTAATTGCTGCAGACCAGCAGAGCCCCTAATCTCTTCAACACGTTCTGAGGTGGCCTCTACATCCCTCCTCAGGGAATAAAAATCTGCCAGCAATACCAGATAAAGCAATAACATCATCAGCAAGCCCATTTTAGCCGGGGTTTCAGAGAAGCAGAACAAAATCTTGTCTTTTAAAGAGAATAAATGCACCCAAGGTCTGCATATAATCGTAGCAATTGTCCTAAATCATGCTAGACACCAATCACTCCAAAATTATTGAACCTCTTATGTTCTTAAAAATGCTATAACTAACGGTGGTAAACTCTAAACCAAGGTGAACAAGAGAGCATAAATTTTCGGCCCAAAATCTATAGATGAACACAAGTTAGAAACAAGGGAGAAACAGTGTTAGTTAACCAGCTTCAAAACACGAGAAAATGCTCTGAGACTCTGAGAGGAGGTTTGGCCGGACTCGATAATAACCAACTTCAGAAAAATCAGCAACACCAACTAAAGAAAAATCAACAACGATAATTAACCAGCTTACCCAAACAAATTCATACCCATTTCACAAATTCACAAATTCATACTCAAAATACTCAATACAAAGCTTACCCAAATAAAGTTTTGGTATTTTAACCAACCCAAACCGAGAGAGAGTGCAGCGTTCATGAGCCAAGCTAAAAGAGAGAGAGGAATTGCACAACCGTGGAAGATCGACCCAGGAACGGAGGTCGGAGAGACAATCGATTGAGGAAGGGAGAAAACGAAGAGAAGAGGGAGAGGAGTTTCAGAGAAAAAGGGAAACGGAGAGAAGAGGGAGATGAGTTTCAGAAGAAAAAAAAATGGCCAACAGAGAGAAGAGGGAGATGAGTTTCAGAAAAAAGAAAATGGCAAACGAAGAGAAGAGGGCGAGACGAGTGAGGGTAGTGTTTCTGAAGAAAGGAAATTACGAGGGAAAGAGAGAGGGCAGTTGACGGAAACAATAAAATAATCCTTTGATCCTTCTACAGGAACTCGCCAACTTTGGCTAGGGAGGAAGATTTACTGTAGCTCAAATTAGGAAAATATCCATTTTAGCTAGTTCAATGTAGAGATTTTATCTACAAAAAAGTTAAAATTTAGACTTGCATTTGGCAATGGCTAGTCCATTGCCAATGCTCTTACGAGTTCTCGTCCATCACAAATTGATCATCTCATTGCCTTTCTTGCTTCGGTTTTTCCCATTAAAGACTTCGGAAACTTGTCTTTTTTTCTTGGAGTTGAAATTACTTATCTGTCTGATGGGATTCACCTATCACAAAGAAAATACATTCGTGACATGTTATCCAGGACTAATATGCTTACTGCCAACAGGGTGACTTCTCCAATGGCAACTTCAAGTCATCTTTCAATTTCAAATACACCTTCTTTCTCTGATCCAACACTTTATAGAAGTGTTGTTGGAGGTCTCCAATATCTCTCTTTGACTCGTCCTGATATTGCTTTCTCAGTCAACAAAATTTGTCAATTCATGCACAATCCGAAACACTCTCACTGGCAAGCAGTCAAAAGACTTCTTAGATATCTCAAGCAAACAATAAATTTCGGACTTCTCATCCACAAATCCTCAAACCTCCAGCTTCAAGCCTTTTCCGACGCCGATTGGGCAGGTTGCCCAGATGATCGCCGCTCTACCGGTGGTTAAAACTCTATCAAGTATAATCTGGTCTTGCTGACTCCATATGTGAAAGGCTAGGTTAGGAGTGATGTGAGACTCACCAGGAGCAAACGTAGGGTTTGGGATTGTTGGAGGCGAAGGTAGATTGGTGCCATCGACAAAGCCAAAAACATATTGGCCACGAAGGCAAGGAATTACCGGAGCACACCAGAAAATGCAGCTTTCACCATTTAGTTTGATGGTAATCATGTGAAAAACATTTGTAAGAGTAGTGATAAGAGAAGAAGAGTGCAGAGTGGTGGATGTTGGTAATTTGTTGTTGAGTCTTAGTGGAGAATGACGGATAGGAATATGACTTGCCATGAGGATCACAAGACGTGGGTCTATTGGCTCTGGACACCAAACTAGATAATTGAAGTAAAGCTATAGTATAATCACTCATGCATTTATTGATTGTTTACATCTCATGAAACAAAAGTGAAGTTGTTACAGAGGATAAGTATGAGAAAGGAACTACATTCGAAGAGATATGACTAATATTATATTTGAAAATGGGTCATCTATTGACTTTGATTGTTGATGGATAATGTTTGATTTGGATAAGAGTCATTTTGCCGTAGGATCCTTAACAAAAAGAATATAAAAAAATTTCAACTTATTGAATTTATAACATCACCTCAAGAAGTCTACAGGCATAAAAAAGATTTATCTACAATAAAAGAAGAAAGAGAAAAATGGAGTAGCGACATGTAAAGTAACAATTAAAAGAAGATGAAATTGCAAGAACTTAAAGGCAATTTGAGGCTGTCTTGTCCTCCCTAGCACACGATAACGTGTTCAGGCAAATAGGCATTTTAATTTATTTCAGAGCAATAAATTTATATATCCCAAATTTTAGAGCAATAAATTTAGTTTTTAAATCAGATAAAAAACTAAAATCCAAAAAATTTAAATCGTTTGATGAAATGATAGTCCATATCATAATTGTTGAGCCAGTTGTCGATTGATGACGATGCTCCCACTCGTTTTTTCATTTCCTCGTATTTGTCCATAAGATTCGGCAAGCGGTCATGTGTCCTCTTCTTCTCCTCCTAATCTATCTGGGTTGGTTGGCCTTCCTTGCTTTGGGACTCCTCGTCACTCTACTTGTCTCGATATCGACGTCTCCCTCAGAACTCGCATCCTTTCGTTTTAGGGCTTTGTTCTCCCTTTGCAAGGCTTCCATCTCCAAAGTCATTCTCTACAACCTTTCATTCATCTATACAAACCTTTTACCCATCACTTTGTTCATTTGTCCATCTATTGCAATCACTTCCTGTTCACGAATTGTATTAGAGTGTGTGGTAACAGGCATCTACAATGTGTTTTGTGTAGTTTTATCCTCTAGTCACCCTCTGTCATGTAAGTCACTCTTGACTTTACCATTGTTTGCAACTAGCTTTTCTTTGCCAATAATGTTTATTTGCATCCAAAAATAATGACATTATTCCATCAAGTATTACAAAATGTATAGGACACACCTTCTATCCTATAATAAAGTTTTTATTAGTAATGTTGATGTCGTGTTTCGTGGGCATGGGCAAATCTCCGCCGTCAGTGTCGCGATGCAAAGA
Source organism: Pterocarya stenoptera (assembly GCA_003123785.1). Taxonomy (NCBI): domain Eukaryota; kingdom Viridiplantae; phylum Streptophyta; class Magnoliopsida; order Fagales; family Juglandaceae; genus Pterocarya; species Pterocarya stenoptera. The sequence goes on from QEOT01003265.1 coordinate 232,980, forward strand.
ATTCGGGGTCCTCGGTGGTGTTTCGGTGCGGCTGTTCGGTGGCGATTCGTACGTTCACGGTGGTGAGTTAAAAATAAATGCAGTAAAAAGGTTGACACCAAGATTTACGTGGTTCGACAATATGCCTACGTCCACGGGGGTTTTGGGAGGGAAGTCTCCACTCTAATATATCTGTTTACAATCACTCATTGAACCTCATATCTCACTGTACAGAGAAAGTTAGAGCTCCCGTCAATCCTCTATTCTTTATTCTTCAGTGTTTTATCTTCGTTTGTTTCCCTCTCCTTCCTTTTCTCTGGATCCCTATTTTTCTATATCTCTCTATATATGTCTGGGCCTCCCATTTTATAGTTTTATCGGATCTTCTCACTGTACATGCCAGCCTGCCATGAGTTGGCAGGTCTCCTTTGCGTGCACACCTCTCATTCTTCTCCTGACCTCCTGACATATGCACCCCCCCATATTTTCCTGGTCTCCCTCTTGTTCCCCTCTGATATTTGCAGCCCCTATTCTCCTTTCTTGTCCCCTCTTTTTGTCCTTAGTGATGGTTTAGTGGGCTGGGCCCAATTTATGGGCCATGGGTATTTTTCCCCCAACAGTACCCCACTAATTTTTAGCACACTTGTGGGCTAGAAATTGTATGGTTTTACTGGAATTTTTGTCCTGGGCAAGCCTGTCGAAGATGAATTCCAGTCCTGGACCTCGTAAAGCTCAAGCACGGAGCTCGACTGGTCTAGTGACTCGTTTGAGATGGAGATTTGGTTCTGGAGATTCTGTTGATAGAGCTTTCGTTGATGGAGATTTGATTCTGCACCATAGCACGAAGCTCGGCAGAGTCACAGTAAATCAATGGTGACACGCTCGGTGGAGTCCGGTGGGAGCACGGTGACTCGCTCGACGAGGTCCCGTTGGATTACTGGTGACGTGCGTTGAGAATAGCCAGGGGGCCCAAGTGAGGGCTCGGCTCCCGTGCTTATGACTTCATGGGCTGGTAGGAGCCAACGAGTTCGGTTCTGCATCATAGCACGAAACTCGGCAGAGTCCCAGTAAATCAATGGTGACACGCTCGATGGAGTCCCATTGGAGCACAGTGACTCGCTCGGCGAGGTCCCATTGGATTACTGGCGACATGCGTTGAGAATAGCCAACGGGTCCGAGCGAGGGCTCGGCTCCCGTGCTTATGACTTCGTGGGCTGGCAGGGGCCAACGCGTTAGGTTCTGCTAGGTCGGGCGGTTCTTGACCATTCGCTCCCGGCGGTTCGTTCTCATAACAGAAATAACTTTGTTAGTAGAAACTGAATTTCACAAAAATTTTGTAAGTAACGAACCTGAAGTTGTAGTCAGGGAGAGTCTGTGCTTGCATGTGCAATAGAGCAGGAAATCCGAGCCGAGCATAAAGGCCGAAAAAGTCAAACTGAGCATAACAGAATTATGCTGTGCAGAGTAAGGGTGCACTGTCTGAACCCAACTAACATCGTTTTGAGTGTCAAGCAGGTTGTGCAATTTTCTCCAGTACATGACAGATGTAACCGTGTGATGGTTTCCGAGTAGGTGCTTCGTGTAATGATGTGTATGCTCCCGCGTTGTGATTTCTGAACAATAGTTTTTCTAAGCTGAAGAATCCGTGCATATATTATCAAGCTGGGGCAGTCTGTGCACGTAGTTGCCGAACTGAGTAGTTCGTGCAGGTAGTTTCCAAGCAACGATTTTCCAACATGAATTTCTCAGCTGAAGGATCNTTTTTTTTTTTTTTTTTTTTTTTTTTTTTTTTTTTTTTTTTTTTTTTTTTTTTTGAGTTTCTAAGCAAGTTTCCGAGCTTTATGTATTTTGAGTTGGTGCTCCACTTTCCAGTGGATTCCGGGCGAGAAGCTGCACTGGTATTCCACGTTCAAGTGAATATCGGGCATGTCTTCATGGGTTTTTGAAGTGTCATCCCGTATTTGTTGCTTCCCGTGTAGTGGCTTTGAACTGAGGGACTTCGTGTAGGTAGCTGCCGAGTGAGCGGTGGTTTTGAGCGAGCATGCAGTGGTCTTCCATGAAGGTAAGTTCCCCAACTCAAGTTTACCGAGCCAAGTTTCCGAGCGAGTTTGAGGAAAGTCCGAGTGCGTGTTGTTTCTGTATAGTGCTTTCCGAGCGGAGGAACCGAGCGAGAATTACCGATTTTGAGGAACTCGTGTTTGTAGTTACTGGGCTGAAGAAAGTCCGTGTGGGTGCTTCACATTCGGATGAGTTTCCAAGCAAGAGTCTGTGTTTGTTTTCCGAGCGAGAATATGTGCATGCCGGGCTGAGGGAAACCGTGCATGCATTTTGGGTAAGTTGGTCTTCGTGCATGTGTTCCGAGCGGCTGACCTCGTGCCGAGCCGGAGACCGAGCTGTGCATGCATGTACGTTGAACGTGCAAGCTCATACAATGTGCAGGTCGGAGAAATGCATGCTCATTGGCCAAGCGAATTGAGGAACCGAGCTGGTTCCCGAGCTATGCATGCATGTCCAACGTTCCCGGGCTGTGCAGTGCATGTTCAACGTTCCCGGGTTGTGCAGTGCATGTTCGTTCAACGTTCTCGGGCTGTGCATGCATGTTCGTTGAACATGCATGCCCAGCCACTTTGCAGGTCGGAGAAGTGCCCTAAGGGTGGCAGACCGCGCCGGCGAGTCGCCTGGTGTTCGTCGATAGTCCGATGAGGAGGTGCCGGGACTGGGCTTCGGAGTTTTCCTCCGCAAGCTTAGCCGTGTGGCTGGCTGTTTTTTACAGGGTCACTTTGTGACGATGAGAGGCGGCCGGTGATGCTCCGACAGTGACAGACGGTGCCAGTAAGCCACATGGTGGCTCTGGAGCCACAGACCAACGGCGGTCATGGTGGCAACCGCCGAAGGGTGACTGGGCTCATGGCTTGGCGCCACGAGCTATGGGCGAACGGGAGGCTAGGCCCCGTGCATGGTGGCCTAGCATCGTGAGCACCGTGCTTGGTTCCCGGCGACGGGTGCTAGCTGGTCGGAGACAGAAACTTCCAGCGGCTTCTGTAATGGCCGCCGGAAGGTCAAGTGGGCTCACGGCTAGCTGCCGTGAGCCTTATGGTCTTGTGGGGTGACACCTCGTGGCAGTCCGCCGTGCACGACGTGCATGGCCTTTGCATCCGGCGACCACTACTACCGGGGCAAAAAATGCCGACGGTTGGCATGGTGGCCCAGAGCTATCGTCGGCGGCTCTTGGCCGCAGATGGGGCGGCAAGGTGCCGCTCGGGTGCACATCCTGTGCACCCGTCGAGACCCATGCATGGCACGTACAATCTGTACGTGACACTGTGCATTTATACAGTGTCGTGCACGATAGGCACGGCCCAATGTTTTGGTGGGCAGTGCTCAGTTCTCCACCTGGACATGTAAAGATTTACTTGCTCTCTTAAAAATATAAAAATTCAAAAAAGTTGATAACACTTATCTGGATGATGCTTTTTTCACTATTCAGAATTTGTTCAGCACAGCAGAGAGATCATCATCCTTCCCCCAAAGCTCTGTTCGTCAGCTCTTCCTTCCATCACTTCAGTTTGTTCTTCTTCACATTGCAATCTCTGAGAACTTGCCATTGTCGGCCTACAAAGGACACACTGGTTATGAGACAACAGAGATCCCACAGACGGCGCTACTGTTGATGTCTTGTTTCGCAGGCATGGCCAAATCTCTGCGGTCAGTGCCGCAATGCAAAGAATTTGGGATCCCTGGTGGTGTTTCGGTGCGGCTATACGGTGGCGGTTCGTACGTTCACGGTGGTGAGTAGAAAATAAATACAGTAAAGAGGTTGACACCTAGATTTACGTAGTTCGACAATATGCCTACGTCCACGGGGGTTTTGGGAGGGAAGTCTCCACTATAATATCTCTATTTACAATCACTCATTGAATCTCATATCTCACTGTACAGAGAAAGTTGGAGCTCCCGTCAATCCTCTATTCTCTATTCTTCAGTGTTTTATCTTCGTTTGTTCCCCTCTCCTCCCTTTTCTCTGGATCCCTATTTTTCTATATCTCTCTATATATGTCTGGGCCTCCCATTTTATAGTTTTATCGGATCTTCTCACTGTACATGCCAGCCTGCCATGAGTTGGCAGGTCTCCTTTGTGTGCACACCTCTCATTCTTCTCCTGACCTCCTGACATATGCACCCACCATATCTTCCTGGTCTCCCTCTTGTTCTCCTCTGAAATTTGCAGCCCCTATTCTCCTTTCTTGTCCCATCTTTTTGTCCTCAGTGATGATTTAGTGGGCTGGCCCAATTTATGGACCATGGATATTTTTCCCCCAACAAGTAACCTCTCTATCTTGACTTGAATGAGATTTGCTCCATGTGTAATTCTTTTCAGAATAATCTCTTGCCCTATGACAAACTTGGAATTTATCCTATCCGTTACTAATTCCGTACATCATACTTAATGAAAAACATACTAAATTTAATAAATGAACCTTTTTATTTTAAAAAATAAAATAGAAGTAGAAAAAATATTATTTAAATATATATATTTTATAAAGCAAAGCTTGGCCACCATGTGGCACCAAATTTGGCAACCTTATGGTAGCCCATATCATGAAACTAACATGGAGTGGTCGAATCCAACCACCCCCGAAGTGGTTATAGGCAAGTTGCGGTTAAACCTCACATGGTTTAGGCTTGGTTTGGGTAGTGAAAGTGTTTGAGAATATTTGTGAATAGTAGTGAAAAAGTAATAATAGAATATTGAATAGTAGTAAAAAGTAGATAAAAAATAATGAATAGTAGAAAAAGTAGGTGAAAAGTAATAATAAAGTAAAGAATAGTAGTGAGAGTGTTTGAGAATACTTGAGGTAACTCTCGGTATCCAAATAAGGCCTTAGCCCCCATAGACCAACCAACCTCCCTCCCTCCCTGCCTTGTTTTTCATTAATAAGATAGAAAAAAATAACAAAATAAATATCAAGTTTAATATAGCACAAAACGTTATTCATAAACAAATTACACAGGAGAATTTCACTTTAGGTAAAACACAATGAATTATTAATCAGATTTACCTTAATTATTTATTTGTAGCGAAGGTTTAAAACAAAATTATCTTATATATTATAACAGTTAATATCGATAATTTGAAAAAAGGAAGTATTATAAATAAATAATTAATTATATAAAAATAAATTTAAAAATTAACTCGATTAGTTAAATTTATCTTATGATAAAAATAATTTTATAATTCAACTTCAAATATCAGGGCTGAAAACCGACATGGTTGATGCGATTTCGGTGCAAAATCGATGCCGCACCGACAAGTTTTTTAGAGTTAGAACCGGCCGATTGGGGGAGAGAAAATTGATAGCCTTGGTCTCAGCGTTAATCAATGCAGTTCGTTGGTCTACCGTCAGCATCTCTGTGAAGGAGGTAGCGAGTGACGGACTGCGCCGTCGGTGGGAAGAAGCGAACAGGCAGAGGAGAAAATTAGAGGGAAGAAGAAGATAAGGGAAGAATATGGCTGAGCACCGACAATGTCGGAGCCCCTACCTCCGACTCCAATTATCATAGCCTCTGATCCGACTCTGACTTCGACTTTTTGGAGCAGAGTCGAATTTGGGCTTTTTTTCTTAATCCATTTAAAATTTCAATTTGACAATCTTAGACTCTCACTAATCGAATTTGGGCTTTTAGATTCCAATTTTTTTTTAAATATATATATTTTTTCAATTTCAATTTTATTAAAATATAACCAAAATTGAAAAAATAAATCATTGTACAAATTATTGTTATGATACATTAGTATTATATGTTATTATATGTTATTGTTTATACATTAGTATTAGATGTTATTATAGATTGATTATTATACATTACTAGTACATGTTATTATACTTTAGTTATTATATATTAGTATTACATGTTCTTATAAATTTATATATTTGTGTTTATACATAAGACATTAGTATTAAATGTTATTATACATTTGTTATTATATAATTAGTATTACATGTTATTATACATTAGTGTTACATGGTAGTAATAGTTAATAGTATGGTGTTTACATATACTAAACTATTATTAGTAAATTTAGTCTATTTATGTTATAGTATAAGCATATTATTTTGGGTTAATTACACATTACCCCTTCGAACTTTCACTTAATTCACAATGTACCTCCGAAACTAATAATTACATCAAAGTAGACCCGCTTACTTTCAAAACTTATCAATCCTCCCCTTTCGTTTACCAACAACGTCAAATATAACGGAAAGTGCCTCCACGTGCTGCTCACATGCATAACATTCACTGTAAAGATGTAATTTTTATCTAATTTATTATCATTAACCATATAAAATATAAAAAAAAAAAATCCAATCAATTAATAATAAATCATAAATGAATAACCGTATATAAAATTATTTGATACCTAGTTTACAAGCAAGTATGAATAATCTATGTATACAATGAAATTATTTGATATTCATTAACCATATATAAAATGTATGATATTATTAATAATTATGCATACTAAATACTAAAGTCTAAGTTAGTAAGTAGTAACTATCTATCATTTTCTCCGAACCGATGTCGATCCAGTCCGATCCGATAGGTCTATTTCGGCCTAATTATTTTATTATTATTTTCATCTTTTGTTTTTCAAATAAATTGATAAAAAAAATTAAATTAGTAAATTTAAATTAAGTGAATTATTAATGTGGATTATGTAACTAACTCATTAAAAAAATATTTTACTATAATTATATTTATGGTGTTGATAGTTACTACTTACTAACTTAGGCTTTACTCTTTAGTATGCATAATTATTAATAATGTCATACATTTTATATATGGTTAATGATATCATATAATTTCATTGTGTACATAAATTATTCATATTTGGTTGCAATTTAGGTATCAAATAATTTTATATATGATTATTCATGTATGATGTATTAACTATTTATATATAATGACACAAATCATCAGATGATTTATTATTAATTGATAGCATATATTATTTTATATTTTTATATGGTAAATGATAATAAATTAGATAAAAATTATATTTTTACAATGAATGTTATGTAAATGAGCAACACGTGAAGGCACTTTCCATTACATTTGACGCTCTTGGTAAACAAAAGAGGGATTGGTAAGTTTTGAAAGTAAGCAGGTCCACTTTGATGCAATTATTAGTTTCGGAGGCACATTGTGAATTGAGTGAAAGTTCGATGAGACAAAGTATAATTAACCCTATTATTTTATAATAATTTGCTCATACTAGTATATTATTGAATTTAAGTAACTATATAAGTTATAACTATATAAAATATATATGATTAATATATAAAAAAATACATATATTTTTATAAAATATGTACAATATTGAAGTCGGAGTCGGAGTCGGTACATTGCCACCTTTGACTCCGACTTCAATTTTGACTTTTTTGGTTGAAAAACTCTTACTACTAATTCGATAAGTAGAGACGAAGCAGAGTCGAATTTTTGAATTTTTTAATCAGCCCAAGGGAAAAAGAAGAATGAGGGTTATTAATTCAGAATGAAATTGTGCTACTTGGATAAAAGCCAAACGGCACCATTTCAACTAATTTTTTTTATAAAATTTATAATTAAAATGATTTTGTTTCACTTACTTAATCGGTGTCATTTTATATATGTATAATAGAAAAAATATATAATCAGCCAGGTTCAATAGTTTGGATTTGGTTCAGATCGAAACCGAACTGGCCAACGTCGATTTCCTTATGGGAAAAGCTTGTTTGCCGCCCCACTTATACCGCCCAAGTGTACCGCTCGGTCAAAAATTTTTTTTTTTTTTTACTTAATAATTAAGAAAGTGATTTTAAATGTATTGATATATTTTTTTTATTTTTTAAATATATGTAAATATGTTAAAAAAATGTGAAAAGTAAAATGAAAAAAAAAAAAAAAAAATTTACGCTGGGCGGGTCAATTTGGGGCGGCATAGTAGCTGCGCCCTTTCCTTATTTTTGCACCGCCGACTGATTGATTTTCTATCGATTTCGGCCGGTTCCAACTCTAGCGGCCGGTCGGTTTCTGTACGACTCAAATTATTTTATTCATTTACTTTTTCTAATTTTAATTAAAATATTTCCTTCCCGCATGTACGGAAGATTCACTTACTTCCTTAATGATATTTCTCAACCGGCTACAAATGTGGGTCCCGTTGCCGCGTCACTAGACGTGGAAAAGTCAAGACATACACGTCGTCGGCTAATCCCAGACAACTTTCTAACCAAAACGATTTCATATACTCGCCGAATGTAGCACGAAACGTGTCGCCTTTAGAAGTACGAAGCACGCAATGTCCCATAAATCGGCGAGTACACGACATCTATCACTCTCAAGCGTGCCTCTAGAATCCTCAATTCGCCCAAAGATAATTTCCAGGATACAAAGCGCACGACCGAAAAGCATCAGGTCAGGGCCCGTCTGATCTGAATCGTACGCACGCCGCCATGTTTGGATTATGACCGTCAAATATCTTCAACTGGAGAATGAGCGGCTGAGATTAAACCCATTGCGGCGCGCGGGCCTATAAGTAGGGGAGCGACTAGCCTAGCGATCTCAGGCTTTTAGTGCTTTCGCATGGTTCTCTCTCTCTCTCTGTCTCGCTCGCTGTGGACGTCAGCGAAGGGGTTTTGAGACTAGGGTTTGGAGTCCTACTTATTTTCGACGGCTCTATCGAGAGATCCAGGTTTTGAATTGGATTCTACCAAAGCTTTTCTAGGGTTTATATCGTTTTCTCGCATTGTCTTGTGCGGTTCGTACAATTTCTTTAGCTTCGATTGGTGTTTTCCTGCCGATCTAGGGTTTTGATCTCAGGAAGTTTCTTCTTAACCAGTTTAGGTTTCTTTCGAATTCTTTCTTTTCCCTGAAATTTTCTTGATTTCCCTCAGAGATTTTGATCTCAGGATAGAGGGTTCGTAGATTACCGATAGACCAAGAAAGGGAAGTTTTCTTTGTTTGTGGTTGTCTCTGGGGTTAGTAAGGTTTAGGGGTTTACATTCGTTGGATTGGATCAGTGAATCTGTCGTGGTTAGAGATATCGCAATCGTCATTTATAATTTAATCCCTTTTGCAATGGATAATAGAAAATTTGTGGATTTTGAAATTTGTATCGCTGGAGAATAAAGAACATCATTATTTCTACCAACTTTTATTCCCAAATTCTTGAGCTTTTGACATCTTTACGTGCTCAAATGCCATTGAAGAGAACTGAACAAGTGCCGCTACATTGGGCCATAGAATTGTTTTGAGGTCATTTTTTAAGATAAAAGGAAAACAACCCAATTGGGTGATGATGGAAATATTCGGATGTGTCTTAATTTGATACTTGAGTTGGATTTTGGCATGATGTGCAGATTTCAGAATTTGCTATTTGCTAAGATTGATCAGGGTGGCATTGCTTATTGTCACCAGTTGATATGCGCAGTTATTTGAGGTTTATCATATGGCACCTAGTGTTCCCATAGATTTCACTGGACTGAAGGAATCGAGGAAGTGTTCAGTATCACAAATGATGGGAAAGTCACGGAAATACTCTAAAGGGCATTCATCTGCTTTTGTCCCGGATTACCGGCATGCTGTTGAGAGGATGGGTGAATCAGAAGGGTTTGGTAGTTCTGGACGGGTTGACACGGAGATAATGATTTCTGAGGATTCATATGCCCCGAAGAGAAAATGCATTAGCTTGATCGCAGATGGTTGTGATAGTTTTGTGGTGCCAATGCAAGTTTTGTCATTGTCAAAGATGTCACAGTCTGAAAGGAAGGAATTAGAATTGAGGTTGAAAATGGAACTTGAACAGGTCCAGATCCTTCAGAGGAAAGTTGCTAGTCGGAGTTCAAATGTTGTTGTGTTATCCCCCTCTAGTGATATCCGGAGCTGCAGTGATGGAAAAAAAAGGCCTCCACTTGATAGTTTGTGGAGGTCAACTGAAGTATCCGCTCCGCATGGTAAGAAGCGAGCTCCTGCAGGGCGTAATGGATCGCGTGCGAAAAAGAGTTCATCTGGGCTCTTTGAACCAGTGAAACTGACTGCATTAGAGAACACATCAAATGCTTTGTTGATGGAAAAATGTAAGATGTTGCTACATGGTGTTATGTTACACAAGTATGCTTGGATTTTCAATGAACCAGTTGATGTTGTCAAGTCAAACATTCCGGATTATTTCACTGTCATTAAACATCCAATGGATTTGGGAACAGTGAAGAGGAGGATAGATTCAGGTGAATATTCGAGCCCATTGGTGTTTGCTTCAGATGTACGGCTTACTTTCTCAAATGCCTTGACTTACAACCCACCTGGAAATGATGTCCATCATATGGCCAAAACACTTGGTAAATATTTTGAAGCGAGATGGAAAGCTATTGAGAAGAAGCTTTCACCGACCACTGATGAGCAATCAGTGCCTTTAAGAGCTGGTGATCCTGTAGAAAGTGAAATTACTACCCAAATTCCACCTGCTAAAAGGAAAAAATTCCTCACTGAGAATGACACTAGTATGAAGCTAGAGCCTGTTAGGCAGACAATGACCAGTGAAGAGAGGCTGAAACTGAGCTCAGAATTGGAACCTTTGTTGGCAGAATTGCCTGAGAGCATTGTTGATTTCTTAAAGGAACATAGTGCAGGGCAAACCAATGAGGAGGAGATTGAGATTGATATTGATGCTCTTAGTGATGCAACCGTGCTCACGTTAAGGAAGCTTTTAGATGACTATATGCTGGAGAGGCAGAAAAACGAGGAGAAAGATGAACCTTGTGAAATCGAGGTACCTTCCTTTCACTAAAGCTTGTGTTTGTCTTTCTGTGTCAAATTTTCAACTAACTATATTGAATTTTATCTGATAAGTGACACACATTTGTTGTTACAGCTTCCTAATGAGTTCTCAGGCAATGATTTGGTTGATGAGGATGTGGATATCATTGGCGGTAATGATCCTCCTGTTTCAAGCTACTCTCCAGTAGATATAAAGAAAGATGTAGCCAATAGAAACAGTAAATGCAGTAGTTCAAGTAGCTCTAGTAGTGAGTCAGGCGCTTCATCTAATGGTTCGTG
>QEOT01003265.1:244194-256319 GCA_003123785.1 Pterocarya stenoptera
CCCCCCCCCCCCCCCGGGGGCGGGTGGGGGGAAGGGGGGTGCTTTTTGTTTCAAATCTTATATATACTTGTTTTCTATTTTTCTTTTCCTTTTTAATTGACAGATTCAGAGTCAGGCAGTTCATCTAGAAGGGAATCAGATGCTGCTAAAGCCTCAGTTCCCATTGTTGATTTTAAGGTATGCCCGAGTATCTTGAAAAAATTAGAAAAGGAACATTATGGATGAAACTCACCCCTCTCTCTCTAAGTGAAGATTTTTTTTCATATCCTTTTTCTATGGCAGGAAAACTTGGGCTCTGGAGCAACGCTGGATCAAAAGAAAAATGATCTTGGTGATTCAGAAATTGAAAATAGTGAGCTTCTAGGTGATATATGTGACCTGTGGATGTTTTTGGATTATGATGTGGTAGCTTTTGCATGCTACTGGGAATAATTAGAATTTATTGATGTGTCGAAGTTTGATGTCCTATTTCTTGTACAGATTCAATTAACGGGGTGGGGCTAGTTGAACAGAACTCCCAGTGCAAGCCAATGCCTGCTGAGGCAGATGACTGTCAAGAGGGTAAGCATGAAATCACGAAGAAAACTATCTGCTGTTAGTATTGGCGCATCATCTCATTGCATCATGCTGTAACATTATAGGGGAGAGTGCTCCATCCGAGAGTCAAGTCTCCCCCGAGAAGCTTTACCGTGCAGCTTTACTGAGGAGTCGTTTTGCTGACACCATACTTAAAGCTCGTGAAAAGGCACTTGAAAAGGTTGGCTGCACTCCTAGGATTGCTGCTTTTTATTAACATTGATGCATATATCCAAAAATTATTGCATATTTTACTTAATTTTGTTATTCACCATTTCATATTGGCTGGGTTCAGGGTGAAAAGCTGGATCCTGAAAGATTACGACTTGAGAGAGAGGAACTTGAAAGGCGGCAGAAAGAAGGTTCTCATTTGCACTTTGCTGAACATCAGTTTGATGTCATCAATGTGCATGCCTGCTTGGAGTTGATTCTAATCAGCTTACCAAGCTATTCCAGTTATTGATTTTCTTTTCAATTTTGTTATTATTAGAAAAAGCTCGATTGCAAGCCGCGGCCAAGGCTGCTGAAGAGTTTCGAAGAAAGGCTGAAGCAGACGCTGCCGCTGAAGCTAAAAGGAAGAGGGAACTAGAGAGAGAAGCTACACGCCAGGCATTGCTAAAGGTAAGGTGGTGGACAGATCAATCTTGTGGCAGAAGCGAACTACAACCTGTTTCTAAATGTTATTTAAATGCTTCTGGCTTGTTCAGATGGAGAAGACTGTCGATATGAATGAAAACAGCCAATTTATGGAAGATCTAGAAATGCTTACGGCTGCCCATGACGAACATCTACCAAGTTTCCCAGAAGAGAGAAGCCCAGATCATTCTCAAAATGGATTTGGTTTTGGTAGTTTCAAACTTCAGGGTAACCCCTTGGAACAACTTGGACTGTACATGAAGGTCGACGAGGAGGATGAAGAAGAACCACCCAAGAGCACTCCAGAACCATCAAACGATGTCGAGGAAGGAGAAATTGGTTGATCAGTTAAAAGCTCTTCATACCAAACCAGCTGAGGTACTTGACTTGAAGATGATCGATCACCCTGTTCGACACAGGCCATACTCATTGGTTCACCAAACTGCGTCCTTTTCAGGTTTCCTTACCAATTTCCTGTTTGATGGTGCGCATCGAACCCATAGATACCAGAAGCATGATCGGCAGCCATGGTTTTGGGTTTGGTTTTTGGTTGGGGTGGTTTATGATAAAATACCTGGTTTTTGGATTGGGATGTGGTGTGAAACTCTCACACACATTGGGGGAATGTGCTTTTGGGTTTTTTTTTTTTTTTAGAAGAGATGTACCATATCAGCTATTCAATTTTCTTTTTTTCTTTTTGTTGTAAAAATGCAGAAGAAAAGTCCATAAATTTTAGTCATGCATTTGTTAGTTTTTTTAGAGGGGCGCAGCTGTACAATATTCAAAAGCCGAGACAAATGGCACTCACTCTACTCATTTGTTAGTTTTCGTTTGTCTTTAAGAAATATTTCAGTTTATTTCATCTAATTATTATAATTTTTTTAAATTTTAATATAAAATAAAATAAATAATTTTAATTTTTTTAAATTTTAAAATAAAAATAATATTAAAAAATATATTTTAAAAATATTTTATTTAATTTTTTAACATTAATTTTAACTCATCTCGTCTGAAAAGCACACGGAGCCTTAGATTATGTTTGGAAAAGAAGTTTTAGTTAAAATTTTCATCTTCATCTTATCTCATCTTTACACTTTTTCAAATCCTCATATAAAATATAATAAATAATTCAACTTTTTCAAATCCTAATATAACTTTTTCAAATTCTAATTCAATTTTTTCAAATTTTAAAATTAAAAAATAATATTTTAAACTTTAAAATAAAACACAAAATTTTCATCTCATCTTCTAAACATAATCTTAATTACAGTTTTTCTCATGTGAATTTAGCAGTTTTATTTTTGGGTCAACCTCTCTCTGTCTCTCACCTGTCCGACTTGGGGTATAAACCATAGACATAATAAAATCTATATTTAATGTTTTTGTTGTAAGATTCTGTTAAAATAAAAATAAGATTTTATATTCGTACATATTTTCGACAACAGTCAGACTTCTCCAATGATTTAAATCTTTTTTAATACTTGGAATAAAATCGATGCATGGCAAAACTATAGATCACTGTGTTTAGATGTTAAGTTAAATTGAATTTAAATGTTGAATTGTGTTTAGATGTTAAGTTGAATTGAATTTAAATGTTGAATTGAGTTAAGTTAAGATAATAAAATATTATTAGAATATTATTTTTTAATATTATTATTATTTTAAGATTAAAAAAAATTAAATTATTTATTATATTTTATATTAAAATTTAAAAAATTTGCAATTATAAATTGAGATGAGTTGAATTTGAGTGAAAATCTTTTCCATCAATTTACTCTACACACAACTTTACACTATGAAAAAATTGAAAAAAAAAAAAAAAAGTTAATCAGATGTTGAAAGTGGAGATAAATAGTGGGCATAATAAAATCCTTTGATATTAGGTTTTAGAAAATACGAGAAAAATAAAAATCCTCTGTGTCTCTCTTCTTGGACTACTTGTTCTTCGGCCCCGCTCGTTCTCAGATTCTCAATGGCCGCCGCCGCTATTGCCTTCAGCTCTACTGGAGCCCCGGCGAAGCTCTCCCAATTCTCTCGCCTCCGCCCTCCGATCTTCGCCTCACTTCGACTGCCTCGCCTCTCCTCTCATTTCGGATTCGTAACCTCCTCCTCTTCCTCCGGTAAATCATTATTTTTTTCTTTTCCATTTTTCGAATTTCCGTATGCCTTTAGCTTTATTATTCTGGTCCATATGACTATATAACTGAAGATATGTGTGATTGTTTTGAATGTATGTTCATACGGATTGTGCGAGTTGCTGTGCAGGCTTGAGAGCTCAGGTTGCAGCAGTTGAGCAACCGAGTGTACTTGTTGCTCAGAATGTGGAAGCTCCGGTGGTTGTTGTCACTGGGGCTTCTAGAGGCATCGGAAAGGCCATTGCTTTAAATCTCGGAAAAGCTGGTTGTAAGGTCTCTCATCTTTCTATCTCTCTCTGGGCTCAGCGACGACAATTCCTGAATCATGCATGCGTTTGCGCGTAGAGGGAGGGAGTTTTAGCAATTAATTTAATTGAAACTATTGTATACAGTAATATGTGTAGGTGGATATACAAATATATACATATACATATAAATACTTACATATACATATATATATATATATATACTTTGTGAGGCTGTAAAGACAAGAATACTTCGTTTGTTGCTTTATTCTGTAAATGTGATAAAACGAAAAGAAACTTATGCTTCTAGAGAGATTCTAGGTGTGCATGCCTCCTCTTGATGTATCAAATGAGTCAGGCTTTCCGATTGTTGCTATGTGCTGCTTATACTGAAAATGCTGTAATGGGTGAAGGTGGTGAATCATGGTCATTTTCAAACTTTAGAAGAATTCTAGTCATTAGTATCACTCCCATCACCCGTGTTGACAGTAGACATGAATGCACCATTACAGGTCCTAGTAAACTATGCAAGGTCGTCAAAGGAAGCTGAAGAAGTTTCCAAGGAGGTATGTTCTTTTTTTGTTTGTTTTGCATTTTCTTCACGTTCTTTTTGTGCGCGTGTATATAAAAGATTGGTGTGCTGTCTCCATCTTTGATTGCTCATGAGTCCCAGCCCTGTATGATCTCCATCTTTATATCTGGTGATTTTTTTTTTAAAAATTTTAGGGTGAACAAGAATTGAAAGTGAAAATTGGTGGGAAGAGCTAAAGTCTCTCTCCACCGTCTTGCCATTGTACTTGTATACTTATACAGTTATAACCTCTAACAGTGATGGTTCCTTTTGACATTCTAAAAATAACATAAATGTTGCTTATAAGTGTTGAAGAGATATGCCACAACACCGAGTGGTTATTTAGAGTAGGAATCACACGAGTGCGAATGCTTATGTCTTTTCTTGCAGATTAAGGCATGTGGCGGCCAAGCTCTTACGTATGGGGGTGACGTTTCAAAAGAAGGTGACGTAGAATTGATGATTAAAACTGTAAGCAAATGCTCATTATGTTGATGGAGTTTCCTTTTGCTGTTAATTGCAATTATTGCTTGCATTCTGATGTCATTCAATTCCCATGCTTACAGGCAGTTGACGCATGGGGAACTATAGATGTCTTGATAAATAATGCAGGTTAATTTCGAATGACCAATCAAATTACTTTTTCTTTTTCTTTTTTTTTTGCAATTTTTTTACCAACTGTTTGGCAACTCCTTTAGGAATAACTCGTGATGGCTTATTGATGAGAATGAAAAAATCGCAATGGCAGGAGGTTGTTGATCTAAATCTTACTGGCGTATTTCTCTGCACACAGGTGTGTATATTCAGAAGACCAATTATTCAGCATTGTAGTATACAATATTAGTTCACAGATATTTTACCCAAGTTGCTAATAATTTTGCAGGCTGCAGCCAAAATTATGATGAAAAAGAGAAAGGTATCCATCCTTAGGCTTTCTTTTCTGACAATAGAGATAGATGATTTCAACAAATGAGTCTCCACTACATCAACCAAACTAAGAGTGCATCTGAATATTTTTTTATAATATTATAACTGAAACCCTCACAGGGAATACCGGTAGATCAAAAATCCATACATCAACTTTATGGGGGATTATGGTGAATCGGGCACTTTAGTAGGGGTGATTGAACTAGATGTGGCTGCAGGTCAACTTTCAGCTCTAATTTCTATCTTCAATTTCCACGGGCTTTCCCATATCAACATTTGATAGTTTGCTGGTGTACAGAGGCCTTTGTTCAGGAAGTAGCATCTCTTGGACTTTGGATTGTGGAATTTGGAAAGTGACTCACAACTGTGAATAGGGCCAACCCTTGTATACATACACACTACACATTCCACCCAAGGAAAAAGAATAGAGACCACTAATTTTGTCATCTCATTCACGCATCCAGACTGAGATTATTTGGCATTATTTGACATTACCGGTCTCAAGTGCAATTGAAATTTCAGTGAGGCTTGGTTGAAATTATTTGTCCAGGTCTTTCATCTCTTGCTTCTACATCCTCTCAGCCTACTCTTTGTTCTGCAGGGAAGAATAATCAATATAGCGTCTGTTGTTGGTCTAGTTGGCAATGCTGGACAAGCAAACTACAGTGCTGCAAAAGCCGGGGTAATTGGGTTTACAAAGAGTGTTGCAAAGGAATATGCAAGCAGGAATATTAATGTAAGCATCTAGGAATATTATGTAAATGTTTGGCTAACAAGACAGACCAATATGCTTCTGGTGCTATTGACTACAAACATATTCTTTTAGTTTGTATTTGTCCACAGCTTTGTGGTTCCCTTTTCTAATGCAACTAAGTAAAGCTTTCTCTCTTCATAGGTTAATGCCGTGGCTCCTGGGTTTATTGCCTCTGATATGACTGGCAAGCTCGGAGAAGACATAGAGAAGAAGATCTTGCAGACTATCCCATTAGGTGAGATCAAAAGATTACTTACTGAGCTTAGGGTATCATCGAAATTGTCTACATGACTCCAACAATTTGAGCATTTTTTTACTTATAAAAAAAAAAAAATTGAGCATTTCTATGAACCTGTTATAATTGCTGAGAATAAGTTGCGAGAGGTTAGAGAATTACATATTATGATTGATATTAGAACTTTTTTATCTGTGACAAAATAACTATGTTGTTATTCTGCTGATAAAATCTTGCAGTTAATACTCTTTAGATTTTCCCCAATCCATTGATTGTGGTTATTTATTTTACTTGGATTTGGTTAAGACAACAAAAGACGTGATCACATGTTTATGCTGTTTAGGACGTGTGCTAGTGGCTTAAATAAGATAATCAAAGCCAGATCCTCCAAGATGATTACGTCTTTTGATTTGATTTTACCATCAAATTGTTTTCAATTAAGTAATAAAATGCTTCAAATTCAATAGAGACCATGATTGTTATTTTTTTAATGTCCATGTAGGGCGGTATGGCCAACCTGAAGAAGTTGCAGGAATGGTGGAATTCTTGGCGCTTAATCCAGCTGCCGGTTACATTACTGGGCAGGTAATGTTTGGTATATGATGCTTTGTGTTTTTGTTCTTTCGCATTTTTTCTTACACGGGTAAACGGCCACCAATTTGGTATTTACATCTCTTTAGGGGTTCAAGTATGTGTACGTACTCTTTATTGCAGGTCTTCACCATTGATGGAGGAATGGTGATGTAGATGGCCTGGCCCCAAAATCTTGCCAGCTTCATCTTAGAGTTTGACAGAAAAATAACGCCTTTAGTTAAATTTCATTCCATGTATTTAGCTTGAAGCAGTGATTGAGTTGCAATAGGAGGATTTTCTTCTGTTCTTTTTTTCTTTTTTCTTTTTTTTGGCCTAAGAGTAATGATATACATACATTTTTCATTAGTCTTTTTACAACTATGTTTTAGATTGAGGATGGTTATGTATAATTTGAAATTTAAATAAATAAATAAATCCTTTTTTATTTTTGATGAAGTGGTACTATCACATTGATTGTAAAATATGCTGTGAAATAATTGTTTGTGTTTCAATGAGAAATGTTTTTTTTTTTTCATTTTTTAAAAGAAAAATTTTGAATAATGCAATTTAAGAGGTACAAACTCATGATTAAATACTAAATATAAAATTAATGTGGCCTACTACCAACACCAAGCTATATCTATATCTATGTCTACTATTGTGTTCATAATTCTCAAACCATTGTCCTAATAAATTTTAATTAAATGATTTTGGAGTCTAAAGGTTTGGGACGATTTAATTATTTATTGATAAGTAATTAATTATATCAAGCAGAATGATTATGTTGGATAGAGTTTTCCTCCGAATGCACATGTTTTTTTTTAAAGAAAAATACTCTAACTATAAAATGATTACACAAAAATAATCTTACAAATTGATGTGACTTGACATGATTTAGTTAAAAAGTTGCTGCGGGACTCTTCATTGGACACATGATAATTTCTTAACTGAGTTGAAGGAAACTTCATCCAACCAAGTTTGGAGAAAAACTGTGTCCCAGTCCGACTGTGTTTATTCCCCAATAAACCAAGCTAATAAATATTCAACTTCAAAATCATAGAAAATTATGCAACGATGATAATTGTTGTTACCCGCCAATGCCATGCTGTTTGATTTGTTATTGTAAGTGCAGGGATTAGAAGAAGTACAACTGGCAGAGAAATAGATGTCTTCAGGTTCTGAACTTCCAAATTCTATGCTTTTATTTTTCTCAAAATTTACTGTTATAGAATTGCATTTTTTTTAGACTCATTTTAGTGCTTAGATTTTTGGTTTTCTTGATTTTCCTTGAATAATAAAAAATCATAGAATTTCGCAGAGTCATGTTGATTTTTACAGCAACCAAACTGTTGAATATGGTTTTAGAGTTCTTTGAGATATATATATATATAAATAAATATATATTTTTAATTACATGCTTTATATTTTGTTAAAAATTACAACACAATCACTCATCCAGTGAGTGCGAATCACTTGAAGAATCAGAAAAATTACTTGGTACACGTGCCGGACCAGCAGTTTCCCGACCTTCTGATCCTTCAGATCGGTCAGCCGCCTCCTCCATTCCACCGGCACGTGGCCCCCACGCGCCACTCCAGAGGCGTTGGTCGACTGTTCCTCCACTGCAGATCTGCTCTTCCCTTGCCGGTCTATCTGGATTATTGTTTTCCCTAACCGGTGATCTTGTGAAAGAAACTAAGGATCTCACCAACAAATACCTTAAGACTTCCAACAACAGTGCAACCACTTGCACCGCTTCCAGCGGTGGCTTACCTTCAAAACGTCTTTTAAGACGGATCCCTCTTAGTAGGGACTGGGTACAGACCAAGAAATTGGTCGCAACCCCTTTTTTTTCTTTTTTTTTTTTTATCACATTTGCACTGTATTTGTTGCTTCGGGGTATCTTGTTGGGGAACCCCACCCCCTCTAACTTGTATCATCTTTATTTTTAATGAAGTTTGCTTGCTTAGAAAAAAAAAAAAAAAAAAGTTATTTGTAAGTGTTACTGAATTTTGAACGAAGTTGAAAGCAAGGTTCGAAAAAATTGTTTGATCTAAGCCAATTCATAAATCAAATCGATTTTAGTTAGTTTTTTGAATCGTTTAATAACCCTTTTCAATCAATTGATTTAGGCAAATCTAGACTGATTCTAGCCGATTTCAAACTATATTTATTTTTAACTTGTCTAACAGTAGAATATATATATTTTTAATTTCTTATACAAAAATATGATAGAACTAATAATATACTAGCTCCATCATTGTATTCAATAAGAAGCACAGAAAAATTGAATAACAAAACATGTAGTTCTTTATTTTTTTTATTTGAACGAAAAAATTAAGAGATTAATGAATATTTATATTAAATTTGTGGTTGTGCATAAAGCATCTTATTTGTTATATGCTTATAACTTAAGTACATAAGTACATATTTCTTATATGCTTATAACTTTTTTTTCTTTATTTGAACATAAAAATGTCTACAATTGAGGTTAAGTACATAAATTACATGTTTATTAAAGCTATTTGAATTCATATCATATTTGTATTGAAACAAGTTAATGAATTTATACTTTTTACTCTTATATACTTGACATTAATTGCTTGAATTGCATTATATATAATTTTTAATACTTTTTATCGATTCAAGATTGTTATAAATCGCCCAATTCAATTTGTTGAATTATCCAATTTATTGAATGTACTTACCGAAAATATGAACTTGAGCAAAGGTATACAGACATGACTAATGTCATTACTAAAATACTATAGATAACAATATGTTCATAAAGATGAACTTCTTGCTTTTTTCTTTCTTGATTTTTGGAGATTGATGATATAAAATGGAGCTAAAATAGTTTTTCTATCTATAATAAATTTAAAACATTTTAAAAAACAATTTAAAGAAAACCATATATGCTATTTTTAGTTAAATAACTTAAACTATTTCTACGATCGCAAGTGTTTATGACTAACTTTTCACTTTAACCATGCTTTGCCACGCCACTAATTAATCCTCGAATATACCCTCATCTGAAATTATTGAAGATTCAGTCCCATTAACATGAGGTTGATTTGAAGAATTACCACTATATTCTTGTAAAATGCTGAAATCAAAATCGTCGTCGTCGTCATCGTCATCGTCTTCATCATCATCATCTTCATAATCGCGATCTCCTTTTGATGCTCCATCATGAGTTTCTTCTTGAGCCAGTTCCTTGGCACGGGCTTCTCTTTGCATCTGCTGCTTGATGCAGTCTTCGTATGACATCTCGTGCCAGACAGTACCCTTACCCACAATAGATTTGTTGTGAGCATCTGTCATCCGCTCTTGCCTGCTCTTCTCAGAGTTCTTGGGTTCTCCCCAGTAGTCATAACGATATAGAGGGTTTGAAGGGTCATACTTATCCTTCCCAAAGAAACTAGCATCTTTGTACCTTCCCGGCTCTTCCAATGGCAGACCAAGTGCTTGACGGCTGCAAAAAACCATTCAGCTTTCAATAAGTAGCAGAAAGAGCATCCTACCTATGCCAACATGAGAGGCAGAAAGAGGTACATAATAGGGATGCAGAAAGCAACCAGCCCCAGATGGGGCAGTGATGCCAGTGAAAATGCAAAGCAAAATATATTTTACAATAATTTGATACTTCATTGCAGATTTTCCCGTCTTCTTGTATGCATCTATACCTAGTTACCATGCTTACATCAAGTGTCACAGGGCCAGTGTGATCTCACATAATCGTGAGGTCACTTTAATCATGAGCTTGATCTCTGTCAGTGGGAGAACAAAATTAGGATTGAAGACAACTATCTCCCTATATCAAGTCTTCACTTTCATACACACACACACATATACATTCATATTATATATTATAAAGTATGCCGAAGAAGAAACTGATTCCAGCTACAGTCAGTGGAAAGTCTGTGTTAGCATCACTTACTTTCCTCTTGGGAAAAGTGACTTGCCTTAGTTAATGCAGTCTCCAGACCATCCTATGCACAATTCACAATGTATAAAATTGGAAATCTTAAGTTACCAATGGTCATAGGAATAAATGCTTAATTTGTATGCACCATAACATGACGAAAAGACCTGGATAGCAGACAAGATTAGGGATCACTAATATTAAGTATTGATATATAACGACAATGGAAATACCAACTGATGTCTCTGATCAAAGCTTCTCTTTCCTCAAATGATCGATGCCAATGTATCAAGTCATATTCATCCATTTCAATATTTCGTCTAAGCTTGGTAATTTTGTATCCCTCTCCTCTTTCTTTTGCTTCCCTTCTTAGTTTGTTATGGAACTGTATCCACCAGAACATGAATACATAAGGATCCTTTTTAAAGTTGAAGCAATTGGAAACCAAAGTAGCAGTTATATCAAATGTGTAAGTTAAGTCAACATTTTGACCAAGAAACACGCAAAATCTTAGATGGAACAGCTAACCTCACGCTCAGCAAAGGCAGCCTCCAAGTCGAGGTCTTTAACACTTGTTTTCTGTTAAGACAAAATAAATAACAAGTACGTGAATGCAACAGAATACAAGTCAATACAATGACTCAAGAGATTAGTGCTCACCAAAATCATTTTTGGTATTAAAGATTTCTTATAATAGGCTTTAGTATAAACAACACTGTTTTCCTCATCAAAATCCTCATCATCGGATAACTCCGATAATTTTTTGTCTTTATATTTCTCAGGATTAGCCTCCAAATCATCCATAATCATTTGCTCAGCAACATGTATCTGCCACAACTGCACAACAGAGAAAAGTTAAAAGTTCATAATCATGGCCACGATGGTAAATAGTAAATTGATCACACTCGGCAATAGTTAAAATCTAATGTTCTGACTTCTGAAGAGGAGTCCTAGTCAGAAACATACCTTATCAACATAAGGATGATTTGACAACAAAGGTTCCTCTACCGGTTTGTCTCCTGGATCTTTTCTAGGAACTGGAGGTCTTCCACTATCACGCTGCAAGGCAAGCAAGGAAGATAATTTATTTTTGATCAGTCAGCAAGTGAGACAAAAATTAAAAAACACACGCAAACATGGTAGAAAAACAAAATTAGAGACATGAAATCTTCTGCAATTTTAAGGCAGAGTCACATACAGAAAACTGATTGCTTCAGATCCTACTAGAGTTCAACAAGATTTACAAAAGAAGAAAAAGAAAATTGTATTTATCAAAAAAGAGAAAATTGTATCCACAAGTGACACTCTAGAGCACTAGAAATCTTCTTCCCTGCATTCTAAACTAACCAACAAGCCAAAATGTAAGGCTTGCCGAGAAAATAGTGTGGCCTCAAGTACAAAGAAGACTAAGCTCATAGTAAATTAGGGTAAGTACTCTTAGATTCTAGTTTTCAACCGTTTCTCTTGTAGACTAACCAGGTACATGAGCAATGTCTATTTTCATTTTTGTAAATAACTTAATAGGAAATCAAAATTTAAAAAAAAAAA
>QEOT01003265.1:265703-311277 GCA_003123785.1 Pterocarya stenoptera
AAACTCAATACACATTTGTCAACCATCCCAACACAGATCTGAACTGAATTCTGAATGCAGCAATTTAAAGAGACAGTTATGGTCCATTTGGATACTTAGAATATCTCAGTATATCTGTGAATAGTAGTGAAACAGTTTGAGTAAAGATGCTTTATTGAGTTTTGGAAAATGATAGAGAAAAAGTTTAATAAAAATATTATAAAGTTAAAAAATTATTTAAATATTATTGTTTTAAAATTTGAAAAAGTAGTATTTTTTTGTGTTTTGTTTGGGAGTTTGGGAAAGTTATAATGATTAGATGAAAAAGTTGAAGATTTGAAATTAAAAAGTGTTTTGTGTTTGAGTGATATTTGGAAAGGAAATATCTGAGAATACTTTAGAATAATTGTATTGCCAAACGGACCCTTAGCTGACTCTAACATCTGATCTTGTACTGTTTGCACAAATATAGAATTTCAATACTGCAACGCAAGTTTAGACAGTTGTACAAATTAAAACATTCAACAAAACCAAATCTATGTCAAGAAATCAATAAGGAGTAATTTACTAAGATAAACCCACTCAAGTACTCCCAAACAACAATCACTATGAATAGTAGAGCTCCTGCTGTGTGCATCTTGCATATTCAAGGATATCATAGGGTGAAATTACCAGGACATATATTTTAAATTACCTGCTCCAATACTGTTGAGTAGTTCTTTCTGATTGAAGAAACAGCCTGAAGAACATTGGAATTATTTGGTTGCAAGCAATCATCACTTCCTGAAAAAGATTCTTTCGTTTTAACTGCTGCCTGAGTAAGTTGCAAGGAGCACTAATTAGTTTCAGCAAAAAGATCAAAGAATGAACCAAATTTTGCACATGTAGGATAAAGAACATCAATCTCCTCCACAGCATTTATTAATTACAGACTTGCTCAAGTTCCATTCTGATCCCCTCCACAGCATTTATAAGTTCTTCGTGCATTGCTGCATAAAATTCACCATTAACGTCATCCAAAGCAAGGCGCTCTACCTGATGAATGAAAAAGTTGACACATTAAATGATTGACATGAAAATATATAACTCTGTTCTCTTTGGTCTGGGTAAAACATAAAACTCAGGCAGTGGTTATTGCATAACCATCATTTTACACCTAACATAATAAAAAAATAATATAAACCTTATTTTGGGCAGAAAATGTCCGCGTGGTCTTCTCAATACCACTTCTGTTGGAATGAGCATCCTTTCCTTCATCATCAGTAATGACAGAAGACTGGCTCTGAAAGTTAAAGAGACATTGTTTTAAATTCAGGTCAGTTATGAATACAAGTTCGATGAAAAAATCTTTAACAGAATTAAAAGAGAACTTTAAAATTAAGGCAATTAAGGTATGTGTGGTCTCAACCCAAGCATTAGCCTGTCTCTGTCTGTGAGCTTCCCTATTACAAAATCCCAAACTCAATGCTTCATAGATTTCAACAAAGATGAACAAAAGTGCTAAGGAATAAGCCATAAGAGAAGGAAAAGACTTACAGAATAGCCATCGTGGGACTGCAAATCTTTTTGGCTAAAAGACCTTCTCAATACTTGTCTTTGATTTGAAACTGCCGGCCTATGGGGTAATGGCATTTTGTTGTTTGCATTACCAAAACTCTTCAGATTAGCACGATTTCTAGAATTCTGAGAATGATCTAGATCGCTCTGTTGTTTGGGAAAATATATATAACCATAAGCAAGATAAATATTTTCTCCAACTTCAATGTAGCTAAGAAAAATTACATATTCTTGTTTAGGAAAACAATATGGCAAAATTAATCTCCACTAATAATAAAGCATGCTCCCTGATAGTATTCATCTATAAAACTCAACATTGGATTCGCTAAAAAAGTTCTTACATAATTTACTAGGAAAAAGCATGTGTAAACAGGATACATAAAATCTTTATCATTTTTCATAGAAAAGCATTCAAATTCAATCTCCTCCAGTCCTTTCAATGCTAGAATTCAACGGCAAAGTCTCATTAGTTACTGAAGAATATCATCTTATACAACCAAAAAACATTGTGGTAATCATATTATCAAAGGTAACCTTAGCTATAAGTATATTCATTCGACAAAAATACTGGAATTCGTAATTATATCAAAAGAGGAGATCAAAGTTATCACTTCATAATATCCCAAATGAGAAACCTAAAGGATATCATAAGAATGATAATCACAGTACTGCTACTAAGATATTTCAACACTACACACACACACACACACACACATATGTATATATCAAAGACACACCATTACATTTACCCCAGGTCTTTGTGAGATAAACATTATACTTCATTATTTTTAAGTCCGTATCCTATCTCACTCGAAGCCGAGTGCATACATTACATAAATCAGTATAAGAATTGAAAATCAAACCAAATAATTCAATTCGAGATGAGCATGCAATTGAAGACAACATATTCAAGACTAAACTCTATCCAGTGTAAAGTCCAAATCCTATTTCAATTTTCAAACAAAGCCTAGTATATACGTTATATTGCTGAATGAATATGAAAATGAAAATTAAGTTAGCTTATTCAAATTCCAAGTAAGTGCGCAATGAAGCTAAGATATTCGTTACCGAAAAAAATGTCCGTTAAAATCAAATCGTTCGAGTTCAAATATAAAACTTAAAAAAGGATCAAAATAAAATGCAAAGCGATATCTCACCTCGGAATCGCTAATCTGACAGCGAACAACCGAAACAGACCGTCGCCTCCTCGAATTAATTTCCGGAACTACCCTTCCCCCACTGGAGCTATTACACAAACTGCCCCTCCCATCTCCACCCGTTTTCGAGCTCTGCCTTGACACCGACCTCCCTCGCCTCTGCGACGACGACGTGCCGGACTCACTCAGAGGGACTGCCTCGAAGCTCCTCGAACCCGAGCGGCCTCGATCGCCGGAGCCGAAGAACTCGATGGCGAGGTCGTCGAGGCTGATCTCAGGGAACCCCGAGCCCCTCACCGTGTTCACGAACTTTCCTCTAGGAGCCGGAACGTGGTATTCGAAATCATCGGCTGCCGTCTCCGGGAGCCGGCGCGAGAATCTGCTCAGGCTTCGAGAGCGGCGGTGAGATGAGCTCCGATCGGAGGATACTGAGTCGTCGGTAGATGATGAAGAGGCTCCTATTGGAGTTCTCTTCGTCGTGGACTTGAAAGCTGACGTCGCCATTTGAACACAGTCCTTAACTTTGATTCTTCCAGCGGAGAGAGAGAGAGAGATTGAACTAATGTTCGGCAGAGTAAGATTGGCGGAGAGATCGATATCTCGTGGAAAATTTGAATAACGGAGCTGTTTAAGGGCAGAATAGAGAGGGAAGAGGGAATCGACTCAATTAGGTCTGAGTTTTCACAGGATATTACTAATTTGCCATTTGACCGTTAAGTGCATTTAGGGTGGTAATTAACTGAGAATCTTGTTGTTGTTGGCTAACTTGGCTGTAATTATTTAATTGATTGCCACGGCGTTGTGCCGTTCTTAATTAAAAACGGGGCGTTTTGTTTCTCCGCCGCTATTGAATAAAATGTTGCCATTTGACGGTGGAAAGGGAAAACGAACGACCCTTTCAACGTTCAAGAATTTGACGACGTGTTTCGTACATTTGGATTAAGCTCCAATAATTCAGGTTGAGATCTTTCTACTTGCAAGCGTAAAGATAGAAGTGAGTTCGGTAGTAGTTTAGGGAGCTTCCGACACTAAAGTCAGTACTTCTTCTTAAAGAATTATAAGAAAATTGGAGAGTTTAGAGAGAATTATTCGTACTTTGAATTTGGATTTTATACAAAGTTTCGGAATAACTTCGTATATCCTGTGTTAGGGGTCTGCATCACGCCCATAGTTGCCAAAATCATGGTTTTTAATGTAGTGTGACGTCTAAAGTAGCGTCATTAATGTGTTGTGACTTCCCCGGATGGCGTCTCGATGGTAGGTGATCGGTGCTGTCACTTATCATCTCCATCGTCAGAAAATGGAGGGTTGTCTGTATTCTCTGTTTACTTGTCGACGAAAATCTTTTAATGTTAGGTGTCATAAGAGAGTGTCAGAGTTGGCGCATCCCGTCTGTCTCTCCCCAACTTATTTTCCGTGTGGTGTATCCCCTTTCTTCTAATACAATCTGTGGACCAGGTTCCACTAATGATTCATGAGCCATTAGAGAGGAGCAATCCGAGCCGAGATTGGCTTCAACATCTTGCCCAGGCCCAATAAATTAGGCCTGGAAGGGAATATCCCCTCTAGAGTGGGCAATCAAATGTACTTCCATCAGACTTTACGGAACCTATCAATACTCTTAATTAAAACATTATTAATTCTTAAAGCATTATTGTCGCAATTGATGACCAATCCGACGGTCACTAAAACATTAGTATAGAGTAGTGTAGAGTACACTATTTATAATATTTAAATAATAAAATTTGATTTATAAGATCAAATTTTAAAATTTATTTTTTAAATCAAATTATGTCACATAAACAATGTATTATATAAAAACTTTAAAATAGCATTACTCATACAAAAAATATTGAGCAAATGGCTCACTTACAATTCCCATAAACTCTTTTAAAGGGTAGTTTTGTAAAATTCGATATTCATTTTTAATAAATAGCGTTCTTGCATTGATAAATTATAAAAGAGTAGTAAGATTTATTATTCAAATATTTAGTTTTATTCTCTTTTGGAAGCTTTATTTTTAAACTATCGATATTAAAAAAACATACATCAAAATATGACAACTTCCAATGAATATATTTTTGCAGTGTTCATATTTTTCTAGAATGTTTTGCTTATCATTATGAAACATTTTATGCATTTCATTAACTATAGCAAAAAGTGGCCATCTGCTACCTAATAATAAAAAAGAGGCCAAGTCACTTATATAAATTATAACGCGACTATAGGTGCAAAAGTATGCTACAGGTTCAAAATTATATATTAAATAGACAAAAGAATTAACATAATTATAATTGAGAAATCCATGAAACTTCTTTATAGCTTTATTATTTTGCTATCTGAAGCAATAAGACAAAAGCGAGGTTTCAATACTGAGTTGGGTTGATATGGGATTTAAAAGTTGAATAAAATATTATTAAAATATTATTTTTTAATATTATTTTTATTTTAAAATTTAAAAAAGTTGAATTGTTTATTAAATTTTGTTTGAAAGTTTGAAAAAGTTGTAACAATTAAATAATATGAGATAAGATGAGTTGAAATCAACTATGAATCCAAATAATCCCAAAATATAAGAAACAAAATGATCGGTTGTGTTTGGTTCAACAACCAAATTCAACTTATCTTCATTGATGAGACCAAATACTTTTTTAACTTCTCATAAATAAAATAAAAAAAAAATTAACTCATTTCAACCTACTTCATACATTGTATCTTAAAAAATTAAACTCATCTCAATTTAAAAAAATAAATAAATTCATCTTAATGAAATTCAAAAATACTAGTATTTACAACTCATCTCAACAACATCCTGGCCTAAATCACGAAAGAAAAAACGGAAAATCCAAGAAAGTTTTGTACTGTTCATTAGTATTCATGTGAATAGTAATCAAAAGTAAAGAAACTTTTGCTGCACCCGTGAATTCTCCTATAATTATCCTGCGATTGTATCACGACTCTTAGCCCTTATTTGTTTTCAAGATCAAAATTTAAAATTTTGAAAATCTTCCATCTTATCATTATAATTTTTTTAAATCTTCATATAAAATAAAATAAACAATTCAACTTTTTCAAATTCTAAAATAAATATAATATTAAAAAATATATTCTAACAATATTTTATTCAATTCTTTAACTTTAATCTTATCGCATCTCATCTCATCTCATCTCTAAAAACAAACGAGGCCTTATAGTTTGGGTGTCCAACTACTACGAGGTACACCGAGTAATTCTTGCACGGAAGACAGTCTTCCATCCAAATGAGAAATGCAATATTTTTTAAAGAATTTTCCATATGACTTTACTGTTTCGACATACATTACATAGGAAGTTGGGACTACGCACACGTCCACCACCTGCCACCGACTTCACTTAATAAATAATATATTTAAATATATCACATCAAAGAAGAATAACGTTTACTTAATTAAAAATTTAAAAATATATTTAAAAAAAAATTAAGTATTACTTCATCAGCACCTCGCAATATATATTAGTAATTCACATAAAAAATTAAGTTTTTTTTTTTGAGTTTTGTTTTTATGTAGTGATTAAGAAAATATTATTTAATAATATTGTAAATTTTTTTCTTTTTTAAAAAATATTTAAAAGCGTTAAAGAAATTATGTGAAAAAAAATATATAAAATATTTTTAAAAAAAATTTCACATCATTTTTTTAACTAAAATATATAAATAAAATCATCATTTCATTATCATTACTAAAAAAATCAATCATTGATGGGACCCACATTTTTTTCAACTACCTACTCAAAGTCAACAGCTCAATATATTTCATACATCCAAACGACTCAAAATACTCTCAATAGGACCCATAAACTCACTTTAATCTCTATTCACAACACTTCTCGCTACCCAAATCTAACTTAGTTTGGGAACCAAGAGTACCTCAAGTCTCAAAATATTTCACTATTATTTATTATTTTATTATTACTTTTCATTATTATTCACTACTATTCAATATTCTATCCTTACTTTTTTACTACTATTCACAGAATACCTTACTACCCAAATTATTTAGACAGCTCGTTTACAACTGTACATAGTGTGATGAGATGAGTTAATGTATAGATAATAATGAAATAATTTGTGAATAGTAGTAAAATAATTTGAGTTAATATGTTTTATGGAGTATTGCAAAATGAGAGAAAAATATTATAAAGTTCAAATATTATTATAATATTATTTTTATTTTGGATTTGAAAATTTTGAATTGTTTTTTGTATTTCATTTGAAAGTTTAAACAAATTAGAATGATTAGATGAAAAAGTTAAATATTTAAAATTGAAAAATATTTATGTTTGTGGGATTTGGATATTGAAATTAGATTAATTGAGAGGACTTTATTATCCAAATTAGACTATTTAAGAAACCAAATATTAGAGATCGCCGATTATTCAAAAGACTTAGAAGGAATAATGCCATTGGCATTGGGTAAAGGAGATGCTCGGAACTTACCATTTGATTTCTTCTCTCAAACAACCTTGTTGATGGTAAAAGAGGCTTTGAGAGTGAGTATTAGTTGTATTTGGTTGTTAAACCAAGAGTAGTACTATACATTTGCCATTATTCATCCTATACCCCGCACTTGATGTGGATTTTTTCTTTTCTCAAAACACATGTTTTGAAGACCTATCTAGCCATTTCTTTCGAATTTCAAGCCAGCATCACCCTGTGTCACCGTCACCCCTCTTCTGCCCAACACCATGTGTCACCGTCACCCCTCCCTCTGCTTAGCATCGCGGCGCGTTGATCCTCCCTCTATCTAGCGCCACCATTCACTCCCATTCCCTTTGCTCAGTGTCACTCCTCCCTCTGCCCAGCTCCTCTTTCTCTCTCTCACTCTCTATTTTCGTTTGTTGTTCTCGTGCATTTGTTTTTGTTATGCATGTGCACTTATGTTGTGTTGTGTTGTGGAGTGGTAGATTGGAGATTTGTTCGTTCTGTTCAGTTTTATCTTATTTATCTCATTTTTATTGGCAACCAAATTGATGGCTAATGATTCGTGTAGTTTTATTTTCGCGCATTTTGATTTGCAAGCTCTCTCTTTTTCTTTTTCTTTTTCTTTTTCTTTTTCTTTTTCTTTTTGTTTCTTCCTCGGCATTTTGGTAGGCTCTATTTTGTAGTCTGAATATCCGGTTGTTAGTGAAGGAAAATTTCATTTGATGAAAAAGCGGAGGGAGAGATTAAACCATTGCATATGTTTGTTTCTCATGTGCTGTATATAATACAATTTCATAAGGGAGGGGGAAAACATAGAGAATAATTTCATAAGGGAAGGGGAGTTGTAGAATAAGGGGGAAATCCGAAATCGCGCTTTCGTGCTTCCCAGGGGGGGGACTAAGGTGCAGAACCGGTTCACTTGTTAGTGAACCCAATTTGCCACATAGGATGTGGGGTTTGGTAAACCGGCTGATAAGCAGATTAATTCTTGAACCAAAATCAACTCATCTTAAATCAGTTATTGACGAGACCCACTACTTTTTCAACTTTCTATAAAAAAGTTAAACTCACATCAACCTACTTCATACATTTCAACCTAAAAAGTCAAGTTCATCTCAACCTAAAAAAGTTAAACTCATTTCAATGAGTCTCACAAAATATTACTATTTACAACTCAACTGAAATCATCTCAACATCCAAACGTAATCTAAAGAAAGAATGATAGGAGAAGAGCACATGAGAGAGAAAGAGGAGAAGCGTGAAAAGGGTATGAAAAAACAAAGGATGGGAAAATAATTGTTTGGGTATTCGGCTAGCCAATTATATTAAGCGGAGTAATGATAGATATAATTATGAGTTGTACAAGTTTCTCAAATTCATTTTGAAAAAAAATGGGATTCACTATTACAAAAATAATTATTTTATATGAGTCTCATATTTATTTATTTTTTTAAAAGAATGTACAACGTTTATACTGTTAATATCATTTCTCTATTAACAATTGTATTGCTTGTGAGGCCATTATTATGTGATTTGTAGTGAACCTGGTCAAAAGTACAAATGATTGGTACAAATTATTGGTACAAATCTAGGATGTTGGCATCAGCATGCCAGTCCCTTCTACACTCACATCTGTTCCACAAGTTTTCTTTTATATGTCTCTAAAGAATTGGAAGACAATGCACTAATATATAAAGGAAAATTCTACTTTACAGAAATTTTGTATTGAAAATTTCCCACCAACTGACCTGATTCCTAACACCTAGATTTAAAATAAAAAATAAAAAAACAAAATGGAAATCAATCGAACTCATCTCATCTCTGTTGAACCTCATCTCCCCGATACAAACGAACCCTCATCTCCCAGATTCTCCCTTGTCTCCTTGAACCACACAAACCCATCTCCCTCGCGGCATCCTTTCTAACATCTCATCTCCTCGAACCACACTCTCCCTCATCTCCCTAAACCACACAAACATTGCAGTAAAAGAAAAGCAACACATATGGGTTCAATATATACAAATTAACCCATTTTAATTAGTAAACCTAGAAAAAGGTCTGACAAAGCAACTCTACTTGTTAAGTTTGGAGTTCAATTTTTGTGACCAACCGTTTATTTTTCTCTCAATTGGTCACGAGTCTCGCCTTTGTATTTAAAATCTCGAGTATTTTAAATTTAGTAGATGATTTTAAATGGAACCCAGTATTTTAATGTCCTTGAAATATTTTAGATGTCAATAATTTATTTTAAATGTGGTATTTTTAATATTATTGAACCAAGCCCATATTTTCAAGTAAGTCTTTTTATATTGTGAAGTCTCGAAAATAATATAGTTTAGCAAATCATTTTATTTAAATGATTTTAGTTCTATAAGAGTATTATGTAATATTCATTATTTCATTTTATGTTAAAAACTCTATTTATTTAGATGATTTTATTTCTCTTACAAAATGTTTAGAAAACTTCATCATTTTATTTTATGATGAAAGATTATATTTTTAGAATTTAAGTTGGATTTTAAATTAATCCTATAGTATTTCTATTTTAATTCTACTTTTTAAAGTTAGTTTATTATCAGTATTTAATCTCCATCGTCGAATCTAGGTTAGGGACTCCTAAATGAAGGGTTGAGATTAAATCCCAAAACCCTAACTTTTCTCTCTCTCTCTCTCTCTCTCTCTCTCTCTCTCTCTCTCTCTCTCTATGTGTGTGTGTGTGTGTGCGCGCATGTGTGTTCCGCAACCCATGCCTCAACCAATCCTCCTAACGCCGCTAGTGTCACCGCCGACCACGCCTCACGCCGATGATCCTTCACCTCTGATCCTCCCTTTCCCTTTTCCCCCCACGTCGTCGCTCCCCTAAAGCCAAAACCTAGCCACGATCCCTCGAGTTCTCTCGATGGCACCACATCACGCGCCACCATGAGCAGCCCAGTCGAGTTCCACCGCAACCACCCTTCTCCTCTCTCACGGCCCAATAGCTACCGTCGTGCACCCACCACCGCAACCTAGCCCCTTCCCCTCCACAGATCCATGCCTCTCCCTTGTTTCTTTCCACCACAACCTCAGCTGTGCCATCCTTGAGCAGTCGTGCGCCGCCTCCAGCCATGGCCATAGCCACCACCCTCAACCGTACCCCTATGCCACCACTATACCCCAGCTAGCCCGAGGCCTCTACCTCCCTCT
Organism: Pterocarya stenoptera; assembly: GCA_003123785.1. Lineage (NCBI taxonomy): Eukaryota > Viridiplantae > Streptophyta > Magnoliopsida > Fagales > Juglandaceae > Pterocarya > Pterocarya stenoptera. Next base: position 276,045 of record QEOT01003265.1, read on the forward strand.
CGACTTCTCCCTCCACCCACCGCTTTGCCGCCACCATCATTAGCCCCCTTGCCACCACTTGCACAACCCTGTAGCACCACCCCAAACCCTCCCACGATAGTCCAACAGCCACAATAACCCATTTAGCCATCAAACCCTAGCTACAAGCCACCCAAACAACCCCTATTTTAAAGTCACAACAGTGACCACCAAGGGGCGATCACGCCACAGGGCATTGTCAAACAGCAAGCGATGCCACATTTAGGCCTCGACATATCGTATAATCCCTCTCTTTTCCTTCGATAATTTATTGTGTTTGTGAAGTTGGATGTTATTGTGAATTGTGTTGTTGTTGTGGAGTGCGCTGTGAGTGTGAAGCGATGGGTTGAATTATGGTCATTGTACAGTTTGTAAAATGTTTTGGGAACCGTGCGAAGTGATTAGATGTGGTGTAGTTATGATTTGGTTATATGTTGTGAATGTCGTGTGAAGTGTTGGGATAAGTTAGGTAGTTAGACAGATTGTATGAAATGTTTTGTTGGTTGGGTTTGAGTTGGATGTTAATGTTGGTGTGTATGAGGCTTTTTTACACAAGTGGAAGTTATAGTGAACTACATGTTGATCTTAGGTGATAAAAGAGGTAGGGTACATGTGTAATTGGTTGGACACATGTGTCGGATAGATTTATCATATGTAATGGATAATCTGTCTTAAGTATGAATACACGATATTTAAGCCTCAGAGTTGGTTTAAAGTTGTGTATTATGCTTGGTTGGGATTACGATGAAGTGTTGGTTATTGTGTATGAACGGAGGAAGAGATGTATGTATAGGCTAAGGTTAAGATGTATAACTTGGTTGGTTCAAGTTATGTATCGTGGATGGTTTGATAGGAAGAGTGTGATAAATGTGATAGCATGTCTTAATCTTGGAAGTGAATCCTAAAAGTTCACTTTAAAGGATAAGAACATGGAGTAGAATGTTATGTGTTGGAAAGATGACCTCAAATGGATCTCAAGCTATGGGTTTGAGAATTTAGAAAATGTGATAAAGGAAAACATAGAATATGGAATTGGATAGTAAAGTGTGTCTAAGTTAAGGAAGTCCTAGTGAAGAGAAGTTTATGTATTTTCTAAGTTTAGTTACATACGCACTTGAAAAAGAATGATGTTAAAGTTATGCATGCATGTAGGTTGTCATCTGGCACCACATGAATGAATTGTATGCATATAGGTTATCATCTGATACGCACATGAATGAACTGTATGCAATATAAATAGCATGGAGTCCATGTAAGTATTATGTTCATACTTTTTTTACAGTTTTTTAATGATATGAAATGAAAAGAAATGTTTCTTTTTATAATGCTTTATGAAGTGTGCTAAGTATTAATGTTTAAAAGGTATATGTATGTAATGGCCTTCTTTGGTAGCCCCTATTTATACACCTAAAGTAATAGTTGTATGCATGTGAATGGATGTTATACGTAGTAGCTATTGTCCTTATTTTCATGAAATGAAATGTCGAAATTTATGCTTGATGCTTTTAAATGATGTTTAAGTGATGCGATGAAAGTGTATTTAAATGATGGAAAGTGTATTTAAATGAGGCTATGAAATAAGTTTTAAATGATACTATGAAATTATGTTTATTGATGATGTTTAAGTTTATACTTTTAAATGATATTTATGAAATGAAATGGACTGATGAATGATTGAAAAAAATAAAAATGAAATGACTAAAAGAAATGAATGAATGAAAGGAAATGAAATGAATGTTTTAATATATGAAAATAAGTAACGGTAATAACTGAATGAATGAATGATGGTACCAAAGGAGGGGCTGATTGCAATGCCGAATAAGTAATACTGGTAGTGGACCTAAAACTACCCCCTGACTGAAAGAGATTTCCAACCTATGGCCATGAGCGGAATCTGGGTCCAAAAAACCTCTAACCCAAACACGCGGAACATAACAGTGTGTACCAGCCAGAAGGAAAATGAAAAAAGTAAACTGAATGTATGGATGGTTTTTAGTTTCCTTATGAATGAATGTACAAGGTGTGAGAACTTTTTATGAAATGAAAACTCTTTCAAAGAAATACTCCATCTTGCAATGTTTTCAAATGAAATAAATGCTTATGTAAATTATGTAGATGAATGATGAATGCATGAAAGAAAACCTATGTTAGTATATTTTTACAGTATGAAGTAATACTCATTGAGTATTCGACTTATTTTATTTTTATGTATGTCCCTTCCTCTCTCAGGGACAAAACTAGGAAGTAACTTCAAGACAGACATGGCCCAAAGGAAGTGTGACAGAAGCCTAAGCATGTTTTTACGTAATGTATGAAAGTCAATTTTTGCAAAAAATCTTTTAACTTAATTTAATGATTTCTGCTACAAAAGTCTCTCTTAATTTTAAACTTAAAATCTTTCATATCTTGTGAAGAAAAGAAAAAGTTTTAAAATGATTAGTAATTCTCGTCTCATTTTCAAAAACTATTTTTTAAAGTCTCGCTACAAGGACTAGCGTTACAATTTCTTCTCCCATATATTGCCTTTTACTTTTGTGTTTCATAATTCAAAATTTTAGGTTAATTGTTTTTGAACATCCAAATTATAGTTTTTTTTTGTCCAGATAATTTAATAGCAAAATGGAGAATTGAGCCCATTAACCTTCTAGAAACATTAGGAATTGTGCAGCTATGGTTATATATTTTTTGAAAATAAAAAAGATACAATAATTCTTTACCAGTCTTTTGGTTTCATTTTTCTTTGTACATAACCTACAAAAGGTAATGAATGACTCAAAATTAAGTGGAAACTGCCAGTGGTCAATCCTATTTGGACCTCAAAATTTTGGTATTTCAAGAGGAAATAATAGAGTCAAAACTTATTTCCCTAGATAATTTAATAGTAAAAACTTATTTCTCTCGAAATATTAAAAGGAATATAAACAAAATGTAAGGAGATAATAGAGTCAGCTAGTCACCATTAACCATTGCTGGAGAGCGAGGGAGGTTGGATAAGAGTCAAAAATGGAGCTCTGCCGGCGTGAGTTCACTTTACTTCAAGAATGGTTCCTATAGGCTATACGCTGAGAATGGTGCAAGGAGGGGGAGGGAGATTTGGATTAGATGGAGTGTGTTCATTTTTACCTTTTTTATTTTTTACTTCTTCTTTTTTTAAAACTTCATGCTGCTAGGTGGCTTGGCCACATAATTCGGTAGAGGGTCAGTATAAAACTTCTGTAGTCATAACAGACATCATATATAAATATTGAGTTTTGTTATTCGTTATCTTCATATATTACACATTATTTTTTATTATTTTTTTATTCTTCTTAAATTAATTGAACTCTTTTACTCATTATCTATATACCACATATTTGATAAGAAAAAAAAATTAGAAAAAAAAATTATAGTGTGTGATGTATGAAGATGATGAATGTAATATTTCATAAACATTATATGGCTAAAGCAGCAGATTTAAAAACAAAACAAAAAATAAAAACAAAAGAAAAATGATGAATACAAACGCCCAGCGTAACCGCTGGGCAGTTGGCTGCCAACGTGAAAAATTAGAAACGCTGTGTTTCATAATGCATCAAAATGACAGAAAAACATGAAGTCCTCCCTCCCAACGTTGCCCTCCCTCCCTTGGTCTTCCCACATACAAACACGAAATCTTTTGAAGCCTCCCTCCCAAACAGAGTCCTTCGTCTTCGCAGCTTAGGGTTCGCAACTTCTTTTTCTCAGCTTCTTCTTCTCATCTTCTTCTTCGCATCTTTCAAACGGAGTCCTTCATCTTCGCAATGTCATCTTCGCATCGTCTTTGCAGCTTCATCTTTGGATCTTCTTGCATTTACAGATGTCCTTTTTTTGGTTGTTTCAATTTGAAAGTATAGTTTTGAGTATAATATCAATGCTTTCCAGTCCTAATGATGAATCCCCTGCAAACGTTGAAGCAGCAGTGAGTGATCATTGGCTATTAAATTTTTTCTTTATATTGATAAATTAAAAAATAATGTGTAGTGTGTGAATATCCCAATGTTGAAGTCAATGTATTTGTAACAGTAAATTATTTTGATAGATTGTAGGCATAGTTGCAGCATATGCAGTTAGACTATTTTGTTAGATAAATCTCTTCTATTTTTTTGGATCCATAATGTTGATAGCCTTGTGATTTATTACTTTAGTTTGTAGAATAGTTAAAAAAAGAAAGAACATGCTAAATGTTGTCATACCTGAGTCAAATAAGGGATTTATTGGAGTTTCATGGCAAATGGGGATATAATCTAGTTGAGGGGACATGATTCTCTTCTGTAGATCTTACCCGAAGCATAATGAATATCATTTATTCTAAGAATGCAATCATGTTTATCTCTGTCTCCTGGTTGATTGTTAGTAACTTGTTGATGCTCTTTTGACTACATCTCCTGCACCCATTATTGGCAAAACATCATTTTGAAAGAAATACAAACAGCCAAAAGGATTTATTGTAAGTGTTGTCATAAATGGTTCGGTACTGTAAGTTAATTTGTCGACCTGTGTTCTAAGATCCATGTTTGCATTTTGTATTTGCAGAAGGAATGGAAAGATAGGAGAGATGATTTCAAGAAGAAGGCCAGCAGGTGTGTAAGAAAATCACAATAAATGTCATATAATCCATCTGTCATGCCACCAATGCTGTTGAGCGTGATAACTTTAACAACATGTGACAGGGACCGACATATTTTCCAAAAACTTAGGATCATGAGTAGCAATACATCATCCGTTAATTCAATTCGAATATGATAAGATAAATTTTGACTTAAAGGATTCATATTAAAACGGATTGATTTGTTAAGATATGATTGCTTAACGGGTCAACTTGTTAAGAAAGTTAAAATTAAAATTATATCCTTATATTTAAAAACAAAATTATTGAAATTTTAATTTTAATTTTTTTATTGTTTAAATTGTAATTTTAGACTTATAGTTAGTTTTATTATTTTTTATAAATATTATGATTTTAACATTTATATAAAATTATGATAAAGTTAATTATTTAAAACGGGTTAATTTTAAATATATTCAATCTATTTTTATAAACGAGTCAAAACAGATTGATACAACGCGACACGTTATATTAATAGATAGTGTTAGGATTTGAGATTTTGATACGATAAATTTAACGAATCAGATTAGAGTTGATATATATAATATAATATATATGTCTTGATATGACACAAATACAATCCATTAATCAGATTTGATACTCTAGGACCTCTCTGGCACCCATAAGCAGCATAGAACCAGGAGGCGAGTGTGTCTTCCATAGCACAGGACGTGCATAGATCTGAACAGATCCGAAGCCACTTCAACGACCCACGAAGAATGCTAAAAGCCTCTGCCTTTTCTCCTCCCACAAAGACGACCACTCGAAATCCACGAAGACAACGACAGAAACCAAAGCTCTGCTTTTCTCCACCCATAAAGACGACAAAAACAAATTTTCTCCCTCTACTTTTCTCTCCCACGAAGATGTGCGCACGCTGTCTGTTTACCCCCTTCTTTTTTAATATATCGGCTTGTCACGTCAGCCGATTATCCGCCGTCGGTTGTTGGTAAAAGAACTTAAAACAAAAACACTCTAGTTACTGCCGCGTACGCAACATCATCAACGCAACGAATTAATTCAACAGCTATCTATCAAAGAGCTCCCTGACATGACAACTCAGCCACCCCATATTTTTCACGACACGTGGCATATCACGTCAACACCAATTAATTAACAAGATGTTAATAAGATGATATACATGCTCAAAACTGAAACTATATCCTAAAAAATATAATAATAAATAAATCAACCCTGATACTATATACAGTAAAAAGTCCAAAATCAAAGCCTATCAATCCATTTAAAGGGCAAACTATAATGATATTTTGTTACTTAACCCGTTTTTTATGATTTTTTTTATTTTTGTAAAATTCATTTTAATTTTTGTGTTTTTGACTTTTCACCAAATAAATTACTAAATTATTGGATGAAATGGTAAAAGGTTGAAATACTAAGGACTTGTTTAGATAGTAGAGGAGATGAGATAATTTTATGAATTAAATAAAATATTATTAAAATATTATTTTTTAAATTTATTATTATATTAAAGTTTAAAAAAAATTAAATTATTTATTATATGTTATATAAGAATTTAAAAAAAAATTATAATGATAAAATAAAATGATTTCTATATCTAAAACAATCCTAAAATTTTCTAAACTTAAAAAAATGTTTGATTTGAAGTTTAAAAATTCTTTTAAAATAGTTTAAAAATTGAACTTGACCAAACATTGCCAAAGGTTCGTCACTGCTAGGGAATGGCTGACGGGTGGCATTTCTCTACCTCATTGTGGTCTATAAGGTTCCATTGGGCCTGACAGTATAATGGGCCCGATAATTTGGATAAATATAATCCTCAAACTATCGTGCAGGTTAGCCTACATGAGCATATTTATTATATTCTATGGTTGATAATATGATATATAGGTTGCCACCAAGCAAGGTTCTAACAAAAAAATAAAATAAAATAACAAATGCCTACTAACACTAAACAAAAAATTGAGAGACACCAACTAAAGATGTGAGAAATCTATATTAGAGGGATAAATATCTCTTAAAGTTCTAGATCGAATATTAGGGATTAAAATAGAAGAGAGATAGACACATAAAATGAGTTTCATAATATTTATTGAACATTAAATACTGTTTGAAAAATTCACTCTAACACCTATTAATGATACAAAGTCTATTTTATATGTTTATCTATCATTCATACTAGACCCCAAAATTCGGCCAAAATTTCTAGAAAACCGAAATTCCATTAGGTGGATGCATGACACATATGTTCACTCTTAAGAGAGACATTTAATACTCCCATCCTAAAACATCATTATCAAAGTAATCAATGGAACAGAAGATCAACTGACTTATTAATTATTATTATTATTATTATTATTATTATTATATTGGCAGGTGTATCCTATATGATTTAAAAAATAATAATTGCTAATAATTCGCTTGTAAATAATCTGAGCCCAACAGACTAGCAATTGATTTTAGATTTTTTTATCTTCAGTAAGATCGGCTGATGTGGCATATTTTAAATATCTTGATAAATCAATCAGAAATCACTTAAAATAGAACATATATTAAAAATGACAAAATTAGGAAGAAAAATAATATTTCTCTTGTGCAAATGAGCGAAGGGTTTTCCAAATTGATTTGTGCGCATGAATTGTTTGATTCAAGGCTGCAATCTACCAACATTGAACGAATTTTCAGAATGAGCCAATCTATGATACCAAATTGGATCATTGAAGAAAGTTGGGATTGCTACCTTTGCAACTCATGACCATATCAGGGGCTGCCATAACAGAAAAATGTCTCATTTTAAGATGATAAATGCATGCACAGACAATTCTATTTAGAATGGCTTGTTGGCATGAGACTATTTATCATGTTTATGGGACGTCTTCTCTAGACGTGCAACATAAGGAAAACAAAGCAAGACCATGAACTTAGTCAGGTTGAGAAGCTTTAAAATGTGAAGTATGTATCAATCATAGAGCCAGGAGGCCAACCAAACCATGTCAATGCATGGAACAGTTCTACTTCTGCAAGGCTCATGAGTATTTGGGACCCTATATTAATAGGGATAGAAAATGCTGTTTTTCATCTTAAATTTTATCATCCTCAATAAAACTGGCTGATGCGACAAGTTTTAAGCGATTTCATAGGTTAACCACCTAAATGAAAAGTCGTTTAAAATATGACAGATCGACTGATGTGACTAAAAATAGTGAAGTTCAAGATGAAAAAAGTATCTCAATGGAGAACGATCAAACAGCTAATAAAGAAAATATCTCAATAATAATGGAATCTAATGGACTTAAGATCATTAGCAGGATCAATAAAGCTGTAGAGGGGTCAAGCCAGCCAAAAAGACTTGTTCTGTGAATGGCCAACATCCCATTTTCTAAAGCCATGGCCCTGCTTAGAATTCTGGGTTCATGCCCTCCATACTCCTATTTCTTGTATTCAGTAACAACAAAGACCAGTCATGAGCTTTATGAAGCTTTGGCACCGCGATGTTGATGGATGATACTTATTCACAGAAAACATCATTCCATGCATGCCTGGTCCCCATTGCCTCTTAGCTTATTATTTCTTAATCTCCAATATATTGGACCCCTCTCCCTCTTGGCCTCTTCTCCCTTTCCAACCCTCTCCTTTTACTTTTCTAGTACATATATGTGCTCCATGCATGAATGGTGCATATGCTCTTCAACATAACTTCCAGCTTACTCCAAGTGCTGATCTGTGAAATTAATTACTTGTTTGGAAATCTGAAGATGATATGTCAAGATCTACTCAACCTACTTAAAGATTGTTGAATACATGGAAGATCCATGCACCCACCCACTTCAAATTTCAAAGTTTTGTGAACTTCGAAATGAATGAAATGTTTTCAAGTCCATTGAGAAGTAAAATTGGATTTTAGAGCATACCTAAGAGCATTCGCATCAGTTCTCTAGAGGAGACTTTTCCCTATAATTTGAGGAAAATTTTAGGGATTTAGTTAAAATCCCCCTACATCTGAATCCATATTTTAGGGAAAAGGTTTAGGAATCACTATTCATCTCCTAAATTATTTTTTATCAGTAATTTATTCTAATAAATAAAATAAATTATTCTTCCAATCATCTACATTTTCTGTCATACTCATATTTGTTATAGTTTTAAATAATAATTTTAAAAATAATTTAAATAATTACGAAAATATAAAAAAAATAATTTTAAAAACATTATCATACCTGCAAAAAAATAATTTAAATTTTTGTTTAAAATATTCACTAGAGTAATAGTTCAAAACATAAGAAAAAATATTGAGTAGTTAAGTTTGTAAATAGAAGTGAGAAAAAAATAATAAAAAAAGAATAGAGAAATATTATTTTAATATAATAGAAAAAAATGATAGGAAATGAGATGTAAGAGATTTTTGAAAGATAAGTAAAATTTAGAAAAAAAATTTAGAGAATATGGATTTTAGCTAAATTATAGAAAATTTTGAAGGGAACCAGATGTGAATGCTCTACTGCCTAATGTGACTAGTTGAAATATTAAGGAAAACATGGAAACAGAAGAAGGGGAACAAATCAATCTGCTATAGATAACTGGAGATGAAAAACAACTTGGGCCCTGTGGAGCTCATATACCAGAAGGGTACGAGAACATGGACACATGCTCACATGCCTCTGCACATGAAGGGCTCTACATCTCACACTAACGACAAGGACTACTCTACCCAATGCAAACTTTATTAGAGCATAGATTTGCAATTTAGCCTCTTTTTTAAGCACTTTACTATTTCTATTTTTTTTTTTCTTTTATTTATTTGTTATTTACTTATCATGGATATTCTGACGTTTTTTTTTTTTACAGAAATCCAACCATCAATCATTGCCTTTGCCTATTATATATCTTTGTGCATGTTAAGAGACTAGTTTCTAAACAGCATTCTAATTATTAACCAATTTAGAACCAGCTAAGAAGAGACTAAACTAACTTATCAATGATGAGGCAACTAAAGAGAATCCAATGCATTCTGTTGACAAAACCTTGCAGCTATAGTGTTTTATATATGCTATGATGATGCTGATTATGATCACAATGATATGAATTTAAAGGTCAAATTGTAATGATACTCACTTAGATGTTGCAGTTTTCTAACCTTATCGGGTCAGCCAGTCAGGCCTTGGGTTTGCTTCCCAATGGTCACCAATTCGAGTCCTCTTAGGGCTATTGGAGGTTTACCTGGTCGTTAACTTCAGGGTCCCATGTGATTTGATTAGTCGAGGTGCGAGTAAGCTGGTCTGGACACCCACTGTTATAAAAAAAAAAAAAAAAAGATGTTGCAGTTTTCTGGTTTTCTCGACAATGAGTGACTTAGAACAAAAAACAAATTGATTTCTGATCACTTTGTTATTATGTATTGTCATAAAATAAGAAACTTTTAGTACATCAAGATTGTAACAAACATGATTTACTAATTTTTGGGTCTCAACAAATAGAGAAGTTGCCATGTGCTTCACCCTCAAACAATTGGTAAAAACCTTCACCTTTTCCTTTCCATCTAATATATTAACTCATATATTAATATATATCTTCTAATTCTTTTTTCTACTCTTGCTTTTTTTTTTTGTTGTTGCAGAAAGTATCCTGTTTATGGATGCGTGAAAGATGATCTCTCAAATAAGTGCAGGGTTCATACTTCATATCCACGAATCCCACATGTATATCTAAGTACATTGCATAGACATATACACTCATAATAAGATATATACTTCCTTTTAGCTCTACCTTTATTTTTTATATATTTTTTTTGCTCTTTTTAAGTTTCTAGCTTATTTTTTGCTCCAGTGGTACCCAAAAGTTCTTTATATACTATAAATATGCTTAATATTAATTAATGAAACTTACTTGATGAGGCAGTAAAGTGGGACATCCCAATTACCATACTGGTAATTAATTAGTAATGCTGATAAATGTGAGAGGAGTTAAGTATCCAAGAGCATTTGGGTGATACTGGAGGCTATAAAATTGGGAGGCGCAGATATGGCTGTTCCCCATGCACAATCTGTCTTCTTTCTCTCTCTCTCTCTCTCTCATATCCACATAGAATCATCATCTATAGATAGTAATTGGGTTTGAGAGAAATAAAAAGAATGGTGTCCAAAGTAGAAGAATCCATGAAGCGGAAGCAGCAGCAACCATCTCACCAGCAGCAGTTGCAGAAGCAAATGCAGTGCAACAAAGGAAAAGCCAGCAAGTTCAAGAGAAGCAGCTCCAATCTGGAAGATGATGGCGCCTCCTCTGCCATTCTCTTGCTTGCTTGCATCGCCTGTTCTCCCTCATATGCATAGACACGCAAACATAGGCAGAAGATGCCCTTGCAGTACTTCATATGCAGTATCATGTTTACGGAAATATAGATATGCATATGCTTCTTAATTAGTTCCCAAAGCTCCGTCCTCCCTTGTATGAATTTAAATATCATTTTCAAGTAACTGGTAGCCTATTTGTCTTCTTATATTCCAGTGAACTTCTACTTTTCTGTATTAAATAAAGAACTATTATCAACCATCAGTAACTACAAAATATACACATGAAGGCTCATTTCAGCCTGGGAAACAATTCACTTTTTAATTTCAAGCTTTAACTTGAGAATCATAAATGAGTGTGTGCATATATAGAGAGAGTAATAACAACATATTTTTGCATGAAGCAAGCCAAAATCTAACATCTGTTCCCTTAGTAGATCTATATGTACTCTCCCCAGTCCTTTATTCTTGCTTATGTATCTGAGCACTCCTTTGTGTCCAGATATGATAGAATGAAGCATCCATCCATGCCAATTTCAGAACATGTTAAACCACATAAAGATTTCCCTTCATTATTTTTTCAGAAGTTCAAGTGATTTCAGCATCCCTATCAAATCTCTCTTCCATATTTTTTTCTTTTAAAAAATGTTCATACCTGCATATTCCCCACCATACCCCCCTGCTGAACCATGTTAATTAACTAATGACATGTTCACAAGTATATGAATATATCAAGACATCATCTCCACATTATGCAGGGCTGGTTTCCCTCTTGTTTAGCAACCACTACATGCAACAAGAACCCGGGATAAGAAAAAAAACTCTAAAGAGCATGATTAGAGCATGCGCGTTTCTTTTCTTTGACACCGAGTATCCGAGAACAAAATTCCGACTAATTCTGGGATGCACAGACCCAGGACATTTGAGTTATTCAACTTGGCTCAGAGTCCTTTCTGATCACTACACCACATGCTTTTCCCTGATTCTCTTAATTTTATTTCTCTTTTCTCAGTCTCTAATCTTCCCTCTATTTGGATGGATTGCTATTACTTAATCATTTGGTAGAATGAGGTCTTGGATATGAACCATGTGATGTGGTGGGTATAATTAACATCAAATGATCGGTAGAAAAATAAAAATAAAAATAAAAAATAATTTTTCCATATTAAAGAATCATGAAATGATTATAGTTAAGAGGATAATGAATAATATTTCTCATAAATATTACATTGCAAGTAGCTGAGTAAGGACAATACAATGTGTGGTGTACTAGGAAGTAGAACATCCTCTACTTTGCTCCTCTGTATCACTATAACAATTTTAATCCCTAAAAGAGTTGAGAACTTGTAACCTGTTTAAGGAGTTCTCAAATTGAAAGGGTACCATTCTTCAATTCAATTGTCTTCAACACTTAATTAGTGGACAGTGCCGACCAAGATGGCAACCGAGCCACCTAGATTTCTCCAAAGAGTGTCCCTACAGTCATGATGTGGTCATGTAACCTCTAATCACGAATTATCATCTAAAAAGTTCTGCCCTTTTTTTTAGAGTCAGTATTCATACAATCTTCATTTGGAGACTGCTCATGCAAGCTCATACAATTATATTTTAAAAAATTATAAAATTATAATAATATCTTTTTTAAAATGATGTTATTTCTCCTTTTACCTTCATTTATCAATGAGACTGTACACGCAGTCTCCCACTCAAGAGTCAAGACTGCAAATAGAATTTATCTTTTTTAAATATATGCACCAAATTATTTAGACATTGAATAAATTAAAAACAAAAAAGGTAGAAGCAGAAAATGGGTGGTGGATCTCGCCACCCCCGTGCTGAGGTGACTGCAAAAGATTCTTGTACTGGACATAGGCAGAATTAGGATTTGGTGTTGAGGTGGCCGATTCTTCAATTATGGTCAATGTTTTAAATACCGTACCGGATGCCGTACTAGTCAAAGCACTGAAATGAAATATTTTGGTACCGATACCATTTTGGGATAGTCGATATATAAATAAATTATATATATAAATTATATTTCAAAATAATAGTTATATATGAATAAATTATATATAAATACATAGATATATAAATTATAAATAGCCTAATCTAAATTGAGGGTAAAAAAATGAGCTTGTAGTTTAAAAAAATTAAAAAATTAAAATTAAAATTAAAGGTTGAAATACAGGTTGATACAGGCCAAAATATATAGAATATCTGTACCGGACTAGTAGCTAATACGGAAAATACCGGCCGTACGGGCTGGTACGATACGGTATTTAAAACATTGATTATGGTCAACTATTTTATTTTCTTCAATTCTTCTTTATTCATTCTGTAATTTTCATATTATTATCTACAAGTCTTTCAAAATATATAGATGTCTCAATAACTCTTGAATATATTTGTTTTCAAATTTTCATCGATTCTAAATTTTAAGAGATGCCTTAAATTAAAAAAGGATCGAGGAAATGAGTTTTGTATCTAAAATGTTGGGTATAAATTTTCTAGGCCCCAAATTTATAAGTGGCCCATCAGAAAAGAAGACCCATCTTAACTCAAGCCCACCAAGCGTGAACACACATAGCACCAAGAAAAAGTCCAAAATGTCATGTACTGATCGGAAATTACACCAACCACGTTCATATTCTTAGGGCACTTTAAAATCTCGCGGACAACAGCTAAGTAGTCTCTATCATCTCCGCGCCTCTCAAATCTCTCAGCTCCATAGCCGCAGCGGTGAGCTTTTTTTGTTCTTTTTGTTAATCTTCGATGAGTTTTTATGGGTGGCTTGCAGAGATCTGCTTCGATTACTTATTCCATCACCTATGTTAGAGAGTATTACAATTCACTCACTCGTATTGTCCTCGCCAGAAAAGAAAAAAAAGGCATTAGTTATTTTCACAAGTCATGGGTGTATAAAACAGTTTCTTTTGGTCTATTTTGATGGGGGAATCACGGTAATTCTCCAATGGAAAGTTGTTACCTTTATTTTTTTGTTTCCATGCGTATTTTTTGTATATCTTTTATTGCATTTTCAGAATAAGTCAAGATCTTTGGCATAGTTTGATTTTTGGTGGATAAGAATTGAAACCCCTGCCTCCGTTCCATTAATGTTACATCCTTGTACTTGCATTTATGCCTGCATTATTCTCACAGTGTTCACTCATCCAGCCTTCATGGAGTTATTTAGCAGTATATTCTGACTTCTAACCCCCCGTCTCAGTGGGGAAATTTTGAAAGGGGGAAATTTTTGAATCGTAGGCTCTCTCATCTGTGCAATAAAATGGCTGAATTAGAAGCTTTAAATGGTGGGTAAATTCTTCATGGCTGAGGGTAACGGAGAATGAAGCCAGTAAAAAAAAAAAAATTCTGTCCGAGTCTTATTACCTTATGTTATTTTTGCCTAACTGCCCAAGTTGGGATGCATAAAGAATTCCATTGCTTAATTTGGCTCTTAAAACTTTCATTTTCATCAGTTTTGTTGTGTTGTGAAAACATGATTCTCTCTAATTTTCTTGTTTTTTACAAGTAATGCAAACTAGAAAAAAGAGGGGGTGAACTCCAATATACAGGTAGTATTCAAGAGATCCACCAAACTAGCAAAAGGGAAAAGTGCTTAAAACTTGAATTTTGCTTAGAACTATGTTTGGATATGGGAGACTATAGATATTTTGCAGGAGGTCCAGTTTATCTGTTTGTTGTTGTTCATCGAAGAAGCACTTATCCCTGTCTTTTGCTCTTCCTATTTGCTTGTAGAAGCAACCTGCACACTTAGCTAGAATGGCAGTCACATTCTATGATGTCAACTCACCCTCTGGCCTGAAGAAACTTGACGATTACCTCCTTACTCGTAGTTACATTACAGGGTAAGTCTTGCGTCATTTGTCATTTATACTCCTTTTTTCATGTAAGCATTGTTTTCCCATTCTTCCTAGACTTGCTTTGGGAGTATGTGAGGAGAACTCAAGAAGACACTAGCATTCATGATAGTGATTTCGATTCAAGTTTTTTCTATGGTATGTAAATTGCTTCTCGCTCTTTTCAGCTATCAAGCTTCCAAGGATGATCTTACTATATATGGAGCTATTTTCAAGGCTCCATCAGCTGAATACATTAACGTGTCTCGGTGGTTCAATCACATTGATGCACTCTTGAGGATCTCGTACGCCCCCCCCAACTATTAATTTTATTGTTATTGTGATATCAATCCTCATCTTGTGAGCTTGTCTTGGAGATGCTGTTTTGATATATGTCTATACGTTTTTTCCTTGTGTTCTCCATGGTTTCTTTTGGTCTAATTATGTGTTCATGTTGCTTCTAGTGGTGTTTCTGGAGAAGGATGTGGTGTCACTGTTAAGGGATCTGCTCCCATCACAGAGGAGGCAATTGCAACCCCTCCAGTTGCTGACACTAAGGCAAG
Organism: Pterocarya stenoptera; assembly: GCA_003123785.1. NCBI lineage: Eukaryota > Viridiplantae > Streptophyta > Magnoliopsida > Fagales > Juglandaceae > Pterocarya > Pterocarya stenoptera. The sequence goes on from QEOT01003265.1 coordinate 291,373, forward strand.
TACCTTCTAAATTATTTTTGGTGTTAATCTACACATCTCCCTGTTTATGTATTCATATGCCTTTTTCACTTATCACTCCACTTTTGGTCTATTTGGGTTGCACCATTTACCTTGCTTCTAGATGCTTTCCTGAAGTCAATTTGGGTGTCCTTTTATTTTCAGGTTTAGATATTTCTTTAAGATAGTTTAATCTAAGAGTTGGTCAAATATGATGTTATCAGGCCTCAGCTGCAGAAGAAGATGATGATGATGACGTAGACCTTTTTGGCGAGGAGACTGAAGAGGAGAAGAAGGCTGCAGAAGAACGTGCCGCTGCCATCAAGGCATCTGGCAAAAAGAAAGAGTGTCAGTTTTGTGGCTTATTTTTTGCGTCCTAGCATGCTTTTGGAATACATTTTAGTGTGTTCCTTGTTATCAAGCTGGCATTAATAATCTATTTTATTTTTTGCCCAAATAATCAGCTGGCAAGTCCTCGGTCCTTTTGGATGTGAAGCCATGGGATGATGAAACTGACATGAAAAAACTTGAGGAAGCAGTAAGAAGTGTTCAGATGGAAGGGCTGTTTTGGGGAGCATGTATGTTCTTCGTCCTGATTCCTCATGTTTTTAGTTTTGGGCTTTAGAAAGAAATCAAACTAAGGTTTTGTCTTGCTCCAATTTCTCATGGAAAACTGTTCTAAGCTAGATTGGTCATCAAAGTTTAGCTGACGGTTGATATTTCTATTAGTTACACCATTTTTTGTGTTATTTTTTGGAAATTTCTTTCCCTTTTATCTGGTGTGTGATTTCTCTGATATCTGACATGGAGCAAAGTATCATACGCTATTCTGACATCAACTCAATGATTGTCACAGCTAAACTGGTCCCAGTTGGGTATGGTATCAAGAAATTGCAGATAATGCTTAGCATCGTGGATGACTTGGTATCTGTTGATACTCTCATTGAGGAACATCTTACGGAAGAACCAATTAATGAGTTTGTCCAGAGTTGTGATATTGTGGCCTTCAACAAAATATGTAAGTGTAGTTTGAAATCTCTTTGTTGTCTAGTGATCAATCTATATCATTGTATGATTGGCTGATTCAGGTCTCAGAATTCTTGTGGCATAATTAAAAGCGCCTAAGGCCGAGCGCTTCCTTCTTGAGGAAGGGGTGGCGTGGTATTCCACGGGAGAGGTTTCTATTAGAAAATCGTGGCGCACGGTAGTGTGATAGGCGCACATTAATAATTTTAAGGGCTGCCATGGCCGCTCAGCTGCTCAAGTTTCCTGCAGCCTGAGTGATGGGATTGCCCGACATTTATTTATTTTTGTACTTCACTTATCATTTATCAACTAGGATATTTGTGGTATAATTTGCAAATTTTCTTGATGTTAATATATATTTTTGTCATGTCTAATTGTTGTTGCAGAATTGGAGGGATTGCCTCGCGTGTCAGCTGGATAGGTTGCAGTGGTGGAGAGATTGATGACCTCTATTTATGTCTATTTATTCCTATATTTGATGCAGAACAATTAGTATCCCAAGTTTTGTTTGCTGGACTTGTGGTCTGTTACTTTGCTTTGTGCTTTTGGCATGGAAATAATATGACTTGACCATATCTTTGTTTCTTTCCGAATATGTGGCCACATATATGTTGAACTAGACCTGCCGAACCCGTCGTCTATCTCAACTACAACCTAAAACGCAAAGTGGGTCTCACTTTCCAGGCCACTTCCAGTTGTAAGCCTCAAAAAATTCTCAAGTCTATTTTTCAAAATTTTTATTATTATTTGTATTTGTAAGAAAACCTAGAAATTAAGGAAAAATGTACACATTCAGAGAGCATGATGCATAGAGGAAAAGCTGTATATTCTATGAATCAAATTACAAAAGGACGGAAAGATGCCTCAAATACACTTTGTGACTCCCTAACAACTAATTGAATCTGTATCAAGTCAGCTAAGCAAAAAAACAAAATATGTACCACGAATAATGAATTCAAAATACAAGTAAAACAAAAATAAGAAAAGTCATCCTTTCTCACATTTCAGTTTTGCTTGTGGATCTACTAGGCGACTTGTAGCTCTTGTGTGACTAACACAAGAAGATGAACGATTTGCAACTTTAGCTTCATCTTTATAATAGCCTTCGCAAGATGGAGAATAGATATTCACTATTTCCATCAAGTGTAAGTGAAAGATATTAAAGGGTAAAGCCTTGGTAAAAATGTCTTCTAATTGAGATTGTGAAGCAACATGAGCTGTGGTGATGCTACCCTCTTGAAACTTATATCTGATCAGGTGACAATTCAACTCAATGTGCTTAGTGCTCTTGTGGAAAACAAGATTGATAGTGATGTGAAGGGTTGCATGGTTGTTACAGTAGAGGAGAGCAGCTTGGGGGTGTGAGATTCTCAAATCAGTGAGCAAGTAGCAAGAGTTAGGTGAGTTTAGAACAAGTTGCTGCCATGGATCTATACTCAGCTTCAACTGAGGAACGAGAGATCACAGATTGTTTCTTGGATTTCCAAGAAACAAAGGAGTTGCCAAGGAAGATGCAATAGCCGGTAACAAATCGACGAGTATCAGGACATGAGGCCTAATTAGAATTGCAATAGGCTTTGAGCTGCAACTGACATATAGAAGACAAGAGAATGCCCTATCCAGGGGCTGCTTTGATATACCAGAGAACCTTGTGAGCAACAGCTAAATGAGTGGTGGTAGGCCGATCGATAAATTGGCTCAAAAGTTGAATAGCATAACAAATGTCAGGTCTGGTGATAGTGAGATACATCAAACGACCAATCAGCCTGCGATAGACACTTGGATCTAGAAGGGGATCACCAAAATCCTTGCTGATTTTGAAGTTTTGATCTAGAGGTAGTTTGATGGGCTTATTGCCGAGGACATAGGTGGATCCATTGACATAAGATGTCCAAAGCATACTTCCTTTGACATAGGTGGATCCCTTGAGATGATCCAACAACCTCCAAGCCAAGGAAATACTACAAACAGCCAAGGTCTTTGATTTTAAACTTGCGATTCAGGAAATCCTTAAGAGAATCAATTGAATCTTCACAGTTGCTAGCCACGATAATATCATCAACATATACTAGAATGACAGTAAAGGAATTCCCATCTAGTTTAGTGAAAAGACTATTGTCGGCTTTGGTTTGCTCAAAACCAAATTCAGTGAGAGATGAAGAGAATTTTGAGTACCATTGTTTAGAGGCTTGCTTGAGGCCATAGAGGCTCTTAAGCAATTTGCAGACTTGGTGAGGTCCTTCTTTGTTGTATTTGGGGGATTTGCATATGTAAACCTCCTCTTCCAAATCTCCATGGAGAAATGTATTGTTTACATCAAATTGGTGAAGATGCCATCCTTGTACTGCTGCCACAATCCACGAAACCCGAACTGTCACCAACTTGGCCACAGGAGAAAAAGTTTTTGTGTAGTCTATGCCTTCTTGCTATGTAAATCCTTTCGCTACAACCTTGACTTTCAACCTCTCAATTGTCCAATCAGAGTTGAATTTGACTTTGTACACATATTTGCAGTTAATAACTTGCTCGGAGGAATATTAGTGATAATCCAAGTGTTGTTTTGTTTTAAGGCTTGCAACTCAATTTCCATTGCCTGACACCAGCCAAGATCTCTCACTACTTGCTGATAGGTACGTGGCTTGAAAAAAGTGGAGACAGAAAGAAAAAGCATGAAAATAAGGGGTAAAATTATGATATGACAAGGAATTAGTCAAAGAACAAGCTTTACCTGCAGCTATAGAGGGAGACTTGGCCAAAGATTGGGCTGGTGCAGGGTGTGAGGCCTATTGATAGTGGAAATCATGCAAGTATAAAGGTGCCCTTCTCACTCTAGTGGACCAGCGAAGAGGAGGAATAAAGGGCTGTCCAGGAGTAGAAGAGATGGGAGGAGAAGGAACCAAAGACGAGAGAGAAACATGAGTAGCATCAGTGGGTGAAGAAGAAAAAGAAAAAACTGCAAAAGGTGAAGAAAAATCTGTAGAAGGTGCAGAGTTAGAGTGAGTGGCAGAGGAAGGAAAATTAAGGATGTTAAAGAGTTGAATGAAAACAAAGGTAGTAGAGTCAGAGTTAGAGGGAGTAGGAGAAGCGGATGTGTGAAAAGGAAAAATGGATTCATGGAACACAACATCTCGAGAGATAAATGTTGTCTTTGTTTCAAGATCAAGCAGCTTATAGCCTTTGATCCCGAAAGAATAGCCAAGAAAAATACACTTGTGACCTCAAGGATCAAACTTCTTTCTACCATAGAGAAGGGTAGTAGCAAAACACAGTGAACCAAAGATTTGCATGTTAGCATAAGTAGGTGTGGATTTGAAAAGTAGCTCATATGGAGTTTTGTTGTTAAGTAAAGGACTAGGGGTTCTGTTAATGAGGTAATTGGCTGTTAAAACATAGTCATTCCACTACTTAAGAGGAAGACCAACTTGAAATTTCAAAACCCGAGCCACATTGAGTAAGTGTTGCTGCTTTCTTTCTACAATGCCTTTTTGTTGGGGGGTTGCAACACAACTCTTTTGGTGAATGATACCCTTCTTGTTAAAAAAATTTCCTCATTTGAAATTCAACCCCATTGTCACTTCTTAAAATTTGAATTTTGACTCCAAATTGTGTTTCCATTAGATTATAAAAGGACTCTGCACTTTCTAGTTTCTGATTTGTTGTGAAGTAAATATAGCCAGGTGCTTTGTATGAAATCATCAACTACAATTAAAAAAAATTTAAAACCATCATATGCAGCAACCGAGCATGGTCTCCAAAGATCACAATGTATCATTTCAAAAGCTCTAGAAGTTTTATGGTGACTGTCAGGAAAAGGGAGACAATGAAGCTTAGCAAGTGGACAAATGCAACAAGATTTTTCATTAGCCAAAGAAACATTGTTCTTTACAATGGGATCAGAAATCAAACGTAAACGAGGAAATGAAAGATGACCTAGATGGTAATGCCAAAGGTTAAAAACAGTAACATTGTTCATAACAGAAGCTAAAATAGAGACATCAGTATGTAAAAAATGTGAAAGAGTAGTGGCTAGAGCTGAGGAAGACAATTCAATGCTTAGCAAGTGGTATAGGCCATTCCTCACTTCAGCCTTTCCAATCATTGTCTGAGATAAAAGGTCCTGAATAAAACAACAATCAGAAAAGAAAACCAGACAATTGGTGAGAGAGGTAACAATTTTCTTGGCCGAAAGAAGGTTAAAGGTAAGGATGGAACACATAGAACATCTTTCAGGAAAATTGATTTTGTTAATTGGACAATACCAGTGTGTGTGACTGGGACCTCGTTCCCATTTGACAGTTTTACTGAAGAAGAGACATATGATGTGATGGTTGTAAGAAAAGAGGTGCAGCAGACCATATGATTTGTTGTCCCTGTATATATGATCCAAGGGGTGTCACTCAATTTTAATTGTTTGTGTGTGTAAGTAGAGAAACAAAGGGAAATACTAGATAGTTTGGAAGTTGAAGAAGGGTTGAAATTGGACTGAATCTGATTGGCAGAGTGTTGGGTAGCAGTTGGAGACTCCCTTGGCTGAAATAAAGCCATTAGTTGCTGATACTGAGACTTTGTCAAACCCATTCTCTCATCATTGATTTCCTCAGGTTCATAAATAGGAAAAAGACTTGATTGATTAGCAAACATTCCAGGACTTTGAGGTTTGTTGAAAAGTTTATGGCCTGGTGGATACCCATGCAACTTATAGCATTTCTCAACCATGTGGCTTGGTGGATACTAAAGCATATAGGTGCTTCAGCATTACCAACTTTGAAGCAGTTTTCAAGTAAATGCCTTGGTATCTTGCAATGGCTACAGTAGGGGCGTTCTCTTTTCTGAATAATAGATTGGGAAAGAAATTTAGAATTGGGAAAGGGTTTCTTAATTGCTAAGGCCATAGATTCAGGGGATGGGGTATTGGGGATCATTTGGTGTTGACGTTCTTGCTGTTGGATTAACGAGAACACCTTAGTCACATAAGGCAAGGGATCTAAGAGCATAATCTAATCATGAACATTAGAATAGGAATCATGCAAACCCATGAGAAATTGGATTACACAATCACGTTGATAATGATCTAAGAGAATTTTCATCGCCCCACAATTGCATTCAGGAATTGGATTGTAAATTGAAAGCTCATCCTAGAGTGTCTTCAGCTTACCATAGTAAACACTTACTGGATCGTTTTCTTGGAAGAGATTGGCTAGCATCTTCTTAAGTTGGAAAATCCAAGGGCCATTCTGTTGAGAAAAGCGATCCTGAAGATCCAGCAAAATCTCGCGGGCATCATCGACAAAGATGACACTCGATTTGATAGATGGGCTGATTAAATTTTGGATCCACGACACGAGCATAGCATTGAAACGTTCCTAGAGCTCAATAAGTGGATCATTTGGATCGGTAGGCTGCAGGATGGTACTGTTGATAAAACCCAACTTGTTCTTGGCGCGGAGTACTCGATGCATAGCAAGAGACCAAGTCGTATAATTGTTAGTGTTGAGTAAATCTGTGACCAAATAAACAACAGGGTTGTCTCCATTGTCCAAGCAGAAAGGATTATCAGGAGCTCTAAGATTCAGGAATCAGGATAAAAGATTCAGGTTGATGTTTGTGTGAGAAGAAGCGTTTTCAGAATTATCCAGTGGGTCCTTCATGAATAGTCGTTCTTAATCTCTGATACTAGTAAGAAAACCCAAAAATTAAGGAAAAAGGTACAAACAGTCAGATAGCATGATGCATGGAGGAAAAGCTATATATTCCACTAATTGAATCAAATTACAAAAGGACGGAAAGAGGCCTCATATACACTCTGTGACTCTAACAACTAACTGAATCTATATCAAGTAGCAGCAAGCTAAGCAACAAAACGGTTAATAAAAAACCCAATCCACCCCATCATAAGTTTTGGCTATATCAATCTTCATCATCACATTTTCGCCACTAGTCTTCTTATTAATAGACTTCACCATCTCCTGAGCAAGGGAGATATTCTCGAAAATGCTCTTACTTGAAACAAAGGCACCTTACTCATGAGAAACATCTGGGAGAGAAATGACGTCATCTGCCTCACTAAGATTTTAAAAAAAATTTATAGGCCACCGAACGCAAACTTATTGGACGAAATTTATCAAAACTTCTAGGCTTTTGCACTTTTGGAATAAGAAAAATAAAAGAAGACGAATAAAATCTCAGCAAAGCATTACTAGAAAAGAAATCCTTAACAGCCTCCACTACATCATCCTTCACAATGCCCCAACAAGAAAGATAGAAAGCCGAACCAAAGCCATCTGGTCCCAGGCTACTAAGCTTTGGAATTGACACAAGGGCCTCTCTCACCTCATCTTCGGAAGGCACTCGACAAAGAGCCTCATTTCAGAAACTGAAATGACCCTATTCACCACCTATGATAAATCCTCCTGCGGCGTAGCACTCCCTCCGCGAAGGAAATCCTGAAAAAATCGACCAGCACCAATGTGTACCTCTTCCGATGATTGCAGCTCCACTCCATCCACTAACGTCATTGGCGAAATTATAGCCCTTCGTCTTCTCGTGTTAGCAACAACATGAAAAAAAACTTCAAATTTTGATCACCCTCCTCAAGCCATTTTTTTTAACCATTTGAGCCAAATAGATATCCTCATTATGCTCCCAAAAATCCAGTTCGCTTGGGAAACTAGTAACTCCATCTCCAAGTCTTTTTGATAGCCTTCTTAAAGCTGTTCATCCACCTTCTCAATTCTCGCCGATTAGAGCTGCTTTTGCTTCTCCCACATCGGATTCACTTTACAAGTGAAGTTCTGATTTGGAGAATTTCTCATTCTAGTTTCCATATAGATCAACAATTTGTAGTCTTTTTCATGTATTTGTGTTTTCCAGAGTTGCTTCCATTCCTTACGTTGCAGGTTGCATTTGCATAATCTCCGAAATTGGTCTGTTTTGTACGTAGATTTTGACAGTGAACTGTCCTTTCTACTTGTCGGGTATTCATCTCAGTTTGTCTCACTTTCAGGGTCTTGCTTGAAGTATATATGGTTTCTTAAGACGTTTTCAACCATCTCTATGGCTTGACCATCTATCTTACTTTTGCCAAAGTCACCGAGAAAGGTTACTCATGTATTGTATCAATAGTGTAAAGTGTATTTTTATTTTTATTTTAAATATTTTTCAAACTCCTTTAAATATTTTTTTAAAAAAACTACAAAAACATTAAAAAAACTCCAATTGCTTATCTTTGTGAAAGAAGTATTTTCCTTTACTTTATCCCATCTTTTGAGAGAGTTGGTTATTAAAGGACAATAATACAATACCAACTACTCTACAATTTATCTACAACTTCTTATTAAAAAATAATTTATTTTCACTTTAATTCAAAATTATTGTCCTAGCAACAATTTAAAGTACATGCAAAAAATTATTATTTAATCCTTAATTGTAAATAGATTATGATAGAATTGTTATCATATCATTTCACGTTATTAAATAGGAGACCAAGTCTTGATTATTACTCGGTATTTGAGTTGTAGATGTTGGTCGCGGCTCAAAGTTTTGATGGAATGGAGGGATTCGTCCGCCTATCACTTATGGTGTAGCATACTAGCACGAACCTTTTCTTTCCTTTCCATAGGATATGTCACTTGTTTTTACAATGCCCTTTCAGAATCCATGAGGCAATGGTCCGACTTCTATATAGAGAGACTTTTCTTTTCTGACAAAAAAGATTGTTTTACCTGGTTGTATGATGTATCAACCATCCTAGATTTGCAGCAATAAAAGCTCTCCTCATTAGGTGATTTTCTTTAGGAAAAATTCTATTCATTATCTCCACACACAACACATCATAATTTTTTTCTCTTACTAAATATGTGGTATATGAATGATGAGTAGAATAATTCAATTAGTTTAAGAAAAATAAAACTAAAAAATATTAAAAAAATATAAATAAATAAATGTTGTGTGTGGTGTATGATGATGATGAATAACAAAGCTTTTTTTCTATTAAGCAGTTCTACACCACACACCTGCTGAGTGAAAAAAATAAAAACTCACATCAGCATGTGTGTGGTATAGGGATACTGAGCAAAAGAACACGTGATACTGAGTAGAATTTCTCTTTTAGAATATCTTCAAACAGGATCTAGTAAACAAAGAAGATTTGCACTCTCTAGTGGCATTGTGATACATCTGCATTCCAATATTAGAATAATAGAACCGCCCTCATATAAGTAGATCCCATATAACCCCCTCCCATCGTCTCTCTCTTTCTCCCCTCTACCCCTCTCTCTTTCTTTGAAACTCTCACACCCATCGCATTTCATTACAAGTTCAACTACTTGTGTAGGTCAAGGTGATTTCAGATCATTTAAAATGGCTCTTAAGAAGCGTCTGGAGTCGGAGAACTCTTTGGAGAGTAAGAGGCAGTTTGAATTCGGAGATGAGATGGTTTCAAACCATGTCACTCTGTACGAAGGGATGTTTTCTAATCCAAACATACAAACAACCTGAGAGTATATGGTTTTAATTTATTTTGCAAAACAACAAAGCTATGGCCTGCATTCTTTCAGACGAAACAGTGTCTTTGCAGATTACTTTTCCAGCGAGAAAGCATAAAGGACCGTTAGTCCCATTGATGCCCCTGAGCTCGTCTGTGAAGATTTTTTTTCTTCACGGAAACATGCCTCAAATAATTGAAGTCTCTCTCTCTTTTTCCATCCTCAGTGCATTATGTTGAAGTCTCTCCTCACAGTCATCGAAGGCCATCCCGAGAGAAATCTAAAATCGAATTGGATCGTAGCGTTGCCCCCATTTTTCACCTCAAGTTCTATTCTTTCAGCTCGGCCTCTCCAGTCAACAGAAGTTCGCCGTACAGCATGCCCCTGCAAGTCAAGGATCCTGTGAAACCCGTAGATCGGCCATCGCATGCTTGGTAAGTCCCTTCTCAACTCAGTACATTGAAGTCCTCTGTACCTTACTGTGGCCTGAACCCAAAGCACAAGCAGAGATTCCCCTACCCCTGTCCTAGATTAAATTCAAACAAATTTTATTTAACGATTCATACTTACTGTAACTAGAAAATTTGTCACATTTGGGTGCCATTTCCCATTACAAATAGAGGATGCCGAACACAATGAAACCTAGCCCTCCAGTTCCCTGCAAACACCGCACCCAATCCCCACATCTAGACGAGGACTCGCTCGGTCTTATTTTGTTACCACGACGGCTCTAAGGATGCGCTCCTTCAAAGTATGTAAATATGATTTTAATCAATTTTATGTATACTAGTTGGATTTTTGTGTTGTGTTTTGATGATCCTGTGTGTTCATATTAGAATGTGGGTTGATTTGCAAATTTGTTTTTATGATATATGATCCTGTTGTGTTTTTGATTATGCATTGTGTTTTGATGATCTTAAATTGGTACTTTATGAGTTTTGATGATCTTGTGTGTTGATGATATATGATCCCGTGTGTTTTGATGATCCTGTGTGTGGTTTGATGTTCCGGTGGAAATGTGGTTATCACGTTTTGTGTTGTAATTTTTCTTCATTGGCTGATTTGTTGAAGCCTATAACATATATATCGAACAAAAAAAAAAATCGCAGAAAGTCCAATATAAACTATAATGCATTCTATATCGACCTCAAGGGCATATCACAAATAACATGAGACAATTACAACATAGTATGTTGCTAAATAATATATTTTTATTCGTTGTGATCCACAAAGTAGAACAAAAAAACGGGTTAACAAACTCTCAGGTAGTGATCACTGATCAGCAATAACTTGGAAAAAAATTTTCTGCCTGCATATTTGCAATCATCTCACTTGTCTTAATCATCAATTGCATATACATCAAAATAATTCATTCAGTGTGTTTTTCTTAAATCTCTACTCGATGCAGACATTTGAACATCTTTCTTACCTAAACATGCCATTATCTTTAGGCGATGTGTGATCTAGTGGTGGGTGGTGGGGGCAGGTTCTTGATCATGTTGTTGCTAGCAGTAGGATGATCTTGTGTCTTTGATGACGTAGTTTCATTAAAGCAAAACACATATGGGGATAATTAAATAAATTATTTGGTGGGTTTAAGTGGTAGTAGTACTACTACTACTATTACTTAAAAACTCTATTTCAATTTTGAGAAAACATTGGAGCTGTATTTTATCTGTGTGGAGGACCATCTTTGCCACAGTCATCAAGTCAGGTTCTCCACCCTAGGTAACCAATTCATAATATAGAGTCAGTTACAAAGCACAACTATTTATTTCAATAGCAATACATAAAGATTTCATCGTTAAGCATTAAAGTTAAAAGAAGAACCTTTGAAAGCTTGCCAGTCAATTTGCATAGCTGAACCAGAAATTCGTCTTCATCATCCCTGAGAACATGACAATAAGAAATAATTAACATATTGAGGACAGTGTTGGGTAAAGGATTAGTAATCTCACACAGAAACCTAGACAAAAGCAAGTAAAATAAAGTGTTGCAACAAAGTAATTGCACTTCACTACACTTGTTACACATGTTGTGACATCAAGATATCCTAACAAATTGAGTCGATAGGACAAATATGTTATACACTTGCTATTATTCTAGTATTTATGTTTTTGTGGATTTTTTACTTTGCGCCAGTGAGCCTTTGACTAGTTCTTTTTCTATTACAACTGTTGTCAAGATTAAAGATGAGTTTAACTCACCATTCTTGTATCCGTGACGGAAAGTTTGTTTATTGACTTGAAGTTGCCTTCTCCGCATTCCAACATATTCCATTGAAGGTTTATACTGTGCAGTCGATCGACCTAGGTACGCTTTCTATAGCCGAAAAATAATAGAGTTTTTGTTTCTGTATTTAAACTATTTCCTTGTTAATATATGAAAGTCTAATTCATAAATATTATGGTCGGACAACATAGTAGAAAAGGGCTGAGAGCATGGATGATGCGCATTGGTTAGCGGGAAGCTCCTCGATTGACGTGAATCTAGAGGAGTACCCCATCTTCTTTGATGGGGGTTTGACTAATAGTAGTGGAGATGAACTTGCAACTGATAATGTTGAGACACTCGCATTTCTTGAGAGGGTTAGTAGACAATATCAACAAAATCTTAGACGGCCACAACATAATATCAGTCTGCGGGACATCAATATATTTTGGAAGTTTTGAATGTGAATCCGAAGAATTGTCGCAAGTTATTTCGAATGGAGGTTGATGCCTTCTGCACATTATCCAGCTTGTTACAGAACAATAAATTTTTGAAGGATACTAGAAAATGGCTGACCGTCGAGGAACAAGTAGGCATGTTCGCATCGGTAGTGGTGTGTGGAGCCGAACAACGGATTGTGGGGCATCGATTTCAACATTCAATGCAAACTATTAACTCTCACGCAACGAACGTTATGAAGGCCTTGTGTAGGTTTGGGACACATCTTATTCACCCAACTCACACATCCTGAGTACACCCAACAATCGCATGTAACGTGAGAAATTATCCTTGGTTTGATGTAAGTTGTTTATTGTACATAATAAATTAGAATGCATGATTATGTTGGATTTTTTGTTTAAATAAATTATTTGAATGTACGCAACCTAAGATGGGTTCTTCGTTTGCAGGGATGATTGGAGCGATTAATGAGACCATGATCAACGCCATTGTACCTGCAGAAGTGAGCAAGGCATATCACAACAGGCATGGGCAAGTTGTCCAAAACGTCTTGTGTGTGTACTTGGACATGAAGTTCACATTCCTGTACACAGGTTGGGAGGGAAGTTCGCATGATGCACGCGTATTCATCAATGCATTGAATCAAGGCCGCAATCAATTTCCAATGCCTCTGGATGGTAAATATTTAATATTAATTAATTATTTTTGTCTTCAAATTATTTCTCTTTATATGTATTTTGTTACATATCTGGGAATGGTTGATACGTAACTGATTTTTTTTGTTGTTAATGGGTAACGAGTCATTATTATTTAGTTGGTTCGGCATTCCCATATAGTCGGAGATTTATGCCTCCTATCCCAAAGAGAGATATCATAGAAGTGACCATCAGGGTCAGCGGAGATTTAAGGGGTATAAGGATTATTTTAATTATCGTCATTTATGCATTTATAACGTAGTAGAACATACATTTGGAATCTTGAAATCATGATTTAGAATTTTAAGACTCATGCCTGGATATTCAGTTGGAGGCAAGGGGATATGATCATTGCATGTTGTACGTTAAACAATTTTATTAGAATGACGACCCCGAACGATTGGTTGTTCGAGGACTGGAGAAATAAGGAGCTTAGTCCAAGCGGCCATGTGTATAGTGGCGCCGTAGCTTCAGCACGTCATCTTGACGTAACCGTTGAGTCAGCTCGAGCTATGACTTCAATTAGGGATGACATTGCCATTGCTTTATGGGAAGCTAGAGGTGGTCATTGACATGTATATAATAAATATTGGGATTATAATAGTGTAGTTAGAGATTCAAACGTATTACAAATTTTATTTTGGTGTGGTGATAGTTTACTTATTTACATACACTTGAGTTTGTATCAAATTTCTTTAGAAAATATGGTCACTAATTTTATAAGGTCTATACGTAAATTTATTTTAATAAATGATTACTCGATACACAATTTTTATACAACTAAAATTATTATAAAAAAAAGAAGTGATTTTATAATTTAATGATGTAATTTTCTTAATTTATTATTATTGACCATAATCGAAACTAACAAGAGCCGGGCAAAATGACCATTAGTACTCGAACATGGAAAATCATTTTAAGCACAATTATTTATAAAAAAATTATTTTATATATATTAGTCAAAATTATTATTTAATGATTTTCGAAACAATTTAAAAATCATTTTTAAAACAATTTTTATTAATCAATTTTTATTTGATATTTTACAAAAAAATTCCGCCAGAAAAAAATATTGTAATCCGAAAAATATTATTATGAAATATATTATAAAAAAATAAAAATTGGGTAGGTAATTTATAAATTATTATTACTTAAGGAATAAATATATTTATAAATAAAACTAATTTATTAAAAATACTATGCAATAATTTGTAGGATCCACATTTATCTCATCTCAAAAAAAGTTAAAACCATCTCAACCCACTTTCAATCCAAAAACACAACATTTTCAAAAATCATCCCTTCTCAACTCATTTCAACATTCTCACTACTATTAACAACTCATTTCAACTCATCTCTGAATCCAAACGACCCATAATCTGAAGTGGAGAGGTATTTATCTGAAAAATATGAAGAAGATGATGTAAAATTCAACTTGTTGACTGGGTGGAAGGTTAATTCCATTAGATATCTTGTACTTTCAAGAGTTGCACGAGATGTTCTTGCAGGTACGATATCTATAGTGGCATCTGAGTCAGCTTTTAGCACAGTAGGTCAAATACTTGATCATTTCTGCAGTAGCCTATCTCCACTTATGGTAGAAACCCTTATTTGTATACAAAATTGGCCCCGTTCTTCTTTTGTCCCGATTAACCTTCACACTTTAATGGATGATGTTGAGGAGTTTGAGAAATTTAACACAAGTATGTAGCATCATTTACCTTTTCTTTTACTGTCTCTAAAGTGTATATCATATTAACAATTTGTTTTAATTATTATACTAATTCTTTTTTTTTTTTCTTTATGTGTAGAGCTCAAGGAAGACTTATGGAGTTCTTCAAGACCTACTTCTTTGGTTGAAGATGATTAAATTTAAGGTATGTCATCTTTTTGTATCTTTTCTCAAGTTTTTTTTTTTTTCATTTAATGTAATTACTAATTAGTAACTTTTTATTAGAATTAACTCCTTGATTTATTTTTATACAATTGCAAAGTTCTTGAATTGACTATTGGAGTTGATCCATAGCTGTTTGTTGTAGTTGTAATTTGATCTTTAAATTTAAACTTGTAATTTGGACTTGAAATTTGGACTTTTAATTGGAACTTTTAATATGAACTTGTAATTCGAATTTTTGGACTTGTAATTTTTTTGACTTTTAAACTTGTAATTTAGATTTTTGAAATTTGGACTTGTAATTTGTTGGGTTTTTGGATTAACGGTAATTTAAACATTTGAAATTTACACTTGTAATTTGTTAATTGTGAGACTTTTGGACTTGTAAAAGCAGTTTTTTTTTTTTTTGAAAACCAGATTTTACTTTTCACTTTTTATTTAGCAGTTTTTTTATTGCAGATTTTTTTTAGTAAAATAGATTTTTGTTTATTGGAATTTGCATTTTATTAAAACCGGAACACCGAACCCGAACCGGACCAGAACCGATAAAATCGGAAGTACCGGTTTTATGAGGTAACTGGTGCGTAATCGGTTTTAAAAATGCAAAACCGGTAGTATCGGTTCGGTTCTAAATTTTATCCAAAACCAGATCGGTTACACCTCTAGAAAACCCAAGTGAGTTAATCCAACCATTGAATTAATCCACATAATCTATTTAACCTAATTAATAAATTTTCATTTATTTTCTTTTTTTTTTCATCTTTCAATCTCTACAAAGTAGAGATATTTTTGTTTGATAAACGTTTTAGTCACAAAATTTTTTTATAAAAATAAATATATAAATTGACATGACTTTATAGATTTATTTTTATTGAATTTTGTTGTGTCTATAGTACTTGTCTTTTTATTTCCCTTAGCTTAAACGTGTGTATATAATTTGACAGCTCAGAAGTAGAGCAACACACGATCGACTGGAATAAAAGAAGCTACAAAATGGAGGCTTGAAAAAGGTAAAAGACAATTTTATACTAGAAAAGTTTCCCTATTTTTTAACTCTCATATTATTTTGATCGTAGGAGGAATCACGTCGAGCAATCTCTAGGACCATGTACTTTATTTATGAGCAGGTAGATAGAACTAAATATTGACACATAAATACTATAATCCAATTAAAACATGAATTACATCTACCAGTTTGTCCACCGTGCCTAATAATCTATCTTGTCATCATCTAGCAGGAATATTAGTCCAAAAATGGCTAGAATATTTGAAATTAAAAGTAGAATATGCCCCGTCCAGTTTGGATATAAAAAATATTTTATTTTAATTTATCGTTATAATTTTTTAAAATTTTTATATAAAATATAATAAATAATTTAATTTTTATAAATTTTAAAATAATAATAATATTAAAAATTTTAACTTCCATATTACCTCATCACGTCTCTCAGAATCCAAACCGAAGAAATAACTTCAGAGTAGGGATATTTTTGTTCCCCTTGGCTAAAACGTGGGTATCAAAAAAATTACGCTCGTGTTGTTGGCGAGCCGCTAGAGAGATTAGAGAGACAATGGAAGCTCAGGTTGTGTTTGAAGGACGTCCATCTCTTTCATCTCTTCCACGCTCACCTGCTCTGAGAACTTGCTGCTTATCCTACAACCAAAAGCCTATCTTGCGCACCACCCACCACCTCCACTTGGCTGCATTCCACTCAAATTCCCATCTTTTCTCAAATTCCCTATCTCGTCCCCATGCCAAAACCCTCTCCCACAATGCCACCACCAAAACCCATATCTTCCTACCCCACTTGGTTGCTTCCATGGTTTGCTTCTCTTCCTCTGTGTCTTCAAATTTCACCTCAAATTATTAAAACCCCAGTTGGGTTTTCTGTCATTTTCTGCAGCATTTGCGAAGTTTATTAGATTCCCATTTAATTTGAAAATGTTAATTCTTTTTATTTGTATCGTTGTGTGTGCAGGAACAAGTTGATGAAACTTATATAATGGTAAAACCAGACGGTGTTCAGCGTGGACTCGTAAGTTCTACTCTAATTCGTCCGAAATTATTAACAGTCCTATGCCATGTTTGGTTGTCTGGAGAGTATAGGGGAGAATTTAAAATTTTAGATTATTTATGACCTTAGAAGAAAAAAAACTCTAATTTCTTGTCCAATTCTTGTCTCGATGATGGGAATTTATAATTGGAAATCTATTTTCTTGGCTTTTTAAGCTATCATTTGGGTGCTTAGCTTTTACAATGAACAATAAAGCTTTTTTATTGTTTCTTCCTGGCCTGAATGTATCTAATTTGGTTGAGTTGTTACAGGTTGGAGAGATTATTTCAAGGTTTGAGAAGAAGGGATTCAAACTGACAGGCTTGAAGCTCTTTCAATGCCCGAAAGAGTTGGCAGAGGTTTGTCATAGCATTGATACATATATTTAATTTATTGTTTTACATGGATAAGCCCCAAGTCAGCATTTTTATATCGCTATTGAGAATGGGAGAGTTTTTTGCTCTTTTATATTGCCTGAATTCAAGTAAGCCAAAAGCAAACAGTTGTGATGTGAAGAAATACTGCATCAGATGATAACATAACCTGATGCACCATTTTTTTCTGACCGAACATGATGCTCCATTTTAATTGCCGAGGAATTCATAGAGAATGTAATGATTTTGGGCTAATACAACAGGAGACTCTGTCCTGTTATAATATGCAAACTTTCATTTATGTTTCCATTCTGGTCAATCAACAGCAGAACATTGTAATTTCCCAGTTTCATCTTTATTGTTGTATTTGGTGTTCATTTGATGGTCACTTGAGCATTCATTTTTACATTCGCTTTGAGATGCTTAAATTATTATGCGCTTAATCTATATTGTTTTTGGTGTCAGGAGCATTATAAGGATCTCAAGGAAAAGTCTTTCTTCCCTAAGCTGATCGAGTACATAACTTCAGGTCCAGTCGTGTGCATGGTAAGACTTAGTATTTCTCCCAACCCCAATAAATTTACATGGTAAATGATGAGTACAAAATACTTGTAATATTTTAAGTTGTTTTGACAACACTGATCACGATATTATTTTGCAAGGCTTGGGAGGGTGTTGGTGTGGTCGCGTCGGCACGCAAGCTTATAGGTTCTACAAATCCTCTTCAAGCTGACCCTGGCACAATAAGAGGGGACCTTGCTGTTCAAACAGGAAGGTTAGTACTTTTAGTCTTTGGTGCTTATCTAGTGTATATTAATTTCATCGAAATGGGTTAGTAATTATTGTCTTGATGGCAAATTACTTGTCTAGATACAAGGACTTATGGTGAAAATTTTTGGCAGGAATGTGGTTCATGGGAGTGACAGCCCTGAAAATGGCCAGCGTGAAATAGGTAATATCATGTTATAATTAACAGTGATCTTGCATTGAGTTCTTAATCCTAACTCAGATGTACATTATGGTCAAAAAAATAATGAACTAGGTTATTATGAAACTATAGGCATACAAATATACACTTGTGGATGTGCATGCGTATATATATTAAAAAAAGTATGGTGTCATTATGTATCCTTGAAATCCATCTATGACAATTCATATAAGATCCGGTTTTGAGTTGCAAATGTCATGTCTTTTTGTCGATATCATCTATCATATGGTATTCTCTCCACCGTACTAAATCTAAAGTTCATGCATCACAGTGGCTAGACTCTTTTTTCATGTCTGCATTAGCTACAACACCAAGTTATCATTTTGAACTGCGATTTATAATCAAATAACTTGATGAATATGTTATGAGCTTTTTCCGTCTCATAATTTTGTTCTGTGTATGCAGCTCTCTGGTTCAAAGAAGGTGAAATATGTCAGTGGACACCAGCTCAAGCACCGTGGCTAAGGGAGTGATCTTTCACTTGACGCTCAATTCACAGAGTCCTGACTGATGTGGTTTTGAAGAAACTGTACTTTTAATGTCAAGTTATTAATTTATTTTTAAAAATTTTTAAATTCTCAACGGGATTTTCTATTGCAGAAAAAGTTCTCAGAAAATTAACGCATCAAGTTGACATCAGAGGTTAAACAAGTTTCAGCAAGTAAAGCATTAAGTAGTAAAGGATTCTTTTCCCGTATTAGTTCTGCAGATTTTGTGAATGCATCCTTGCACTTTGAGAACCATAAATTTCGTAATCCATGGGGGTATACCGTATATGATATATTCCACAAAGCGGCGTCGCATTGAGAGAAATGCATCTTTGGGTTTGGGTTTATTTAACTTACAAGCAAATAAATACACTGCGCCTGCCACACGCCCCCCCAGATGAACCATATAGATATGATGCAACAATACCAGCTGAATTCATTTCCACTGATTATATATTTCCTCATCATGGGCATTGAGAGTACAACAGAAAAAAATGGGTTTTGAACAAGATGAACTTTGCAGAACAGAAAATCAAGCTCAAATTAAGCACCTAACCCAGTAACAATCTAATCTTTCTAATACTAATCCAGATCAGAAACCCAGTTCGGATACTACATTTGGGAGAAAGGTAAAGAGCTGACACATTCTTCCTGATCCATCTCCAGTTCCATGCGACCAAGAGATTGACGGTCACTTGAAGTTGTTGAAACAATGGAAGAACAACCATCCTGTGATTGCTTGGCATCCTCACAGGATAAACATACAACCTCTCGAGAATTCATAAATTTGGAAAAGAGGTAAAGAACTGAATTACTCCTGCTCTGTTGCTCTTTCATGCTGCCCGTGGAGCGAGAATCAACTGAATCGGGTGAACCACTTCTGGAAGAACATTCTGTATCTATCGCCATTACCTCCTCACAAGGGGAGATTGCAGTATTTTCAAAACTGTTGGAATTACTGGTAGCCCCTGCACAGGATGAGCTTAAATCAAAATCGACTTCTGTTTGCACCGTCTGCTCGGAGGGTGCACTTAGCTCACGTTGAGAACCTAATTTGAGCTTCATTAGTGTAGCCTCTGCAACAAAGGAGAAATGAATTTAATAAGATGCTCATGATTGCAACCTTTAAATAAGTTGAAAAATACCATTCTAGAGGATAAGATGCGACTATATAAACCTCAAAGTTAAGATCTAAGACTGTTTCTCGCGTAGCAGCATACGATGAAAGATGGAATT
>QEOT01003266.1:3688-18023 GCA_003123785.1 Pterocarya stenoptera
CATAATTCATGAACCTAATTTTAAAATCAAATTGAAACATATAAAATAAAGTTCGATATATATGAATTCAATTACTCATGAAACATGAATTTAAAGTTAATCTTTAAGCACAAATAATCATTCAATAGACATAATTATATATAAGCCAAACTAAGTAGTAATCAATCTATTTAAAAAAGAAAAAAAAATTAAACAAAAATACAACTATATGATACATCAATACATGAAAGAAGGGGAAAAGTGAAAAAAAAAACTTTAAAAACATTGCATCAAACTTAATAGATTCAATACAATTATATATATAAATAAACATTAAAATCAAAAAAGAGAAAAAAGAAAAAAATCAAACCGTATATGATTATATCAGACGATCTGGCGAAAAACTTTAAATTATTTGAGGAGATGAACGAGATGAACGTAGCGTGTCGGTGTAGCCTTGTAGGTCCGTTACGTCCGTAAGCCTCAAGCTAGCTGCTAGCCTTTTGGCTATTTGGCAGTCGGCAGAATCGCAGATGAAGACAACTTGAACTTGTAAAGTTTACTTTTGAATAAATAAACTAAAAGGGTGCAGCCTGCAGGTGACTTTTGAATAGAATAAGTGTGCGGCGGCATGAAGGACGATCCAAATTCTTTTGTATTTAAGGAGAATAAAAAGGTATAATTAGGTTATTAGATCATTTTATTTTATGTGAGATGTATTTTATTTATTTTTAAATTAAATTAAATTAAATTTTCAAAAATTAGACTTATAAGTAATTAATCAATAAAATTAAAATAATTTTATAGAAGTCTAAGATAATTTTTTTAGAGGGGGCCAACACAAAATAAAATCAATATAATCTTATTAAATTATAAAAATTTAATACATATTTATTTTTTTTCCAAACTTTGGGGGGGGGGGCCGTGGCCCCCCCTGCCCCTACATAGGTCCGCCCCTGCATATCACACACATATATTTTTTTTCTATTACTAAATATATGGATATATGAATGATGAATAGAAAAATTCAATTAGTTTAAGAAGAATAAAACAAACAAATTTTTTAAAAAAAAAATTTTTAAAAAAAGTATGGTATGTGGAGATGGTGAATAGTAAAGTTCATGCTAGATACAGTCTTAGTCTTAGAATATATAAATTTTGCACAATTCATTTGAAAAAAAAAAAGTAAGATCCACCATTTAAAAAAATAATGAAATTTATTTTACATAAAAAAATATTTCTGTAAAGGACGTGTCTCACTTCCAGTCTGCACCGTTAACCTGCGCAAGGATCAAAGTGTGGTCGGCCTGGTTCGCCTGGGAACACTCCGATGCTTAAGTCAGTAAGAGTTTTAAAATGATTCAATAATCAGACAAATAAAAAAAAAGGATCGATCTCCTACTATTGAGGCTTACCTGGTATATATAAAATCCTGATGTGATGTTTTTCTGATGCCGATTTTATTGGTGCATGAAGCCGAGCTTTTTGGTGCAATCTCATGATTGAACTGGTCACATATCTGCATGAGATCTCTATTTACCTGTAAGAGGTTATACGCGGATGTTTGACTTGGTCGGGTCTTGGATACTCTGGCTTCTTTTTGCTCAACTAAGGGCCTTTTTTATTTGACTTCTTTTATATTTGGGCTTGTTATTTAAAATGGGCTTTTTCACCATTATAGGCCCTCCAGTTACCCCGCTAATTCTCTTCACCTTATGACATAGGAAATTAAATGTCTTTTAATGTCGTGCCTTTACAAGTAGTTGTGATTCTTGCTACGGGCCTTCAATTATGAGCTTGTGCGGTGTGCTTGGTGTGCAGGATGGCCACTGGTTGCTGGGATAGGCCCAGTCTGTGTATGTACAGCTGGGTTCCCGCCGACCTTTCACATTCTTCCTCTCGCGTCGTTTCCCTCCCTTTTTCTTCTCTTTTAAAAAGAACTCATATGGTTCTTGCTGATGTGGTGACAAGGGATAGGGTTTTCGTGTGACGGTTGTTTTTGCCCTTAATGTTAGGTCATGATGCCCATGACCGTTGACATCCTGCATTTGTTCTCCTTTAAATACATCTTCTTTATTTTCTTTATTTCTTCCCTTCATTTGCTCTTCTTTCTGTGTTTTTCCGTCCGTGCTTCCTTTCTTGCTCTTGCCATTTTTCTTGCCCCATTTTCTTTGTTTTCTTGCTTCTTTTCTTTTTTTAACTTCAATAGCTGACCAAGGCGATTCCTTTAATCCATCTTTCTTTATCCCGACGGGTACAGTCTCTTAGGGTCATAGATGGCGTTCTATTCTCTGGGAGAAAAATCTTCCTGAGCTTCAGGAAGAGCTTAGCATCCCTGCAACTACCAATATAAAGGTTCCCCCGCTGGGGTGCTGTGATAACGAAGGCTACGCAGGCAGGACTGCTTTGTCCATCGTTATGTTTTCCCATGGGTTGAGGCTTCCCTTCTGCCATCCTCTTCGCGATATCTTGGACTTGCTTGAGTTAGCTCCCACCCAACTCCATCCTCACTCTTTGAGGACTTATCTTTACGCATGTATTGTTTATCTCATGGTCCTAGAACCTCTTGGGGATGTTTTTTCCGATTTGACTGCTCGGGAGTTTTTGACTTTTTATCATGTTCGGTCTATCGCTAGCTTCCATAAGAAGAATAAGAGACCTGCTTTGGCTCTTTTTGAGGGCCGCCATTCCAATGCTAAAGCTTGGAATATCAAGTTTTTCTTCATCACACGTACGGGCTGTAATTTTTTCGCCGGGGAGGCCCTCGTCTTGAGATTTTCCTATTAGGACAATCTGGGGCCCTGTTCTTGAGGACAAAACTGTGTGATTAACCATGCCGCCTCTATCGCATCAGGAGCTGTCCCGAATTGAGATCTCTGTTCCTAGGCTGAGGCCCATGAGGAAAAAGTGTGGACCGATCTTCTGTTGACGCCTAATAACATAGACCGATTCCTGATGACTCCCAATCGCTCCCAAGATCAGGGGCGCAACTTTATGGTTTCGGATTTGATTCCTGCCCCCATCAAAAAACCCTCTGAGAATACTAAACCCTCCGTTGGACAGAAGAAAGATAGCCACCCTGAGTAGGAAGGGGTTAAGAAGACAAAGAAAAAGTCTGAGAAGGAATGAGGCGAGGAGAGAAGAGAAGTAATAAGCAAAAAGAAGAATGATCAAGCGAGCCAAAGAAAAATGGCTCGTTCTGAAAGCTCCCCTCACTCGTCACCCTTACGAAAGAAAGCCATGGTGACTTCGAAGGGCGCCATGGTCCAGACGCCTACGTTCTCAGGAACTATGGCGCCTTAGGAGGGTGCTCAGGTGCGTATGTCTATTTGGTAGCAGGAGGAAACTGTTGTCCGTTCGGAGGGTGACCAGGCTCAACGACCCTCCCCGCCAATCACTGCTTCTCATCCATCACCTCGCGACTCTTCTGCGAAGCCGCAGTCTTTTAGTCTGTTGGACACTGAGAGTCTGGTGAGTATGACCCTTTTTTATTTGGTCGCCACTTTTCAGGTCAATCCCCCCTCACCGACGCATCCACTGTCAACCACTCCCATTTTTGAGTTCCTTGTTGTGGAGGGTCGGGTGAGGGGGTGAGTTGGATGCCGAAGTAGCAGCCGCCCTGAATCTTAATGGTATTACGGGCCCAAAGGTCCACGAAGACTTGGACACCCGAGGGGCAAAGCAGATTGGTGATGTCGAGCTTAAGCCTTCCCGCCATGAAGCTGCTTGTGACGAGATGGAGGTTGCTCAAGTTCCTCCTAAGACCCCACCCCCCACTATATCTGGGGGAAGTACCCTAGCGCCGGCTGGGAGTGGCGAGGGGCCTTCCATCCTTTCACACTGTTCCCCATCCCATGGGGAAGGGATAAACGCTCTCCGAGAAAAGGAAGGGGGCAACCTTTCACAGGGAGAGGCTCACTTGGTCGAAGACGATCTAGCTCTCCCCCAGCCTCCTATCCCAATTATCTGTCTTGAGAGTCCGTCTGAGGAGGGGGCGGACTTAGACTTAGGACTTGTGATGGTCCCTTTAGTTGAGTTTGGTCGTGCCGCCAGCGGTGAGGCCTCTTGTTCTTTTGCCAACACCCAAACTGAAGTTGTTGCTCAGATGGCCAATCATTTAAAAGATTGGTTTTCGAAGGTACCACTTAGCGTGTTTCCCTTCTCCTTTTTTTTTTTTTTTTCTTTTTAATCAAGTAGTTTTGATCTGGGTGATCTCATTTTCCTTTGCAGGGGATCAATGACCTGGTGACATGGATTGTGGCGAATCATGCTCGCCTAAAAAAAGAAGTTCTTGAGTGGCAGAAGATGTGTGAAGCCGCAGAGCTTTCTGCCAAGAGATGACAGGCGGACAGGGCCGAGCTGGATGCCCTGTCGGAGAAGGTGAATGAGCTCGAAATACAATTGGAGCAGTCAGAGGGTTATTCCCACTTGCTTAAAGGAGAATTAGAGATTCGTGAGAAAGAACTTCATCGACTTCGTGAATCTGATCACCTTGCTCGAGTGGCAAAGGATCGGGATGCTCATGCCTTACAGTTTCTTCGATCTGAAAGGGACTTGGCGAGGTCCCAACTTTTCGAAGTTCGGCAAAAGTTTGAAGCCTAGGTGTCTGCCTTCAAGTCTGAACTTCTCGCCCTCAGACTCAGCTCGCTAAGAGTTTAGTTGTTTGCAAGAGCAGGTTCGATAGCTATCTCATTAGTTGGCAGTTGCAACGGAGAAAGTTTATCTTATTGCCCTTGATCTCTCTGTAGCGCATGGGAATCTGCAAGAGCTAAAGGAGCGTCACAGCAAGTATAAAAAAGACCGTAAGGACGTGGATAAAGAGCTTAGGATAGCCATGCTACAAGCAGAGGCTCGGGAAAAGCGTCTGACTAAGAAAAGAATCGAGCTTGCCAAAGCCCGAGCTAAAATTGAGCGTTTGCATAGTCAGCTGGCTTGTATTCCTGATACCAGAAACCGCGCCTTTGGCTATGGCTATGGCTATGGCGCTGGCATTCTAAGGCTCAGGTCTCGTCTCTTGATTTACCCCTCCACAGACCTTGTGAATTTGGATCGGGAGTTATTTGTTCCTGAGGAGAATAACCTTCGTCGGGCTGATAGATTTGGGCGGAAAGAGATGCCTGACGCCTTTATAGGAACTCCCCCCTTGCCGCCACCTGATGATACTCCGTAGCCCTTGCCCCTTTTTGTTCTTCTTTTGTATACATTTTTCTGTTTGCTTTGCTGTACACTTTTCCTTTTGATATTGGACCTTTTGTTTGCTCCAAAACTCATAATGATATACATTTGCTAAGCACTTTGCCATATACTTCGAACTTTTCATTTTATTATGATTGCTTTCGTTTTAGCTTTTGGCTGCTTGGGGTTTTGTATGTCGCGCCCCTTTTTACTTGGCACTATAGGCCGCTAAGTCTTATCTTTCATGTTTAAGGGATGGCGTGGTCTAAGGATCTACGCACCCTTTTTACTTGGCACCTCAAATTGCTAAGGATTGTCTTAGGTGTTTAAGGGGATGGTGTGGTCTGAAGACTTACGCACCATTTTTTACTTGGCACCATAAGCAGCTAAGGTTTGTTTTTTGTGTTTAAGGGAATGGCGTGGTCTGAAGACCTACGTGCCCTTTTTTACTTGGCACCATAAGCTACTAAGGCTTGCCTTTAGTGTTTAAAGGCATGGCATAGTCTAAGGACCTACGCGCCCTTTTTATTTGGCACCACAAGTTGCGGAGGCTTGCCTTCGGTGTTTAAGGGGATGGCGTGGTCTGAAGACCTACGCACCCTTTTTTACTTGACACTACAAGCTGCTAAGGCTTGCCTTCGGTGTTTAAGGGGATGGCGTGGTCTGAGGACCTATGCGCCCTTTTTACTTGGCACCACAAATTGCTAAGGCTTGTTTTAGGTATTTAAGGGGATGGCGTGGTCTGAAGACCTACACGCCCTTTTTTACTTGACACCACAAGTTGCTAAGGCTTGCCTTCGGTGTTTAAGGGGATGGCTTGGTCTGAAGACCTACTCGCCCTTTTTTACTTGGCACCACAAGCTACGAAGGCTTGTCTTAGGTGTTTAAGGGGATGGCGTGGTTTAAGGACCTACGCGTCCTTTTTATTTACTTGGTGTGATGTTTTCCTTCTGCTGAGAGCTTACTATCAAAGGGAGATGCAACAAGTTATGAGCAACGATATCGTAGTTAAAAAATCATTGCATTTACAAAGATAAACGTAATAATTCGAGCATGAAAAAAATGAAATTTTAACAGAAGTAACAATACTGTAAAATTTACTGATAGAATTTCTTCAAGTGCTCTGCGTTCCATGGATGGGGTAATTCCTTGCCCTGGCCGTCCTTTAATCGGTATGACCATGGCCTGTTGTTGGCTATTACCAGATAGGGTCCTTCCCATCGAGGCCCCATTTTTCCTTCACCCTGGGTGGTCACCCCTAATTTGAAAGTCTTGGGCCTTACTCTCTTGTTGAAATACTGTTTGGCTTTTGTCTTTTCTTGTAACATCACTGCTTCCGCCATCTTCCTTTCTTCCTCTATCAAGTCAAGGTATTCCTCTAACTTTTTATCGTTTTGGGCGGCCGAGAAGAAACTGGTTCTGTAAGTCGGGAGTCCTACTTCGACTGGTGCTACCGCCTCGCAACCATAAGCTAATGTGAATAAGGATTCCCCTGTTGGAGTTTTTACCAAAGTTTTGTACGCCCAGAGTACTCCGGGTAGCTCTTCCACCCATTCACACTTCTTCTCCGCGACCTTTTTCTTTAGGATTAAGAATAATGCTTTGTTTGTAGCTTTCGTTTGGCCGTTTGCTTGAGGGTGATCTGGCGAATAATACTTCACTTTAATTTTTAATTCTATGCACCATTCTCTAAAATGGTCGCAATCAAATTGGCGCCCGTTGTCGGTTACTACGCTTTGAGGAATCCCCGAACCTGCATACGGTGCCAATGTAAAGGATGTGTCTCACTTCCAATCTACACCGTTAACTTGCGCAAGGATCAAAGTGTGGTCGGCCTGATTTGCCTGGGAACACTCTGATGCTTAAGTCAGTAAGAGTTTTAAAATGATTCAAGAATCAGAGAAATTAAAAAAAAAAAAAGAAAAAGATCGATCTCCTGCTATTGAGGGTTACTTGGTATATATAGAATCCTAACATAATGTTTATCTGATGTCGATTTTATCGGTGCGTGAAGCTGAGCTTTTTGGTGCAATCTCGTGATTGAACTAGTCACGTATATGCATGAGATCCCTATTTACCTATAAGAGGTTATACACGGATGTTTAACTTGATCGGGCCCTGGATACTCTAGCTTCTTTTTGCTCCACTAAGGGCCTTTTTTATTGGGCTCCTTTTGTATTTGAGCTTGTTATTTAGAATGAGTTTTTTCACCATTATAGGCTCTCCAATTTCTATCACGTAGTAAACCATAGTGTACCAAGTTGACAAGTAAAAGAATAATGACTTCATTATAAAGTGATTTTTAAAAGTACCTTATGGGTTATGCTAATATGTAAAGTTATTTAACAAAAAAAAAATATGTAAAGTTATTTTACTATAGAGAAAATCTTCAAACCGGTTGATGGATCTTTCTCAAATAAGAGCACGCTTTGTTTGGGTACTAAGAGTACCTCAATTACTCTCAAACACTCTCACTATTATTATTTACTTTATTATTAATTTTCTCATACTTTTTCTACTATTCATTACTTTTCACACTTACTTTTTACTACTATTCAATATTCTATTATTATTTTTTCATTAATTTTTCATTACTATTCACAAACACTCTCAAACACTTTCACTACCCATATCAGACAGTGTTTGACACGTAGGTCTTCCATTTCAGATTCCATATAACTACACAACAGGTGATAACAAAAAAAAAAAAAAAAATTCCCCTCCCTCTCTGCCTCCCGTAACCCTATCCATTTCCCTTCCCCTCTTCCAAAGCCTCCTCCTGTTGACCCTTCCCCTCTCCGGTTGAAACCCAATCCACTGAATTTAACCTAGATTCAAAGGAAAAACACTCGCTTAAGCTCGAGACCCAAGAGCTCTCCCTTTCTCCTCTATCAATTGCTCTATCCTCATCTCAAGTCTAAATGGTCTGGACATGGCAGCTCAAAGCAAACAAGCACACCTAGAAGGCCAAAAGTGCCCCTAGCCATGGATTTCATCCTCGTAGTTGACCCTGATGATGGCTCTTTGGGTTTAATTTGCCAAAAGTTAATTTACAATTGGCTTCAATGTTGAGTGTCATTGGGTTGCAGAGGTCTATTTTTTATATTGTGAGAATGGTGAAGCTGTTTAAATGGTGCACTTGTGTGGCACTAAATAGGGGCTTTAACTGTATGAAGTTTGGGATTGAAAAATTGTAACTTGCACACTGAATTTGCCACTTAGACGCCATTTTTATTGTTTATTTTCCAATTTTCATTTTATTTCTGCTTGAGATGAGAGAGAGGGAGCAACTGAGGGAGATAAACTCAAGAAAGGGATTTAAGGGAGAGCTCTTGAGACTTGGCTTGAGGAGAGAGAGAGACAGGGTCTGGAATTTGCAGTGGCTCCAAATTTTGCAGTACTCCCATGTAAAACTCATATTTTTGTAAAATTTGAAAAAGTTAGTCTAAAAGTGCCATCCATGATGTATTTTATTTGTAATTTCTAGTTTGTTACAGTATTATCGGATAAGAAATTCTCCTAAAATATAGAGAAAATAACTCTGAATAATATTGATTAACAGTAAAATTTGAAATTATTTTATGAAACCCACAAGTTGGACTTAAATAGCTGCAAAATTTGAAATTCTGAAGATTTTTTCAAAAAAGAAAAAATCTAAATTATTGTATGAGAAGTTAATACATAAATAAACAAAAATCCTACCAAAAACTTGGTCAAAATCAAAATCAGAATCATTTTCAAACTTGAAAATAATATTTACTAACAAAACAATAATGATCATAAATATATGATTTGAAAGAAAATAAATAATATTGTCATTAGTCCAATGAAGATATTAAGTTTTTCCTTTCATATTTGTACAGACTAATCTTCGATATGTAGTACTTCAATGCAATTAATGTAGAATCTGGACCTAGATACCCCATATCAATTTGGGTTTACATCATTCTCACCAGATTGGAGATAATTTGTCTTGAAATTCTAAAATTTCTTGCCTTGATCTTTTGGATGTCCATTTAGACCAATATTTCTTTCCTTTTGTTGTATTCCCGATAATTATGGAAAAATTAAAATTGATTTGAACAGGTTAAAGTAAAATAATATTGAACATCTTATCCTCTAAAATTAAGTTATTTCCTACACTGAAATCCCAAAAAAATATTTTGCATAGGAGAATTTGAAAAAAAAGTCCTCAACTCCAAGAAAATCAACAAAGTTAATTGTCTCATAACTTATTTCACGATCTTCAAATTTCAAAACTTTGCGACCATTTTCTTTTTCCAAATTTTCTATATTTTCAATAAAAATAGTTACCACATCTACTAGGTTATCTTCATCAGGATAGGTATCGTAGATTGGTATAGAGTTCCACCCTATAGAAGAATATCCATCCTCAAACTCTTCTTCCTCGTAGTAGTAAATCCACTCAACCTCTTGCAATAAATCAACGAAACCTTCAGCTTGAAGAGTACCAGAAAATTCCAGTAAATCAACTCTAAAATCGAGATCTTGTGATGCTCCTCCTTACCACTGTACTCACAAATTAGAGCATGCTTGTGATATGGGTTCTCAAAATTAGAATTGAAATTGTGATTTATTTTCCATCTTACAATCATTGATATTCTGCATTGCTAGATGTCGGGTTAATTCTGCAACTTGTCTCTGCAAATTTTCAATCATCACATCTTGAATGCTACGATCACGGTGCGGGACTTCCTTGTTCAGAACCTGCCCATGACGACCATGACCATGACAACCAGCCATGGAAACTGATGAGATATAACCCCAAGAAAGATACTTAAGCTCTGATGCCAACTGATGCCGGACAGAATATAGATTATTTTGCAGGCTAGTCTCAACAGATGATCAACACAGAGAGGACAAATAGATTCTCTCAAAATACAGAGAAAACAACTCTGAATAATATTGATTAATAGTAAAATTCAAAATTATTTTATGAAACCCACAAGCCTGACTTAAAATAGCTGCAAAATTTGAAATTCTGAAAAATTTTCCAAAAAATGAAAAAATCTAAATTATTGTATGAGAAATTAATACATAAATAAATAAGAATCCTACCAAACATTTGGTCAAAATCTAAATCAGAATCATTTCCAAACTTAAAACCAAATATTTACTAACAAACCAAAAATGATTATAAATATATGATTTGAAATAAAATAACTAATATTACCCTTAGTCCAAGAAAGACATCAAGCTTTTCCTTCCATATTTGTACATATTTATCTTCTTAAGATAGGTCTTCAATGCAATCAACGTAGAACCTGAATCTAGATATTAATCTGAAATTTTTTTTGTATGTATCAGTCACAGTTGTAATATCGTTTTCATGAATGAATGAAATCTATTTTTCATAAAAAATAAAATAAAATTGAAAATTATGAAAAAAATTAGAAATAACACGAGTCGTATCAAGCGGAATGTGGCAATACAATTAAATTATATTTCTAATCAACCAAACACATTTCCAATACTATAATTTATACCCCTATGAATTTTAAAAAATAGAAATAATTATAGTTGAAATATAATATTCACCTAAGATCACCACTATGCCAATCGTGGCAAATGAATATTAATTATAAAAAAGATAAAAATTTTAAAAATCAAAGAATAACGTCAAATATATGTCCATCACATTAATAATGTTATTTAGATATTTTACTGGTTTTGGTGTTTAATTCTTTATTTTTTGATTCGTATCAAACTTCTCATTCCTGTTTGTTTTTTCTTTGGTTAACTGGAAGGAATCCTTTTCATTGTTTTCCCGTTTTCCGCTCGAAAACTCAACAACGGGGAGAGAGAGTGAGATCTAATCCAAAGACGAGGCATCCACCCCCAAACACGTTCCTGAATTTCTTTAGCATTTTCCAGCTGCAATATTTTCCAATTATTAAATACCCGTCGATCTGAGCGCAGACCACAGGGAGACCAATGGCGATGGCGCGGGCGACCTCTGGGCTCCAATACCCGGAGCGCTTCTACGCAGCGGCCTCCTACGCCGGCTTCGATGGTGACCCTAACTCCACCTTCAAGGCACTCACCTCCAAGTTCTCCAAAGAATCCGCTGCCATCCTTTATGGCTTGTATCAACAGGTACCACCACCACCATAAGCCAATTCTCGTTTTCTCTATTCCGTTTGTCACCGATCCGGTGCGTTTCGATTAAACCACACGCCGCTTTGGTTTTTCTGTTCTGCTTTCTGCTCAGATCAATGGAAAATGTCATTGTTGCTGGGTGCATTGCGTGCCAGTTTTGCGTTGATTCGATTTGCGTGCTGTATTTGGTGCAACGCTGCGCTTGATTCGGTTTTTTAGGATTGTTAGTTTTTTGGAGCTATACGCAGCTTCAGTCTCTGTTGTGCGTGATCTATTTTGGTAATTGGGGTTGAAATGCCTGCGTTTCGTTGTTTGAATGTAGTTTTTAGGTAGATCTGGATGTTAGGGTTAATATCGGTTCCTTGGAATTGGCTGATCTGTGGTTTTGAATCTTGTGATTGGCTACTGCGGAATAAGTGGGGCGAGGGGAGGGGAGAATTTGAAACCCGGTGAATGAGAATAGGGATTAATCTGTATGGAAATTTAAGTTTCGGTGATTGAGTAGCTTAATGTTAGTGTGGAGTATTTGATCGGTGAATGTTTCAGAGTTTTTGACGAAGAATTGTTTCTTTGATTTGGTGTGCTCGTCACTGAATACTTAATTTTCTGGTTTCATTTCAATTGTAGGCGACAGTAGGACCTTGTAACATACAGGAGCCTAATTCTTGGAAAGTTGTTGACCATACAAAATGGAAGAGGTTCGTGTCCTTAATCTCAAACTCCTCTTGCAGATTATTATTATTATTATTATTATTATTTTGATAAGTATCATATTATTGTTTTTTATTCTAGCAAACACTCTATATTCACTCTTGTAGTGTAAAATCTTTTTTTTTTTTTTTTCAAATGATGTTTCCTAGATGTGGAAATGAAAGTATTATCATAATGCTAGGAGAGCATAGGTTTTGCACTGTTCTTAGGTAAATTCTTCGTTAGCTTTTCTTAGTTTGAAAATTAGATGCCGAAAAGTATTTTGTAATTCCTATTCGTTTCAGGCTTCTTATTCTACAATACATGATATATGGGACTAATTAGTTTGCAGCCTTAGAGTTGGGAAGCCAAAAATGGCTCGAGGGAAAAGTTTGAAATGTTAATATAAAATAGAAACAATGCTTGTTAGAATTAAGAAATCTATGAAATAATCACACCAGTGTTTAATTCTTGTAGAGAGTTGGGTGGGAGTTTTCTGGGATGTGGAAAAAGTTAACTGCTGTGACATATAATGTATGATGCGGAATGTGATCCTTGTGCAATTTTAGGCCATCTGATGCTTGGCTTCCTTGCCTTTTTACTTGATGTATGTAGTTTCATTTATCTGTTTTGCTACTTTTTTTATTTCATTTGCATAAGGATTTTATTATTTATGCAGCTGGAGTGGGCTTGGAAACATGTCTTCCACCGAAGCAATGCGTCTCTTTGTGAAAATATTGGAGGTCCATGCAAATTAAATTTCTGGGCCATGCCACTGTAATTTCATGCAGAAGCTTAGCTGATTGTTTTGTTTTGTTTTCTTTTTGGGTAGGAAGAAGATCCAAGTTGGTATTCAAGAGCATCTAACTTTGTTGCAGAGCCTGTGATGGATGTCCAAATGAATGTATGTATGCAGAACTTGTATATATTTGTGGTTTCTTCTCGTTCTACTTTTAAAAATTGGCTTTGGATTCATTTCTCAGTGCCAATTAAGAATTCAATGTTTACATTTGAACATGATTGATGACTTACTAACTAGAGTAAGTGGAATATATCTCTGCTGTCACTACCCATGGTGTCACTACCCATGGACACCAACAATATTACTGGTACCGCAACTGCTGTTGCTGGCACTATATTTTGGCAAATATCCATTCTCCTTTGTACTGATGCTACCAGAAGACTCACCAAATTACCAACAGCATTGTACCACATTAACAATGTCTCACTTAGACCTCCATTACCATACCACAGCCACTTCCTACTCCACACCATCACCCTTACCCTCACTGCTTTCACACTTGGCATTGCCTGATTGCGACCCTTCTTCCATCGCCACTGCCAACACCACTACTCAGTTATTTTATCACATAATCAACATCACTCTAGCCTCCATTTTCAATCAACTGGCTTTATTTTGTTTATTGACAAGTTAGACATGCTCCTCCTGGGTGATCCATTTTAATCTGCTGAGTTTGTCTCTTATGTTTTCTTTAAATGTGAATGTATAGATCTTGATTGTTGGTTGGGCATGTATATACATTTGTGTTTCATTTACTTTTGATAAGGTCCATTCAAAATGAAAAAGAAAATCTTCTTATTTTGGTAAGTATATTCATTTATGTTCTCACTCCCTAGTGTTTGGATCTTCTCCAATATCTGTTTTTAGTATTGTGATGGGGAAAGAGGAATAACTGCGTAATTGAATTGCATGTTGATGAGAGCCTTAACCAACATTATACTTAGTTTTGCATGAGGGGCTATAAATCTCTCCCTTCATTGCTTTCGTACTAACTATATGTTTTTCTTGTATAATTTTTACAAATGGTACATAGCATAATTCAACAGTTGAGCCAGTGGTTGTGAATGGGAATTCTTTTGAGACAAAGACTATCCCAACTGAGAATGGGAGCCTGGCGGAAACTCAGGATAAAGACGTTGTCTTGGAAGGCCTTGGTTCAGTTGCTGTCTATGATCAATGGGTTGCCCCTCCAATATCTGGTCAACGCCCAAAAGCCCGATATGAGGTATATACATGTCTTCTCTGTAATATAAACTGGTTCTAGGCATTTTCTTCTTGTTCTTCTTTTGTCTGAACAAAGCACGTATTTTCAGCATGGTACAGCAGTCGTGCAAGACAAGATGTACATATATGGAGGAAATCACAACGGTCGTTACCTCAATGATATTCATGTAAGTAAATTATCTGTACATAGACATACACAGTTGAGCTCATGCTATCTAGAATAGCTTCTCCCATTTTATCTTTTCTCTTGAGCTATAGCCAAGTTGCTGCATTTTCATTCATTATCTCTTGTACATAATTCATATTTGGCTTACTCTCCTTTGTGCTATTAATGTATATATATAT
>QEOT01003266.1:18451-34199 GCA_003123785.1 Pterocarya stenoptera
ATATTTTCCATTGATGACAATTTTAATTAGTGGTAAAAATATCGTTTTTGTTTCTCTAGATACCATGGGAAAATAAGCTTCTTTCAATTGCTGGACATACAAAGGATCCAACCGAAACTATACAGGGTAATGTCACTGCTACTTACTTCTTTGATATATTCAGAGTTTGCCACCTGTAGAAAAATTCACATCAATAAAAGTGGAAAAATCGTGGAAAGTTTTAAGTTGGAGAATTGTTTAGCGCGAGAAGAGAAAAGTCTTGCAATAGATTGGAATCTTCCCCCATGTCTAACCCAAATTTTCGGTTACACACCATTCACCTGTAGAAAGAGATATATCTTCTCAGGATTATTGACATTGAAATGGTATGGTAGGTTTTATGATTTATGATTAATTATTTTATCCTAGTCAAAAAAGAAAAAGAAATTGTATGGTTGGCTTGCACTTCAGTTACCCTCATTGTAGTATCTCTAAACTATTGTTCTCTATCATGACAGTGAAGGCATTCGATCTACAATCTAGCACTTGGTCAACATTAAAGACGTATGGTAAAGCACCGGTAGGTATCTGGTTTTTTCTAATCTTTTTAAATCTCTGACAATAAACAAATATATGAATCCTTGCCATAGTTCAAAATCTTGAATCAGGAGTGTGCTTATGGTTTTTGGATGTTCCTGAGATGGGTGGACATTTATGGTCGTGTCCATTTCGGAATTAATTGTCTATAAAGAATCTAGAAAAAGCATATTTCTAATTCTCAGTTTTCTCAGTTTGGCATTACTTTTGGAGCTCACTGGTACTTTTAAGCTAAAATTGGTCACTTTTCTGAACCATGGTGCCCCTTTATGTGTCGTAAATGTACCATGTACTCATGCTTTACAGGCATCACGTGGAGGTCAGTCAGTGACCCTTTTTGGGACAAGCTTAGTGATTTTTGGTGGAGAAGATGCAAAGAGAACTCTCCTAAATGATCTACATATTCTCGACTTAGAAACTATGACCTGGGATGAAATAGAGGCTGTGTAAGACATCTCAAGCCTTTTTATTCTTTTGGTTTTTTTTTTTTGCACCGCGGGGGTGGGTTACTCTTTATTTGTTAATGGCATCCATACAAAAGACAATTTGCAATTGTAATTAAATCCAATTTTCTGTAGTCTGTTCTTTACTTGTATGAATACTCTTTATCTTGAAGGCTGGCTTATAATAGACAAAGAAGAAACATTATCTTTTAGGCATATACTATGAATAGTTTCATTGTTACATTCTGTGTACTGTCCTCTAGAATATAATAGAATAGAATATAAAAGTAGATATATATTGGTAATTTTTTTTTATCTTATCATATATTTATTATTTTGCAGGGGAGTGTCTCCTTCTCCGAGATC
Source organism: Pterocarya stenoptera (assembly GCA_003123785.1). Classification (NCBI taxonomy): domain Eukaryota; kingdom Viridiplantae; phylum Streptophyta; class Magnoliopsida; order Fagales; family Juglandaceae; genus Pterocarya; species Pterocarya stenoptera. Next base: position 19,837 of record QEOT01003266.1, read on the forward strand.
TGATCATGCTGCTGCAGTGCATGCTGAACGTTATCTTCTGATTTTTGGTGGTGGTTCTCATGCTACCTGCTTCAATGATCTGCATGTTCTCGATTTGCAAGCTGTAAGATAACCAACTGCCCTTGAATCTATCTTGCTCCCCACTGGAACTGTTAGTTATCTTTCACACATTTCAATTGTGTAGATGGAATGGTCAAGACCCACTCAACAGGGTGAGATTCCGACTCCACGGGCTGGACATGCAGGTGTGACAGTTGGGGAGAATTGGTTCATTGTTGGTGGTGGTGACAATAAGAGTGGTATGCAACCTACAATTTTTTTTTTTTTTTATAAGTAAACAAATCTGATTGATCAAAGAATAGGCAGAGGCATATGCAGAATTCTAAACAGTAAAAACAAAGGCATGCCGTAAGCTACGTAGGCACCTTATAGACAAGAAAATCATGTAGGTCTATGTCATTGAAGTTAACAGCAATGGCCCAAGTACAAAATGTTCTAAAGAATAAATCTTTCAGCTCCTCCTGCGATCTCTCCTTGTCTTCAAATGTCTTGTCATTACGTTCCTGCCATAAACACCACATAATGGATATAGGGATCATCTTCCAGACAATTTTAGTCCGTTGCATGCCTCTTAGATTTGTCCAGCTGGCCAGCATTGCCACCACTGTCTTTGGCATAACCCAAGACAAGTCTGATCTACTGAAAACCTCATTCCATAATACCTGAGCTGTCTCACAATGTAGTAGGAGATGGTTACAGACTCTCCCCATTCTCTACACATGCAACACCAATCTACTATGATTACCCTTCATTTCCTCAAGTTGTCGGTTGTGAGAATCTTCCTCAATGAGACTGTCCACACAAAAAAAGCTACTTTGGGAGGCGCCTTATCTCTCCAAAACCTTCTCCACGGAAATTGAGTTTTGGGTTCTTGTGTGAGAGCCTTATAAAAAGAGTGAACCGAGAATACCCATTTACCATCGGGTATCCACCACATTAAGTCTTCCTGCTGAATGCTTGGTTTTATGGAGTACAAAAGGCTGTAAAAATCTGCAAAACTGCTCATTTCCCAATCTTATGCCGCCATACTAAAGATGATGTTCCAATGGATTGGATATCTCCATCTCCATGACTTCCGCCACTGATACATCTTTAGCACTAACAATATTGAACAGTGAAGGGAATATCTCTTGCAGAGTATTATTACCGCATCAAATATCTCTCCAGAATTTAATCTTGTGTGTTGAATCAAGACCTCTCATCCTCTTCGAATGTGTTTCCACAATCCCACTCCATATGCCCCCTTACTTTAGTGCACCATACCCCTCATAAACCTCCATATTTGCTCTCAATCACCAATTTTCATAGGACTTCTGGTTCCTTATGATATCTCTACAGCCACTTGCCAAGTAACGCTCGATGAAAAATCCTCAATACTTCTGATGCCCAAACCACCATTAGAAATGGGGCGGCAAACCTTCTCCCACTTGACTAAGTGAAACTTGAACTCCTCCCGCACTCCACTCCACAAGAAATCACATTGGAGTTTCTCAATTTGAACCGCCACACTTGCAAGTAGAGGGAACAAGGATAACAAATAAGTTGGTAGGTTAGATAAAGTATTTTTAATCAACGTAATCCTACCACCTTTTGACAAACATATCATTTTCCATCCCGCCAGTCTCCGCTCTACTTTCTCAACCACTATATCCCATAAAGAAGACACTCCCGAAGGAGCCCCCAACAGAAGGCCCAGGTAAGTCATAGAAAGAGAGGCTATCTTACACCCCAACGTGTTGGCCAGCTGTCGTAGATTGAGAACACCTCCAATAGGCATCATCTCCGATTTGTCGAAGTTCACTTTCAACCAGGATGTTGCTTCAAAACAAAGGAGTAGGGCCTTCAATGCTCGAATATGATTTTGATCAGCCTCACAGAAGATAAGTGTATCATCTGCAAACAACAAATGAGATATGTTAATGATTCCCCTCTCCGGGGTTCTGATCGAAAAGCCATCCACGAAATCATTATTAATCAATGCCGAGGTCATCCTACTAAGCGCCTCCATCACAATAACAAACAACAATGGTGACAATGGATCTTCTTGTCTTAGGCTTGTGTGCTATGAAAAAACCAGCTGGACTGCCATTTATCAAGACTAAAAATTTCACCGTTGATATGCACCAACGGATCCACGACAGCCACCTCTCCCCAAAGCCGCACCTCCCAAGAAGGTAGAGAAGGAAATCCCAGTTAACGTGATCATATGCATTCTCCATGTCTAGCTTGCAAATAATCCTTGTTGCGCTAGCCTTCAATCTACTCTCTAGACATTTATTAGCAATAAGAACCGCATCAAGAATCTATCTCATTTTTACAAAAGCATTTTGGGATTTTATAATGATTTCCCCCAAAACCTCACTTAGCCAGTTCACCAGCTCTTTGGAAATTATTTTATTGGCCCCATTCACTAAGCTTATGGGCCAAAACTCCTTAACCTCCATAGCCCCACCTTTGTTGGTATCAATGCAAGAAATGTGGTGTTAAGGCTTTTCTCATTCCAACCGAGAATAGCTCCTAAAACACCCGCATAAGATCTTCTTTTATCACTTCCCAATAAGTTCTTGCATTGAAATAAGCCCATAGAGAAACCATCAGGCCTCGGTGCCTTGTCTTTAACCATTTTTCTCACTACATCGTAAACCTCCGCCTCCTCAAAAGCCCTCTCCATCCAAGATTACATCATTCGGCTCAATGACGTCAAAAGCAGGACCATCAAGGGTAGTTCGCCATCCCTCCTACTCGGTTAGAAGCTGCTCAAAGAAATCTACTACATGATTGTGGATAACATGCTCTTCCTTACATTCAACACTGTCAATTTTCAGCATCTCCATGTTGTTGTTTCTCCAATGGGAGTTCGCAATTCTATGGAAGAACTTGGTACTTCGATCTCCTTCCCTCAACCACAAGACTCTCGATTTTTGACGTCATGGCGTCTCTTCTAATAATATAATCCTTTCAAGGTCTGCAGCCAACATTGTCATTTGTGCTAGCTCATCCTGTTTAAAAGGCCGTGTCTCTTGTAATCTCTTGAACTCCTGGATCTCCATTACATTGCTTTTCTTGTGCTCCCCTATATCTCCAAAAGACTACATATTCCAAAGCTTCAGATCTTTTTTTAGCGCTTTCAATTTACCCACTAGGATGAAGCTAGAGGTACCCTGAAATTGATATGAGGACAACCATTATCTCACCCTTTCTACAAAGCCTTATGATTTCAGCCACATGTTTTCAAATTTGAAATACTGTCGCCTTCTTCGGAGACCACAACAAACAAGCATGATAGGCCAATGATCCGAGCAAAGACGAGACATCCGTTTTTGCTATACATCTGGAAAGTGACTTTATCATTCTGGTGATATTAAGAAACGATCCAAACGAAACCTGATTATTAGACCATGTGGTTGAACCCCCTTCTAAAGGCAAATCCACCAAGTTCAAATCAAAGATGACTCCGAGAACTCTGACATTGGTGGTCTTACTCTTCTATTCCCTGAACACTCGCTTGGAAATCTTGTAACATTAAAGTCTCCTCCAATACATCAAGGGAGATCCCACCAGCTATATACTCCAGCTAATTCTTCCCACAATAATCTTTTGTTGTCTAAGTTTGGACCATAGACACCTGCAAAAGCCAACAAAAAGTTATCTGATACACTCTTGAAGGAGCATGCCACCGGGTATAACCCTATAAAATCCTCTATTTTCTCCACCACCCCTCTATCCCACATTAGCAAGACACCTCCTGAAGCCCCAATAGAGGTCATATACACCCAATCCACGTGAACACAACTCCATAAACTTTGCACAATTTTTCCATTAATTGTTTTCATCTTAGTCTCTTGTAAACAAACAATGTTCGCTTTCCACTTACGAAGTAAGTTTCTTACTTGAAGACGCTTATTAGCCTCATTGAGTCCGCGAACATTCCACGATACTATTTTGGGTTTCATTGAGGGAAGGCCCGCCCCTTCCCTTTTGACCTGCCCCTGCTAGAGCTGCCCTCAGAGTTCATAGACCAAGTCAATCTCTTCAGCTTACGCTGTTTTTTTATCCAGCTTTTCTAAGACTTTGGTGTCCCACTTCAATGGTTGTAAGCAAAGCCATAAATTGATCCTCATAGCCTTCACACTCCAACCCCACGCATTTTTGTACTTCTTTTACCTTATGAAATACCCAATATGAGACATTATAATAAATTGGCAGCATGTAACTCAGGGGAATTGGATCACCTGCAGTCCATCAGCATACCTTGGTCTCCTCCACCAACGAAATGTCCTCTAGCCCAAGCTGTCCACTTAGTGCCTGGGCAAGACTCTGAGAATAATCTTCATCAGAAATAGAGGCTTGCTCACTATCAGGATGTGACAAGCCATCCGAGCCCACCCCATCCTCTTCATCCATCTCTGATTCATCAAAAAATTGTGTAGGTGAGTTCGCGGAAGTGGGACCTTCACCCACTGTGCTTATTGGCATTTTCTGTCCCTCCAACGGTGTCGGGGAAGCCATTATGGGCTCGCGGGTCATTTTCTACCCCTTTAACACCTGTTGGCCTTCATCGGAGACCACCACCGTCATCGCCGACATCTTCAGACCACCACCTGATGGTGTCAGGGAAGCCATTATGGACTCGCCGGTCATTTTCTGCACATTCAACACCTGCTGGCCTTCATCGGAGACCACCACCGACATTGCCGGCATCTTTTGTGTCACCACCAGCTGTACCTCCACCGACGGCATACATCGCGGCGTGGTGGCTGGTGGGCGAGCATCGCTTCCGCCGCTGGAAGGAGCCCTAGGGCAAAACTTCCTTCGGTAATGGGTTTTGGGTTAAGGCCCATAGTATGTTGGGTTACCCCTGGGCTGAGGCCCAGCCCTTGCGTCCGATGAATTACCGTGGGCATCAAAAGGCTTCTGACTCCTCCCGTTGGCCTCAGAAAGCCTTTCAGCGATAGATGGCCCCTTTCCCCTATACTTTCCCCCGTCATTTTCCTTTTTAGTCCCAACACTCCTCAGCACCTCATCCATTTTCTTTTGCAGCTGCCTCAATTGACCCTGCATGTCCATCAAAGCACGCCACACGTCCCTTTCATCCTTGCTGACAACCTCCCTGCCATAGCCCACATTACGTACAACCAGAGGGGCTCGACTCAACTGTCTATCCTTAAACCTCACACCATCGTCTCCACCTTCTTGCTCATGGAGTGGCGCTGACTGCACAATGGCTTCCTCGTATGACCGAGTTCCTCCATGCAAGCCACCCTTATTTCTCTTTTCCAGCGCATAATCCAACAAAGCCTCCCTCAGTCTCCTCCATCCCCTCCCTCCTTAACCTTCATGTACCAACAAAAAACTTCTTCTTCCTCCCTCGCAATACTCTGCCAACACCATATATCGCCCTCGACTATTTGAGCACTTCTGTGCTATAAAATTGTGATATCCTTCCCTATTTGCAGTATAAAAATCCTTCTTTTCTCCGCATTCCTCCACTATTCCAAGCCATTGCGCTATCTTTGGCCCCAGCAATAAAGTACTCTCTCCTTTGCACCATCTCTCTGTGATGTGTAACAAAACACCTTCTTTCACAAGTATGAAAAGTTTTGACTCTATCACAATCTCTCTTTGAATCCCATCATACTAATACTCAAAGCATTCACGTATCACCATCAAGCAAACAATTTTTTTTTTTTTGCATGTGTACGGAGAGAAAAAAGTGTTTAGGATAGAGAACTAATGGTGACTTAGAGTTCTTATCGTGATCGAAATGTGATTTAATATCATGGAGCATAGTTTGATTGAGTTGACTTAGATTCTTGAAACATATTCTAAGCAGACATTTAGGCTGTGCTTGTTTACACAAACCTCTCATCTCATCTCATCTCAATCATTACAACTTTTTCAAATTCTCGTACAAAAATATAATAAACAATTCAACTTTTTCAAAACTCAAAATAAAAATAATACTAAAAAATATATTCTAACAATATTTTATTTAACTACTATTCAAAACATCTCATCTCATCTCATCTGAACTGTGTATCCAAACGGAGCCTTATTCACTCTGTGGGATAAGATTTTGAAGTGAATGGCCTTAGTCATTTCATTAAATGCATTTTGAAGCGCTTATAAGCTTTAGATCTTTCAGCTCCCTGATAATTCTGTATTTTTTTACTGGGTCTGAAATGTAGTGGTGTCGTAGTATCTCTTTTTGAACAGGATATGAGCTACAACTTTAGCGGAAATGCTCCATATTTCCCAATCAATTAACTATTTATTTTTTCTCATTTACTTCTTGCAGGAGTCTCGGAAACCGTTGTCCTTAACATGTCTACACTTGTTTGGTCAGTGGTGACTACCGTTCAAGGACGAGTTCCAGTTGCCAGTGAGGTATTTGTTTTGCAGGAATCTTTAATTGTTCAATTAATTTCAAGGCGTTGATCAAATCATTTGAAGGGTTTTTGTCAAAAATCGCCGCTGGTTTCAAGCGAAGTCATCCCAGCCTCTTTTGGAGCTTGATATTGTTTTTTCTGAAGTTTGGGTAACTATCTAATTTTCTTCTATTCAGGGCTTGGGTGTGGTTGTAAGCTCCTACAATGGTGAAGACATACTTGTATCTTTTGGAGGATATAATGGTCGTTACAACAATGAGGTGAAGGGCTGCTTTGACTTAGCCGTGGTTTTATTCTACTGCTTTTGCTCCATATTCTTTCTTTATTTTGCTTCTTTCTGTTAGGTTAACGTTCTTAAGCCAAGCCACAAATCAACCTTGCAATCAAAGATGATTGAAACTCCTGTCCCAGACAGTGTTTCTGCTGTGCACAATGCTACAAATCCTACAAGAGATGTGGAGTCTGAGTTTGACGCAGGCCAAGAAGGGAAAATTAGGGAAATTGTTATGGACAATGCTGAGTCAGAGCCTGTGGTATGTAAATCTTGCTAATGTTGAAATATTGTTCATTTTTTGGCTTTTATTTTAGTTCACTGGAAATATGCTGCTATGCTATCTGCAATCTTACTGTTGACATGGAGATCCCACTTAGCAAATACAGGAATGGCTTAGGGTGGGCCTTGACTCTGATGGAGTCAGAATGCAGAACTCCGAGCGGAATCTAATTGGAGTCAGAACCATTCTTGGACCTTGACTCCAATTCGGAGATAGCTCTGCCCGCATGTTCAGTGCTAGAGAGGTCTCGGAGTTATTGTTTGGAACCGTTTTTTTTTTCTCACACTTTCTCAATACCAGTGAATAAAAAAAACTAATGAAAGGAAATATTTTACAAAAACAATCCTCCCTAGAACGAATCCCAAGAAAACCAAAAGATACTCACAAATTCTTAGCAAGTCCTGCAAATATAACTGCAAAATCACAGATTTTTCCCGTAAATACAACTACAAATTCATAGATCTGTCCAGAAAATCCATCTACAACTACCAATTTGGGATCAAAGACTCAAAATATAACTAGGTCTTCGAGAATATATACATCAAGATCATAAAGACCTTTAACCAAACCATCCACAGCAAAAGCGATGGGAATAAATCGTTAAGACAGACACAGAAAGCCATAGGAATGAATGCCAGAACGGAGGACTAGAGCGATCTATTGAAGTGACAAAAATCAAGGATGAGAGAGAGAGAGAGAGAGAGTAACTGCAGAACGAAGCTAGGTTTATGTGAATGTGATTAATAGATGGATGGAATATGGATGTCTTTTTAAGCATCTTTTTTAGATAATAATACGCAAAAGAATAGTCAAGGCATTTGAACCCTAGATTTGGAGGGATAAAAGTGGTTTAACAATTAGGCTGCTCAATTATCATTGGTTTAGAATGACACAATTTTATCATATCAAGTAAATTTTATTCTTTTCTTAAATAATAGTCAGAGTCAAAGTTGAAGTTGCAGAGTTTTGTTGGATTGCAAACTCCAATATTGACTCTTTTATAATTCAAACTCAGATTTTGAATTCTAAAAATTCTGACTTCGATCTGTTACCACCCAAGGAAAGTTTAAGCCATCTGGGCATATACTCCAAAAGGACTAGTCAATGTTACCATCAGAACTCTTCAAATCATTAAAAGGGCAATAACTTCTCCTTCCCAAGCAATTTGGGATCCCATTCATCACCACCTCAATCCAAGTGTATCATAATCTCCCCTTCCCTTAAATCCTTGGCATCATCATCAGGTCAATATCATAGGTGGCATGACTCAGTCTGACATTTCTGGTTAGGTTTAGCTTTGATGTCATTTATAATGATTCAAGGAAAACCCAAGACACATATGTGCCTACACTCCAAGAGGACTAGTCAATGTCAAATTTGAGCTTCTTGAAATCCCTGTAAAGGGAAAGAACTTCTTCTTCTCGAGTAATGTGGGATCTCATTCATTACTTGAGTGTAATTCGAGTGGAAAGCAGAATGAAGTCGGAGTTTAGTGTTTTTCACAGCTCCAGGGATTACAAACACCAATAGTAACACAAGTGTACAAGCGCTTCCACTGGAAATATTTGTGTTGCATTTTGTGAGAGAGTGCTTCTTGACTAAACTCAGTGTTTGTCTCTCTAGGTATGGTAAATCAATTTTGAGCCACAGTTAAATGATCTGGTTATATGCCGGATAATTTAATACATTAATTATTTAATTTTCTTCTGAAATTTTCTTTTCTTGATCTATAAACAAATTTTATTGACATAAGAATAGGCAAGAGCCCATTTAAAATTTCTCCTGAAAATTGCAAATCTACTCTTGATATTTTATTATTCTGCAGAAGATACATTTTTTCAAGAACACCAGCTCTTCATTTCTTGTTCTAATTCCACATAGGACACATGCCACTCCTAAATTTTTCCCAATATCCATTTAACCTTTGTTTCTTTATGCGCATTCATGTAACTTGTGCTTACTCACTCTCTCTCTCTCTCTCTCTCTCTCTTTTTTTTTTTTGGGGGGGGAGGGGGGGGCACTTGGGAACTTTGTATGGATTGCAATGCTTTCATGTTACCACTTTTGGCACAACCAATTTCTGTGCTTCATGCAGAAGTCTAAAGGTGAGCCAAGCAATATTCATCTTTTAGCAACCCTCAAGGCAGAGAAAGAAGAATTAGAGTCATCATTCAACAAAGAGAAGATTCACTCTCTGCAATTAAAGCAAGAGTTATCAGAAGCCGAGAATCGTAACACTGAACTGTACAAGGTAAGACGTTGCATGTATAAAACAAATATAAAATTACTCTGTGTTTATTTTTAGTGTATTCTTTGACTGAAGCAGAATCTGTTAGGAGATCTATTTAAGGCAGTGTGAATAACGCTTTTTATTATCTTTCAAATGTCATTTCAAAGAAAACAATTGTTTTGAACTTTTGGTTGTGGACGTGAGTATTGGACAAAAAAGGGAAATGGGACTCTGAATAAGTTAAGGGGAGAAGAAAAGAGGGTACATTTTCCTTGTAGCTTACAGCTTGAGGATCTTATGACAGGAAAATAGTCCCTCGGGAATATGGAAAATGATAGAAGCGGAGTTAATTTATGATGGTTTTGCTCTTATTAGAGATAAGATGATGGAGAAGTTGCTTCCACTAAATAAATTCCCACTTTGATGATGCCTGATTTGACATGCTATGCTGGATTTTACAAAAAGCTGTGCTACTGCTGTGGCGGAAATTCTGTCATATGAAATTATGAAAGGGACTTATTGTTTAGAAACCATTAAAGATTTTAGGCAGATGTTTGCTTCCAGACATCTCTTCCTCATTATGCTGGAAAATGCTAGAGAAAAACTGTAAAACATTACAGTTTTGTCATGGCATTCGGTTTGATGTTGGACATAATTCTTGACTTTATTTTCTCATTAAGGCAACCAAGGCTCTGGCGGGACACAAGGAACCCCATAGTTTTTTATAAGTGAAAAATAATATATAGATAAAATAAGGGATTGAGGTAATGTCACCAATTCCATCCCATATGTGCGTGCTGTGTTTACCCATAAGCGAAAAAAAGGTGTAAAAGCTTGCATTTCTTAGATTTGCTTTGATAATTCAAATTGAGAAGTGTTAAGTTTACAAAGAAGATTACAAAAAGAACTTGCAAACTGATGCGGCTAATTCTTTTTGTGGACCGAGCATTTCCCATTCAATTTCCCATGTTCAGTAAAATGTTGCATATTTTTGCCCTTCTCCCTATATATGTCCTTAATTTCTTGTATGTTTTCTTGTAGGAGCTCCAATCTGTTCGCGGTCAGCTTGCTGCTGAGCAATCAAGATGTTTCAAACTTGAGGTATCTATGATTCTATCTCATGCTGTTAAACTTGGTTAATTAAATTGGAAGACACCCCTATTACTTCACTTCCACTATTCGAATGAATACCTTCATTCTGAGGAAAGGGCAAAGCCCAATCTTTATGACCGGATGTCATAATGGACACCTTATGGATGTGCGAAGACTGGAAGTCAAGATATCACTTCCATGTTATTTGAAAGTTCTCACCAGTTGACAGCCTCTAGCTCGAACATCTAATCTAAGTGGAATGGATCGTTGTAAGTGTTGACACTAGTTGAAGTATGTGGTGAGCATGAAAAGCTCGGGAATATAAACAAATGTTTCAATTGCTGGAATACATTTTACAGTATAAAAAGATTCTTCATCCTTGATTTTATCATCCAGGTTTGGGGGGTGAGACAAAACACAAAATTCTCATTTCATCTCATCATTACACTTTTTTCAAATTCCCATATAAAATATAATAAACAATTCAACTTTTTTAAATCTCAAGTCAACTTTTTCAAATCTCAAAACAATTATAATATTAAAAACTAATAATTTAAACTTTGAGATGAGATCAAGAATTCTCATCTCACCTCCCAAACCTGCCCGAAACACCGGTTAATGTGGCACATTTTAAATGGCTCCTTAGGTTCAAATGTGTCACATCAACCAGTATGACTAAGGATGAAGAATAACATTGCGAAAAATAAAAATGTTGGAATATGATTGTCTGCTAATTTACTCTATGAACGGACAGGTTGATGTTGCAGAACTACGGCAGAAGCTCCAAACAATGGAGACATTACAGAAGGAACTGGAACTCCTCCAAAGACAAAAGGCTGCATCCGAACAAGCTGCCTTGAATGCAAAACAGAAGCAGGGCTCTGGTGGGGTGTGGGGTTGGCTTGCTGGAGCCCCTCCTGGCCAAAAGGCTGATGCCTGAAAATTTATTTAAGCTTTAGTCCAATTAGTGATTGCAAGATTTGGTTCCTATTGATCCCTACTTCTTTCTCATACAATCATATTTTCATTTTTTGTTTTTAATGTTTTTTCTTCCCTCACCCAGAAATGATAACATTTTATTTCCTGTGACGGAAATAATATATCAGGTTTTTGTTGGTCAGAAGCAAATCCCCTTGGTTTCATGAATGCATTTACTGTAATTCAATCATCTGTTAGTGTAATATTTTGCTTGTAACCAAAATTTTGTTGGAGTTTGTATTCGAAGTAAAATGTATTATTTGAGTGAAGTAGAGATTTCCATTGTTTATTATAATTTTGTTGCCCCTTGAAAAAAATATTTTCAGAGGCTTTCTAAATGTTCCTTTACAAACGCACACGCGAACACCTTCTGTATACACCTCATTCCATACATAAATTTTATCGTCATTTTTTGTAGGGGATGGGAACAGATTCAATGACCTCTAGTTTCTATGAATCTGAATAGCTAGTGCCTAGGAACGTAATCTAATTTTTCATATAATCGATTTTTTTTTTTTTATATATATATTATCCTATTCCTCGGATAATCTAATTTTTCATATATGCTATTTCTTTTTATATATTCCATTCAATAAATAAAGAAAAAAAAAATCAAATAGCAGTGCAAAAAATAAATGTGTTGTAAAATAATTTTGAAGTTAGGTCAGTTTGTAGATTTATTTTTAATGCTCTTACTTCGCCTTTTTTTAAAACGTCTTTCCTACCACTCTGTTATTGTTAGGGTGACATCAAGTGAGATATTGAGCACCTCTATAATCTAATTGGATTAGTGTTTCGAATTTGAAACCTTAAATTGGGTTGGGGTTTTGAATTCAAAACCCAAATCAGTTTCGGCCAATTCAAATTCCAAGTTCATTCAAAATCAATTTAATTTCAACCCTAAATTCTAATCAAAACTTAACACACAATTCCAAATTGACGGAAAAGCTAGGAGAGACAAGGAGATGGAGATAGTAAGAGGCTGAGGTTGAGATAGTTCTTGCTTCGTATTTGAACCTGTTTGATTACTCGATTGGGGTGTAGATATTAAAAAAAGAAAAAAACATTGGGGGGAGAGGGTTTTTTTTTTTTTTTTTTTTCTCGAACTTTGTCTTGGGGGTAGAGGTTCAGAGCTGTTCCATAAGCGGCCGATTTTAAGCAAAATTTGGGATGAAAGACGATGTAATTTGAAAAAGTGGATATTCGAAATGTAGTGCAAGTGATAGTGCCATCTTGTTTATCTCTAATTTATTGTTGACGTATCCATCCGCTAACGGAAACTCTGTTTTAAGTCCAAGTGGAACTTTGCCCTAGCGTTTTGCATGGCCGGCTTCCCCTTGAACGGCTACCCCCATCAATACAATAAAGGCCGGCTTTAACTAGATTGTTTGGAAAAGACTCGCATAGCCCCCATCGTTTTCGTCACGGAATGGGCCTCTTAAATGCATTTTCTTTTATATACACATAAAAAAAATGGTGTCCAATCTGCTATTTTAACTTTTAGAAGATGAAGATGAGAGGGCACGTTGCTGTTTGCTTTTTATAAGATTGAAAACATGAGAGGTAAAGAAAAATTGAGCCTTCCAATGGTGGGCCCCCCCACCCCACCCCCACCAAAGGCATAGTCAAAAATAAATTAACGTGGGCTGGTGGCCTTCTGACTCTTAAACAGAGGCATTGTTTTGCCATCCAATTAAAAATTTTCTTTGGGGATTCCTTGCCGAGAATAACGCTCCCAAGTTGCACACCTTAGCAGTGCGGCAATGCCACTCCCAATCAATCAGTTTCAACTTGGAAGTATTGTGGGCGAAATTCCATCCATTCATCCACTATCACCTGCCAAATTCCTTCAAATTTCTTTATTTATTAGTCCTTGAAATTGGCTTGGGTGACTGGGTCAATACTCAATGGCTTAAAGTCTTTATTTGTAAGTGTTTTTCTCTTTTAGATTTTACCATCTTTATTCACATACATACATTATGTATGGTTTGATACATAAAACCTTTTTTTTTTTTTTTTTGAGCAAGCAAATATATCATTTAGATAAGGAAAACAAAATACATGAGGAGAGAGTGAGACTCCCAAATAAACCCTCATTACAACAACAACAACGCAAAAGTGAAAAGGAAAAAAAAAAAAATTAGGACCAAATTCTTGGTTCCCACCCATACTGTACAAAGAGGGCATCATCTTAAATGATGGTTTTTTGTAGTTCGCACAGCCGTGGAAACTGTGGAGCCACTGCTGAAAGCGGTAGAAGCTGAGGGTGCACTACGGTTTGTTGTATTGAGATGTTTCCTGAAGAGACCCGTGTTCATTTCCTTAATATCATCGGTTAGAGAAATCAGAAATATAGTAAGAAGATCGGCATCGGATGAACTAGATTGCGACAGGCCAAAGTTTCTTCACGCCTACTTGTGGTGGCGCGTGGAGACCACGCGCTAATGATTGTGAGAAGGGGTGGGGCAGATCTAGAAGATCTCGAGGTGAAGAATCTACTAGTGTGGCGCGTGTAGCCAATGGATGCATTATGGCACGAAGGCGCATGACGGCCATGCATGGAACAAGGTGCACGTGAGCGTTATGCACTGAGATTTTTGTCACAATTCCGCTTAGTCCCGATAGATCGACGGGGGTGCGTGTCAATAGTCGGTCACTGGAGTGCAGAAGATCTGACGAAAACCGAACCAATAGAAAGGAGACATAAAAAAATACTAGCCTAAAAAAATATACACAGATCGGTATTAGAAAATGATCATAGAGGAGGATGGGAGCCAAGGCTCCACTCTCCTCTCCAATGGAAACATTCGAAAAGGATAAGTAGCTTTTCTAGAGAGGAGCTTCTCTTTTTAAAAACAAAAAGGACAGACTTTTTAATTTCATATGAAATTAATTTAAATGTGTTATTCAAACAAGTTTGATTAAACACGATATTAAGTTAAAGAAAAGCACCACGACACAAAGAGATTTTACAAAAATAAACTTACAAAATGATGTAGGTCCATGTAATTTATTAAATTTACTTTATAATTTGAGATATTATATCAAGACGCATTAATT
>QEOT01003266.1:65104-89228 GCA_003123785.1 Pterocarya stenoptera
TTACAAACTCAATTTATGTTCACATTTTTATTCGATATTTAAGTTTCTAAATTTTACAAAATTATTATCCAAACTTTAATGCTTCTTTGTCTTTAAAAAATATCTCATCTCATCTCAATTTTATCATTATATTTTTTAAAATTTTAGTACAAAATAAAATAAATAATTCAACTTTTTAAAATCAATTTCTTCTTATCTGATCTAATTATTACAATTTTTTCAAATTTTAATATAAAATAAAATAAACAATTCAACTTTTCAAATTTTAAAATAAAAATAATATTAAAAAATATATTCTAACAATACTTTATTTAACTTTTTAACTTTAATCTCAACTCATCTCATCTCATCTCAGAAAGTAAACAAGGTTAAAAAATTTCACAATTAGATACTTTTGTCAATTGTTTTTTAGAAAACTAATATAATGACACATATTTATTTTTGATTGGTTGATAAGTTACATTTATATTGAAATTAGTAAATAAAGACTCTATAATTAATTTTCTAACAACAAATTAACATAATTATGAATGTATCAAAATTTTTTATAAAATTAAAAAATTAAATTCTGAATCACTTGATTTTGAAATTAACTATAAAGATTATAGTCATAATAATATTCTTATTTTATTTATAAATAATTTTTTAAAATTGTAAATTTTTATCATTTTTAATCATACAACTTTGTAACATTTTAAGTTAATTTTTACTTATATGATTGGCTTGTATAATACTTTGTTAGATAACAAAATACGAATGGCATTGCTTTTTATTTTATTATCATAACAACTTACAACTTTTTTCCAGACTTTTAGTAAATATGAATATCTGTTTGAAAATTTAAAGAGGTTTTACTGACTAGTGATAAGAAGTTAAAAACGGAATATGAAAAAGAGAAAGGTTAATTTTGAACCATTTTGGAGTCGCGTGTGCTTAAGATAAAGAGAGCACTTTTAAGTGCAAGATTTTTATCGAAATCAGAAGATCTGAATCTCTTGAATTTATTAGTTTAAAATGTGAGAGATGAATACATAAATTGTTAGGGACAAGTCAGCCTTGTTCAAGTTTTTTCGTAAAAAAATAAATGATACTAAGGTATCGTTTGGATAGTTAGAAAAAATAAGATAATTTTATATAAAAGATGAAAGTTGAATAAAATATTATTATAATATTATTATTATTTTGAAATTTAAAAAAATTAAATAAATAATACCATATACAATCATGGAGTATACAAGAATTACGCAGTTGCTTTGAAAAGAGTGAGGTTCATTATTATATTTTTTTTTTTCATGTGAGCCTCATAATTTTTTTTTTAAAGTGATTACACATTACACGATGCTCGAATATTCACGACTGCAAATATTATTTCTCTTAAATTTATTCATATACTTATTCAATAAATAACTCACAGCATAAAGAATCTCCTCCGTTTTAAGCCCAAGAATATTTGGATAGTAGTTATAGGCCCTAGAATCTGA
The DNA here is from genome assembly GCA_003123785.1 of Pterocarya stenoptera. Lineage (NCBI taxonomy): Eukaryota > Viridiplantae > Streptophyta > Magnoliopsida > Fagales > Juglandaceae > Pterocarya > Pterocarya stenoptera. The sequence continues at coordinate 66,586 of QEOT01003266.1, forward strand.
AGTAGATCTGGATCCAAAAGAAAAATTATATATAAGCCGAGATTTTGGGTCGATTTGATCAGTTGGGGGCCCAACTGTTGGGCCGCAGATTTTGTCAACTGTGTTAAATAGGTAGATACTAACTATGGAACCATTAATCGCTCGTTCAATTATATTTTCAAGAAGGTGATTTGTTTTTGAGAGATGAAAAAGGTAACAAAAAAATGTACACAACTTTTTACTATTCATACAATCTCTACACACCATATTTATTTATTTATTATTTATTTATTTTTATCAAATATTTATTATATAAATAGTGAATTGAAATTTTGAAATAGTTTAAAAAGAATAAACTCAAAAAAAAAAATATATATATATATAGAGTGTGGAATGTGGTGGAGGTTGTGTAGCAAAACTAAAAAAGAAAAGGAAATTGAACATTTCAGTCCTTGTGGATGGACGAGTTGGAAAGCAATGAAAAATGTGACGCATATGGCCTAATCTGTCCTTTCCGTATTATAGTTGTATACGGTACAAATTCTTTCTTCGTAATTTCTTTTAATGATATTTATAATTATGAAATGTGTAAGTACTGCGTAATCTTTTGAAAAAAATGAATAAATACGATATTTACATGAAAAAATTAATTTTTTAATAATAAATCTTATTCTTTTTTAAAACTATTGCACAATGCTTACGCACTCCACACCGGTATATAGCATTATTCGCATTAGTTTATTCTCTCTAGCACATTAGAAAGTGATAAGCGTAGCTCTTTGTGATTCCAATGGGAAAATCTTTTGATGTCCTGATGGAGAATTCAAATGTGCTACACCTATTGTCACTATAGCAACCCTTCATACTTTGCTTTGTCATTGAAGATGATTCGAGTGACTTTATATATATATATATATATATATGATCGTGATATTTGCAAAGAAGAAAGAGATCTGAAGTATTAGTTCTACTATTATGAAGATCTGAACTTTCCTACTAATCTAGAATGCATATTTGGAGAATATCCATCCATGTATAAGAGATTTTGGGAGCACTTACATGACTTGTGACAACCACTCACTTTTATATATATATACAAGACCAAGGATCACGCTCCATGCAAGAGACCATGTGAGCTTCCTGCCGATAACTTCATCCTTGAATATGTCCTGCTTATTGATATACTCGAACATTTAAAATATTAAAAGATTTGTATTTTAACATTTTTCACAAAGGTAACTGTTAAGGGTCTCATAATAAATAATGCGTTTACTTCCTCTGGATTACGTGGTCACATGGACCGGAGATGTTTATCTTCTTCTTCTTTTTGTATTATTTTTTTTTTAAATCCTAAGCAACGTATATACCATCATAAATTCTTCTGTAAACCATTGTTAATAAGCATCACATCTATATGGATCTAGGCCTTTGGAAACCTTCTAGCTATGGGTGTATCGATCCCATGGTGTTGGCCTCGCCTAACTATTTAAAGGTTGATTGTTCAAGTTTTCCAGCCCCATAATTTGAAAGAGGAGATCAAAGACATTGGTCGTTTCTCAAGGGATCTTGTGGTTTTAAATCTAGGGGGATAAACGCATGCGGCATATCCAACATAAAAGCAAGATTCGATATTGTTGATGGTTGAATATTCATGGGAAGTTGAGAGATAAGAGTGCAAATCTCTTTCCCACATGGCTATTAATTATTATCTCCACTTAGAATTAGGCCCACTGTTGTGCCTCATATTCTACTTGCACAATTGGATACGAGTAATGCTACATACTGTTATAAAATGTGCAAGCGTTGTGTAGTCACTTTGAAAAAGAGTAAAGTTTACTATTAAAAAAATATTATTTTTTTCACGAGAATTTTATATTTATTCATATTTTTTAAAATGATTGCACGACGCTTGCACACTTATAACTACAACTATCATTTCTCATTGGATATTTGGTTGGGCTTTATATCGAAAGAAAATGACTTGGAATCGAAAGAAAATGACATTATTAGGTGAAGAACCACATATTAGAGTTTGGTTTTTCTGCAAAACTGACTGACTGGACCACACTCATGCTGTAATCCATTGGCAATCATACATACATACTTACTAAAAAAATCTACCTCGACTCAGCTACATGATTAGAGGCCCATTAACTAAGAAATACATACATATATATATTTATATATAATCTTCGAAAAGATCATCGTTAGTTGAGACCTACTTTTTGAGCCCTTTTTTCCCGTTGGGAAATGAACAAGCTGGACCAAGTTTTGCACCTTTAATTATCACTACTTTACTTTGGAGTCCCCTGTGAATCAATAAATTTTTTGTCATGTAATCTACATTCCATGGAATCGTTTTACCTCACAACATGAGTGGTTTCAATTCACCTTTACATCTTGAATGATTGTCCTAAAAATGAAAAAAGGGAAAACAAGAAATCTCCTCCTTGAAACCTGCGAAAAAGGTTTTTTGGTTTTTTATTCTTTGTTCTCTCAAACCCTACTTTCTAGCGAAGCAACAAAAATGCAAAACAAGGATTGGCGGTCGATGAAATTGCTGCTTCACCAACCGCCCATGCCTTTGTTATGAAAAATAATGACAATAAAGTAAAAATAAATAAGAAATAATCAAACAATCAATCACACGACACAAATTTACGTAATTCGGCAATGTGCCTACGTCTATGGAGCTGCAAATGATTGATTTATTATGCTAACGAATCATAAGATAATATTTGGAGAGATTTTCACTGTTTAGAACGATCATATTGTTCAAAATAAGCATATTTATAGAATTACTTGGCAAAATCCCTAATTTTCATTTTTATGCTATATTTGCTTAAGCAGAGTGTTAAGCGCACATAGAGCGAATTCTCTGTCTGGGCTTTGCTCGAGCGCTGAGTTGAGCGAACTTTCTATATGATCTTTGCTCAAACTGAAAGTCAAGCGAACGTCGAGCTAACTTTCTGTTTGATGTCCTGTGTAAAAAACAATGCCAAAATTTTGCCCAAGCTGAAATGAAGATGGTTGAAAATCCACTCAAAAACCATAATGAAACATTGGTTTTTCTGCAACACTGACTGATTGGACCACACTCATGTTGTAATCCATTGAGAATCATATATACATACCTACTAAGAAACATCTACCTCGACTCAGCTAGATTAGAGGCCCATTAAGTAAGAAATACATATATATATATATATATATATATAATCTTCGAAAAGATCATCGTTAGTTGAGACCTACTTTTAAGCCCTTTTTTACCCGTTGGGAAATGAACAAGCTGGACCAAATTTTGAACCTTTAATTATCACTACTTTACTTTGGGTCCCCTAGAATCAATAAGTTTTTGTCATGTAATCTACATTCCATGGAATCGTTTTAGCTCACAACGAGTGGTTTCAATTTATCTTTGCAAAAAATCTCCTCATGAAACCTATGAAAAAGGTTTTTTGTTTTCATTTTTTGTTCTCCCAAACTTAAGGGTATCAATATGTGATACGACATGTTAATCCAACTTGAATATGACATGAAGTTAACGGGTTTGGGTTTCATGTTAACGGGTTCGGGTCAAAATGTGTTGATCTGCTATGACATGATTCATTAACAGATCAATCCGCATAACTCGTTAGTGACCCCGTTTAGACCTTTTAAATTTTTTACTCAAAATTATAATTATGCCATTTTTAATCTAAAAACAAAAATATCATAACCCTATTTCATATTTTCTAACTCTCTCTCGGACTCTCACTTTCTCTCAGTTCTCACGAGTCACGACTGCTTCCTACACTTTCTTTGGATTGTAATTTTGGACTTATGTAGTTAGTTTTATATTTTTGAGAGATATTGTGATTTTAATTTTTATGTGAAATTATGTTAATTAGGTCAAATGGATTATTTTGATCAATTCAACCCATTTACATAAATGGGTTGACATGGGTCGTGTCGATATATTTTTAATTCATTCATAACGGGTTAAAATGGGTCGTGTCGTGTCATGTCAACATGTTATTTTAATGGGTTATGTTAAGGCTTGAAAATCTAATCTATTAAGCTTAATGGATTGTGTTCATGTTGACCCATATCATATAATATAAATGAATTGACATGACACGAACATGACCCGTTAACACAAATTGTCACCCCTAGTCAAACCCTGCATTCTAGCAAAGCAACATAAATACAAAATAAGCCTTGGCAGTTGACGAAACTCCTGTTTCACTGACTGCTCCTGCCTCTGTTGCGAAAAACAATGACAATAAAGCAAAAGTAAATCATAAATAATTAAACAATCAATCACACGATATAAATTTATGTGGTTCGAAAATGTGCCTACGCACACGGAGCTATAGAGGATTTTATTATGCTGAGGAATCACAAGATATACTTTGTGGCGATTTTCACTATTCAAAACGGCTATACTATTCAAAATAAGAATATTTATACGATTACATGGCAAAGCCCTAATTTTTACTTTTCTGCAATATAATTCGCTTGAGCAGAGTGTCAAGCGTGCATCAAGCTTAATTCTCTGTCTGGGTTTCACTCGAGCACTGAGTTGAGCGAACTTTGTATCTGATTTTCACTAGAATTGAAAGTCAAGCGAACATCTAGTGAACTTTCTATCTAGTGCTTCCTGAGTAAAAAATAATGCCAAAATTTTTNCCCCCCCCCCCCCCCACCCTTCTCATTTTTTCTCATTTCCTCATTTTTCTCATTTTATTTTACCCCTCTTCCCTCTCCCAACTCCGCCAACCACCGCCTCCATCGTTGGAGATCGAATGGCTTGGCCAAATCCATCACAGCATCGAGCACAAGAAGAATATATACCGTCTACAAGCACGTGTGGCCACGATGATTCCCACATGCCACATGTGTTGGGGGCGATGTTATGGCTTCCAACGATCATCTTTTGAAGCCATGGGAGACGAATTAATAATCCCATTCGTTCTTGCAAAACTTTACCCATTCCTCGAACTGCGTGTGGTTGTCATGCCCCTTGTAGATGCCGATGGATTGGGAAAAAAAAAATGTACAATAATAATAATAATAATTAATATAATTATATTTGGCTAGCTTAAAAAATGTCATCACTGTATGACCAATGGAACTTGGCGTGCGTCATCCTACTATTCATAACGCGCTTTTCAGCCATCTTTATCGAAAATATCCATGCAATTCATGCACCATATCCACATCCACATCAGTCAATGAGAATAATGCTATCCAATTTAGAATTGTGTATATGAAGGTCGGCATTGGGTTAGTAAAAAGTGGAAACAACCTACGACCCTAATTTGACAACCATGCATAAGCATATTTTATTGTCCACGACAGCACGTACGTTTGAAAACCAACCATACACATCATTCAGTTTTCTTGAGTGTATTCAAACGACGACCTGATCAAGAACTTAACAAAACTCATGATGCAGATCAGCTAAGCTTCCTTTTATTTAATTTGTTAATTTTGACATGTTCTTCGATCTGATGCCTGATCTTCTGTATTTTCGGAAAAGAATATTGTTTCACCAAACAGTGCCTCCTAATTTTGACTGGTTTTTTAGCGAAACCAAGAGGCAGTTCGATCGGCTGCTTTTGGAATTGATTTGTTGGTGGGGCTTTTGGCTATAGAAATAGAATCCAAATCTGTAGCTTCCATTACATTTCCTGGCTTTTATTGTCTTCATCTTCTTCATAATTTCTAAGATAAAAGTCAGATCTTTGGGCCAATAATTCTTCTGGCAAGCATAAGTCTTTAAAAAACATATATTATTTGGAAAATGATTGGTACCGTATTAAAATGTACATTGCATGTTTTTTTTATTCCATTTAAAAAAAAAAGTTGATAAATTTGATACCTATATAAAAACATTCACTTTTTGATAGGAGGTCCTATTATTTTTTAAACAGAATGTGTGAGGTTTGTACACTTTAAAATTGTATCTAGTATTATTCAGATTATTTATTCTTAAATTAATTAGCACACGTCCTGAGAATATATATATATATAAGTAATTCCCAATAATGCACTTCAAATATCATATTCTATAAAATTAATGAGATTTTCTAGTAATAAAAATCAACCTTTTGTTCCTAGAATATATACAATTCAATATAATAAAAACAAATTACTATAAAAAATAATAATAATAAAAACAAATTAGGGCTTAGGTAGAGAATTCCTTCTTGCACACGGAAAAATAATTGGGGCTTAATTAATTCGTATAATTAGAATGCTCACATGCACGTACTATACGATTGACCAAACTAATTTGTGCCATAATTCAAAGCTGGTCTAGTATATTTTTAATGACAAATAATTACAACCACATTGAAATTAATTAATAAAGGGATATGTCCATTAATGCCACAGCTTGCTGGGTGCGTAAATCATTGAAGATTAATATTGAATTACCATGTTCATTGACCACCAATATTTTAATTTAGATGCATGTGCGAAAGTCGCTGAGCCTCAACTAGGCCCACTCTTTCTTTGACTTTATGCAGTCCCTTATTTCGGATGAGATGAAATTAAATATTTTATTAAAATTTAAATAAAATATTATTATAATATAATTTTTATTTAAAATTTTTTAAAAATTAATTATTTATTATATTTTATATAATAATTTAAAAAAATTATAATAATTATATGATATAAGATGAGATTAGATTTGAGGGTTTAGAATTTCAAATTTTACAATAAAAAAATTATAATAATGAGATGAGATAAGATGAAAGTGATTGAAATTTCAAATTTTGCAGTCCAAATTAGTCGAGGTTTAGATGAATTGGGTTGAATCAGGCACTGACGATCTGCTGACTGCATACATGATTACTTGGGATGAAGATGATGAGCTAGCGCACTAGACAAATTTACTCACCTTATTGCTCGACAGATCATGATGGAGTTTGTTAATGGATCACGTTTTTATAACTTCAACATTAAGCTTTTATATAATATGATGAATCATGTAAATTAAAAAGAGTGCACATTTTTTAATGTTTTTATTAGACTTGAAAAGATGACATGATCGTTTTCACCGTCTCTCGGTGGTAGTGCAGTTTGTCATTGATCTACAGGGTGGTGCTCCACCCACCGTTGGAAGCTTCCGTTTATTTGTTTTGTGCTTTTTTTTTTTTTAGCTTTTTTTATATGTATTTTTAAACACTTTTAAATTTATAAATAAAAAATAAAAAATAAAAAAATTATAATATTATTAAAAAATACTTGCTTAATTATTAAATAAAAATAATAAAAAAATAAAAAATTTCTAATAATAATTTCCAACAAGAAGAATCAACAGTAAGAGTAGCATTTTTTTTCATCTACAATATACCATCATATGTTGGTCTTGATGCAATGGATAAGACAAAGCAATAATTTGATCTTTAAATATTAACTAATTCCCTATCTGTGGAATAATATGGGATTGATTTGGGCCCTTTGGCAGATATGCAAATTGACATATCTTCAAAATATCAATTGGTGCATGTGTTCCAACTTTATATCCTGCCGTCATATTGGAAATTAAGTTCCTACCTCTACTCTCTACAACTCCTATAAAAAAAATATTTGACTAATTAGATTATTGTTATGGTTTTTCAATAAAATAAATGTTTTTTTTAATCATTGTTTCGTTATTTTTTAATATGACATCAAATGATTGAAAGATAAAAAATAAAAAAAATTTCAATCATTTGATACCATATTAAAGAAGAATTACATTACTGCACGCTATATAATCCGTCATAAATATTTGTTTCTCTTATATCATGCTTATTCTGGGACCTAGTTATAGAAAAGCCAAAATACTATTTATTAGTTCATGTGGAGGGTCTCTAGTTACATCCTTAAAATAAACTTTTTCAATAATGAACGGTGAAAAACAAATTTACAAACTCAATAAAAAATACTTTTTCAACGTTAAATAAAATGAAATTTTTTTCTTATAAGCTAGTATTCACTATCTAACATCTCAAATCTCATGAAAAACACTCTCACATCTTATAAAAAAAATATAGGTATGGGGTATGGAAGTAAATAATAGCTGATGCATAACATTTCTCAAATAAAAAATAAAAAAATAATAAGAAAACACAATTTGGTAGAAATTCTCAATACACATCCTTGGTTGCTTTAGGCAAGTTTGGGACTTTAGATGAGACACAAAATTCTCATATGATCTCATTTCATCTCATCTCATCTTATTCTCAAACATAATTTAAATACAAAATTTTTAAACTAATCATTACAACTTTTTCAAAATTTTAAATAAAAAAAAAATTCCAATTGTTTCAAATCTCCAAACAAAAATGATATTATAAAACTATATTATTATAATATTTTAACTTTATAATATTCTTTATTAAATTTTTTTCTCTCACATTTCTTAAAACTTAAAAATTACTCAACTCAAATTATTTTACTACTATTCATAATTATTTTATTACTATTCATAAAATTCCATCTCATTTCACTCATCAAATCAGCCGTCAAGCCCTATTAATGGTGAATAGTCAGATGGTAAAAGTTGCAACTAGTTTCAACTAATAGTTATTAAAGCAGGTAGTCCAAGATGCAATAATACATGAAATGGTAGACATCTCGAAGATTATTAAACGTCTATTCAAGATCTGCTCAAACACGTTTGAATATATCATGATTCATGGGTTGTTGTTCTGTTTTGAAGATTTGAAGTGGTTTCTACCCTAACCACTCCCATTCAACTAACTCACACAATCCAAATGCGCCCCCTGGTTTCTGTCATCTTTTTGACTTCTCCTCCTCCTCACCAATATAAACTCTTTCCCTTCCATCCACAATTTCTTACCCATCTTTCTAAATCATATTCCAGCCATTACAAACTCTCTAAAACATTAATTACCGGGTAACGTTCAAAGTCTTTGGCACATCCAGCTTTTCGGGAAAACGTTTTCAAATTCTGTGCGTTTATGATTTATTCTAGTTCATCAATATCTGAGTAACTTTCTAAGTTTTCAATAGTATTTCTCTTTTCATAAAATTCTTCACCTGGTACGTATCACTATCCATACGATTTGCCTTCCTAATCTCTCACTAATTTTCTTCTCAGATCAACAGTTCAAGGCCACCTTCAAGAAGCTAGGTAACCCAAGTGGGTACAGAATTCACAACAAAAATGGAGATTCAAGAAAAGCAGAAAGATTCATTTTCTGAGTCGGAAAGCGGCGGCGGCAGTACTACTACTCGAGTTGGCTATAGCGGTCCCTTGAGTGGTCCGCTAATCTCCGGCAAAAGAAACAGCAGCAAGAAGAGTGCAAGATTCAAAGACGAAGACGAATGCTACGTAGAAATCACACTGGACGTACGTGATGACTCGGTTTCAGTACAGAACATCAAGGGAGGCGACTCGGAGACTGCATATTTAGCCAGCCAGCTTGAGAAAAGACATTCGTTTGGTTCCCAGCTCTCCTTCAAACTAAAGCAAGTCTCTCAGGAGCTAAAGAGGATGACATCTTCCAGGAGCTTTGATAAAGTTAACAGAAGTAAATCCGGCGCAGCTCGTGCCCTCAAAGGCCTCAAGTTTATGACAAAGAATGTGGGAAGTGAAGGCTGGTCCGAGGTTGAAGCTCGCTTTAATGAATTGGCTGTTAATGGGATGCTTCCCAAATCTCGGTTTGGCCAATGTATAGGTATGCAGTAATTTTGGTTGCTGTTTGAACTTTGATGCAAGACAGACAATACGAGTAGACACATCTACTTTTTTGAAACTTCGGACAAAACTAAAGCAAGTTTTGAAGTGTCTTCTTTTTGGTTTAAAAAATTAATGGTTAAAGAACTTTAACTCTGAAAGGACATAGTTAAAGAAATGAATTATTTTTAAAAATATATCATAAAAATTAAATTTATAAACTGACGTGATTTAATAAAATATGTTAGATTGTAAAATTATTTTTATTATAAAATAAATCAAATATATCATATGAAATAAAATAAGTTTATAAATTTATTTTTATAAAATTTTTTAATGGCTACCGTACTTCTCATATAGTAATTATATTTTACTTATATATTAATTATTTGACATCATCACATAATTAGGGATGAAGGAGACAAGCGAGTTTGCAGGCGAATTATTTGATGCATTAGCTCGTCGGAGAGGAATAACATCATCTTCCATAACTGAGGCTGAGTTGCATGGATTCTGGGAACAAATTACCGATCAGAGCTTTGATTCGAGGCTACAAACCTTCTTTGACATGTAAGCTAATTTTTATGTCATTCTTTCACCATCATGCGTGCAGCTAGCTTTAATTTGTGACCAACACAAGTAGTACTACTTGATCTTTTATGTGCCCAACTTTGATTTTAAGCCCTATGAAATTTTGGTAAACCATTGATAAAAGGTATATATATATATATATTATATATATAACTGTTGAAATAATGATCATTTCCACCCTTGAATGAGCGACCTTATAATGGGATAACATTCTTTAAATTATCCATTTGACTACGTGACAATTTAAATAATATATTATGGAGTTTTGATCAGTGACAAAAAGGAATTTTATGATTTATTAATTTAAACTATGCTTTAGCTTAGTCATATTATAAGTTTAATAATGTTGTTTTCATTTTCAAAAAAAAAAATAATAATAATAATAATAATGTTGTTTTCCACTGGAAATTTGGACAAGGGTAGCTAGCTAGTGTCGGTGCTGAAAGCCTAATAGGATAAGTTCAAGTTGAGGATGGCTTTGGTTTGTTTGTACAAAATATTTAACAGTCGGACAAAAACATGTGATGAGATTACGTAATCTCATCATTATAGATTACTAGTAATCATCCAGATCTGAATAATGAGGGACCTTTTTCCATAAAAAATAAAAAAATAAATGAGGGACCTTTTTTTTTTCAAATTTCAAATTACATTTTTTTAATCATAATTTCTGGGTAAAACAAATTCCCATTAATGCAGGGTGGACAAAGATGCAGATGGGAGGATTACCGAAGAAGAGGTGCAAGAGGTAAATTAAGTGAAAATTAAGCGTTTAATTAAATAGAGTTCGTTTGTTAATTTACTTAAAATGTTTCAGATTATTGCCTTAAGTGCTTCTGCAAATAAGTTGTCAAAAATCCAAGAACGTGCACAAGAGTATGCTGCTATGATCATGGAAGAGCTGGATCCAAACAACCTCGGACACGTTGAGGTTTTTTTTTTTTTTTTGAACTTTTTTTTTTAATTTTTTTTCTATGCATATAAATAAATAATTAACACGTTAACACACTAGTTTTTATAGAACTAATTACGGTTATAATAAAAATTATCAGGATATAAATATTTTTTTAATTCTACATCAATAAAATTATATATTAATAAACGATACAGGTTGGGCAGGCCGGATTCAAAAATAGCCCACCAATTTGGAAAGATATGGGGCTTTAGTTGCCTACTCAAATTTCAAACAGATGGACCTAGCTCACCCTCTTAAATGGCCCAATTTACAGCTTAGTATCCAATGCCAAAACTAATCACAAAGTTTTGCATCTTTTGCAGTTGTTCAACTTGGAAATGCTACTTCTCCAAGCACCAAACAAATCAACCAACCTAGCAGGCGATAGCCGGGTTCTAAGCCAGCTACTGAGCCAAAAGCTAGTCCCAACCAAAGAGTACAACCCCATCAAGCGGTGCTACCGGGGGCTCCGCTACTTCGTCGAGGACAATTGGAAGCGGATTTGGGTGGTGGCGCTGTGGCTTTTGATCTGTGCAGGCCTTTTCACTTGGAAATTCATACAGTATAAACATAGGGCTGTGTTTGATGTCATGGGCTATTGTGTCACAACTGCTAAGGGTGCAGCCGAGACCCTTAAGTTCAACATGGCCCTAATTCTTCTACCAGTGTGCAGAAATACCATTACTTGGCTCAGAACCAAGACCAAGTTGGGAGTGGCAGTTCCTTTTGATGACAACATTAATTTCCATAAGGTGCATACTTACTGAAAATTTTGTTTCTTAACTTAAAGTGAATCAAAATTCAAAAGTACTATAGTTTATGAATGCTGATTGTGATTTTTTATTGTTGAATCAAATTCTTTAGGTAGTTGCTTTTGGAATTGCAATCGGAGTGGGGCTACATGCTGGTGCACATCTAACATGTGACTTCCCTAGGCTGTTACATGCGACGGATGATGAATACGACCCAATGGAGCCGTATTTTGGTGAGAAGCGGCCGGATGATTACTGGTGGTTCGTGAAAGGAACCGAGGGTTGGACCGGTGTGGTCATGGTGGTGCTTATGGCCATAGCATACACATTAGCCCAACCATGGTTCCGCCGGAGTAAGCTCAACCTTCCTAAAACCCTTAAGAAGCTCACAGGGTTCAATGCCTTTTGGTATTCCCACCACTTATTCGTTATTGTCTATGTCCTGTTCATAATTCATGGATACTTCCTCTACCTCTCCAAGAAATGGTACAAAAAGACGGTAAGCATCTCAAAATCTTGTTTCTATTTGGAAATAGCCAACATTAATTTGTTGTGTTTGATCTAGTCAGGGCTGCATCTCTCTTAAAAAAATCAAGTCGAGTTAATTTGATTAAAATTTCTTATAATACTAATAAATCACCACTTATTTCAAAAGTTTAATAGATTTATACTCTATCTTATAGGTGAGTCGGTGACCAATTAATCCCAAGAATCAAACGATCCCGAATCTTCGAGATTTGGGATCTTTTGATTCGGATCTTTGAATAGCCAGTAACCGAGTTGCTACCCAGGCTGTAGGATCATTTTCCTAACTTTTGTTTGTGCTACATTGTCACAGACATGGATGTATCTGGCTGTTCCAGTTTTGCTATATGCATGTGAACGCCTGATTCGTGCATTTAGGTCCGGCTATGAAACAGTGCGAATATTAAAGGTATACTTCAAAATCACAAGCAGAAAGAAAATTTAAAAAAATTGATTTATGCCTAAATATTGAAGGAATTAATTAATCTTGTGTTCAATTTTTCAGGTTGCAGTGTACCCTGGAAATGTTTTGGCTCTTCATATGTCTAAACCTCATGGTTTTAAATACACTAGCGGCCAGTATATATTTGTAAACTGCTCGGATGTCTCTCCCTTCCAATGGTAATTTGAAATTTGAATAATGAATACCACTGATCCTTATTATTATTATTATTATTATTATTATTATTATTAAATAATATTAGATACAATTATATATAGGGCATACAAGTTTTGTACATTCTTTTTGAAAAATAGTCGGGTCTATCATTAAAAAGTGAGTTATTCTTTTCAAGTGAGTCTCAAATTTATCCATTTTTTTAAAAAAATGAATGAGCGAGACTTGTACATTTAGAACTGTATAAACAATTTTTCATTATTATTATTGCGATTGTTATTATTATTATTATTATTATTATTATTGATAATAATAATAATGTGTTGCATCTCAGGCATCCATTTTCGATTACTTCTGCTCCCGGGGACGATTATCTTAGCATCCATATACGCACCTTAGGTGACTGGACATCAAAACTTAAAGTCATTTTCTCTAAGGTATATTTTTTTCATAACTTGCACCAATTAATGTTTATTCAAAGAAAAAAAAATATTATTCATCATATATTTAAACATTATTTTTTTCATTCTCTTCTGATATGACATCAAATTATAGGAGAAATAATATTTTTATTTATTTATCTCTGAATCATTTAATTAACATCATTAATATATGCGCTTCTTTAAAAATAAAGTTTGGTTTTATCAGCATAAGCATTTTCTTTCTTTGATCTCTCTAATGGAATATTACATGATGTGATTAATATAGGTATGTCAGCCTCCATCTGGTGACCAAAGTGGCCTTCTAAGAGCTGACACTGCACAACCAAGGTGATTTATTTTCCGGAAATGATAAATACCCTACTCTTTTCACAATTTTTTTACATAATTATGTTTTAAACAAATATATTTTTGAAAAATAAAAGTATTATTATTTTATAAGAACATCTTCATTGATTTTAAAACATCATTGTGCATCTATTATTACTCATTCTTGTGAACAAACGGACTCTTGAAGAACAAAATTTTAAAGACTCAGGACATGTTTGGATAGTGAGATGATATGAGTTGAGATGATTTGTGAATAGTAGTGAAATTATTAGTTGAAATTAGATGAAAGGAGATGATGCGAGACTAGACGGGTCCTGAGTTTTAAGGGTTTACTTTTTTTGTTTGATTAATGCGTTATTGTATTGTGGTACATGTAATTACCAGGATGCCAAGACTCTTAATCGACGGCCCCTATGGAGCTCCGTCGCAAGACTACAAAAATTACGATGTACTCCTCCTTGTCGGGCTTGGCATCGGCGCCACCCCGATAATCAGCATAATTAAAGATGTGCTGAATAACATCAAGCAACAGAAGGAGATAGAGGAAGGGATGGGGGCAGAGAATGGTGCAAAGAATGATCAGCAAAGGAGACATTTCGCCACAAAGAGAGCCTACTTTTATTGGGTCACTCGAGAGCAAGGGTCGTTTGAATGGTTCAAGGGTGTGATGGATGAGGTAGCTGAAAATGATAGGGACGGAGTGATAGAACTTCACAACTACTGCACAAGTGTCTATGAAGAAGGAGATGCTCGATCTGCTTTGATCACCATGCTTCAGACACTGCAGCATGCTAAGAGTGGTGTGGATATTGTGTCGGGGACAAGGGTTAAGACACATTTTGCCAGGCCGAATTGGCGTAACGTTTTCAAGCATGTAGCCCTTAAGCACAACAATGAACGAGTTGGTAAGCCACCCTTTGATTTTTTATATTCAACTCGATTAAATGAATCGATATTATATAATTTATAGAAATAAATAAAAATTAAGATTTACAGATCATATTAACAATATGAATATAAATTTTTTCGGTTATATATTATTCTTTATGAAAAATTCTTCTCATCAGTCACTATTCACCACCCATCATCCCATATCTTATGAAAAGCACCCACTCCCCGTATTAAAATGTTATAGGTATAGGATGTAGGAGTGAATAATGACTGATGCATAGCATTTTTCTATTCTTTATATCCCATCTTCTTAATCGTTGTTTAGTTAAGCTTGATTGTAAGTGTTTTTGAATTATGGCAGGGGTGTTTTACTGTGGGGTACATGGACTGGATGGGCAGCTAAGACGGCTAGCTCATGACTTTTCCAGGAAAACAACCACGAAGTTTGATTTCCACAAGGAAAACTTCTAATTTTTATTTTATTTTTTGTTCTTGCATGTATTATATATAGGTTATGTACCCTGGTGGATATACATGTAGTCTAAAGTTTGGTTTTATGTTGCAACTTATACATAGTTAATTGTTTTGTACTATGAGAAATATGTTATTTACGAGGATAATTATAATTGCAACGGTTTATAGCCATCAAATGCGCCGTAATAACTCTTATTTAAAATTGATAAATCTGCCTCGAAAGCTAGGCAACTATACAAATAAAATGTCACAATCTCGACACAAACGTTAACTAGATCAATAAGATAGTTGGACTTGGGCTATAATAAGAATAACTTTTCTTTTTAAAATCTCATCATGAAACAAACATGAATTTCATGACAAAAAAAGATAAGAGTTAATTACTTTCTCTCTTTAAACTTTTATTAAATTTATAATGTACTTTTGAAATTATTCATTGTATCAAAGTGAACTCTCGAACTTTCAAAACTTCTCAATCTCCCATTCCGTTTTCCAGCAATGTTAAATCTAATGGAAATTCACTATAAAAATATAATATTTATCTAATTTATTATCATTGACCATATAAAATCTAAAATAATATACGCTATCAATTAATAATAAATCATTAATCACTAACCATATATAAATTTATTTTGTACCTAAGTTGTAAGCAAGTATGAATTATCTATGTATAAAATGAAATTATTTGATATTCATTAACCACATATAAATTAATAAAAAAAATTATTTAATGATTAATGATTTATTATTAATTGTTAACATATATTATTTTATATTTTATATGATTAATAATAATAAATTAGATAAAAATTTACATCTTTACAATGAATGCTATGTATATGAGCAACACGTGCAGTGAATTTTCGTTAAATTTAACGCAGCTAGTAGACTGAATGGAGGATTATAAAGTTTTAAAAGTTTGATGGTCCACTTTGATGCAATTAATAGTTTCGGAGGCACATTGTAAATTGAGTGAAAGTTTGAGAGGATAAAGTGTAATTAACCCAAAAGATAATTACATTTAATAATTATCAATAAAAATTAAAAAACTTGAAAATTAATGATAATAATAATTTTGTCAAATATAGTTTTCAAATGGGGTGCTCCTAGCAGGAGTCTTGGTTATTTAATTAAAAATGTTATGAAATATGTACATAATTCCATTCTTAGCATATAGATATTTTTATCTATAGGTTTATAAAAACTTGTATTTTCACTAAAAGATTTTAAATTGTGAAGGGATAACCTTTTTTTTAGCCAAATGTTCAAAAAGCTTTCAATAATGGCTGGTTGAGATTTTCTTATTTCTTATAAAAGAGGTTTTCAAAATTAAAATGTTTGACTTATGTTGGCGACATCATTCGCTTTAATAAGTTTTCATATTAGATAATTTATTTTTATTTCATATTTTTTCTCACTTCATAGCAGTTTTTCATACAACAAAGTTTTAATACATTAATTTTCTTTTCTTAATAAGAAAGCTATACCTAGGGACCAGAGTAGGCAAATCATGTTGCCTTTTTCCCCGAGCCTAGTTGAATCATCACATCGATTACAGTCCCTCTCCCCCACTTCCCAACTACTTTAATGTACACTGCCCTTTTCAATTCTGACAATGTACCTCTCAAATTATTAAAAAATAATAATAATAAAACTACAAAAAAATTCATTTCACTCTTTTTCTTTTGAGTGGTGATAGACCCACAATATTTTGTACAACATATTATACAATAGTGTTATAAAATAGGAATATTTTTATAAAATGTTGTTACACTTTATAAGATAATTTACAAAAATATTCCTACTTTATAATACTGTTGTACAATATATTATACAAAGTGTAGTGGGTAAATCATTTTCCTTTTCTTTTCAAAAGCATTGTGGTAAGTAATGTCTAGGAATGCCCTCAATTCTTACTATTCTTAGAGGATTTTAATTTTATTTTCTATAAACTTCCTTATAATTTAATTAAAAAATATTTTTTAATTTTTTTAATTTTATTCATCTTTAAAAAAAAATTTACTTTTCATTTTTTATCTTTCCTCTATTCTATTTAAAAAATATTTGTCTATTCTATCTTTATTATTTTTTTCTCTTATTTCTATTTACAAGCTTAACTCCTTAATATTTTTTCTTATATTTTAAACTATTACTCTAGTGAATATTTTAAACAAAAATTTAAATTATTTTTTCTGGAAATGATAATATTTTTAAAATTTTTGTAATTAATTAAAATATTTTTAAAGTTATTATTTAAAACTATAACAAATATGAATATAAGAGAAAGTGTAAATGATTAGAAGAAGAATTTATTTTATGCATTAGAATAAAATATTGATAAAGAATAGTTTAGGGGATGAATAGTAATTCTCTATATTTAAAAAATTACTATTCATCCTCTAAACCTTTTCGCTAAAATAGAAATTCGAATGTAGGGTATTTTGATCAAAACTCTAAAATAAACTTCAAATTATAGGTTTTCTTATAAATTTTATTATAATTAAATTAAAAAACGTACTTTTTAAAATTCTACTCATCTTTTAAAAATTTCTTACATCTCATTCCCTATATTAAAACAATATTTTTTTATTATTTTTTCTACTTCTTTATTTGTACATCTTTAACAACTATTTTTCTTGTCTTTTTGAAATGATCGGAAGAAAACTTTTTAACTTATTTTTTTTCACATTTTGTTAATTATTTCATTATTTGTTGAACCCATATTTTTGATTTTTCATTTGTAATGGTTTTTTTAAACTACTCATCTCTCAAAATGATAATTTTTTTAAAATCAGTTCTTTTGTAATAATAATATTTTTAAAAAAAATCATATTTTCACAAATGATAAAAAAAATTTTTTAAATGGATTATCTCAATGGTGACATTTTTTTTAAAATTTCAGTTATAACAAATATGAGTATAAGAGAAAGTAAATGATTGGAAGAATAATTTATTTTATTTGTTAGAATAAAATATATATAAAGTGATTTTGGAATAAACAATTGTTCTCTAAATATATGGAGCCACTGTTCACATCCTAAAACTTTTTCTTCAAATAGAGAACTAGTTGGATAGGTACGTTTGTCAAAAAGTTAAATTTATTCCCTAAAATTTAAAAATTTAGAACACTAATAGTGAATTCAATAAAGTTATATTTTGACTAAATTTTAACTAGATTCCATAAAAACTCATTGTAGTAGACTCAACAAAGTTACAATACTATTAACTTTAATAATTTTCATTAGTCAAATTTGTTGAGTCCAAGTTGCTGGCCAAATATTATTTTGTCATAAAAAATTCCATCTCCCAAGGGCTATTTGTTTTGTGGGAGCTCAAAATTTTAAAAAATTTCTATTCGCCTCAAAAGCATGAAGCACCCAAATCTCAAACACAGAAGGTGGTCAATCTACATCAATCATCATTTCAATGATGTGACATCATCTTGTTGAAATGCTTCAAATTCTTGTTTTACAAAATTATTATTAGTTGATGCAAATTTTTCTTTTAAAATCTAATATCAACGTTAGAAAATTAATGTGTACTCTTTTAATAACGAATAAATATTTATATTACAATTAGAATTAAAATAAACAAAAATGTCAAAATCAATAGAATAATAATAGATTTGGAGAGTCTGTTATTTAGTATTGTTGAAAAGTGACTAATTAAATTTATAAAAGTGAATTCTCTAATTAAATTTTGGCTAAATTTTATTGAGTTTACTATTAGTGTTCTTAGAGATGCAGATGTGAATGCTCTTAGTTCCTTGATGCACAAGGAATGATGGCTATAAGAGTTGTCTCATGGACAGATTTATCTTTAAGCAAACTAAACAAGAAAAGCAAAAGATGAAAAGTTTGATGTACTTCAATATGAAGTGTTGTAAGCAATAACAATAGAGAGAGAGTTTATCAAAAAAAAAAAAAAAAACAGATAGAGAGAGAGAGAGACAAGGTGATGAAGTTAGCCGAGATCTGTAGCATCGGTGCCCTCCAGATAATGCTGCAAAGCTGGAACCCGTTTAGAGGGAGGGCGATGAGAGGAAATGACATCATGTCTTCTGTTTATTTTTCTTCTTCTGAGATCGAACTGGATTCTTCTACCTTTTGTTTTTGTTTTATTTATTTATTTTTTCTGTTGCTCACGTGGCATTTTGCCACGTCAATGCCATGTCAGCTGATTTCACGGCGGTGCCCTTCGGTGACTTATATATAGCGGTATTGAAACTTTGCCTTTATACCTAAGGCAATGAAAATGCTCTAAAGTCTCGTAGATATAACCTTTCCACTTTAAACATTAAACTCTGTTCATCTATTCCTTCGACTTTAATTTTAGGCAAAAGACACAAAAAGCAAAACCATGGCATCTTTTTAAGGATTTGTAATTTTGGGGATTGCCAAAGCACATTACAACTTTTTATTTTTATTTTTTCTTGACAGAGAGTTAATTTTGAAGGGAAAAAAAAAAGAAAGAAAAAAGAAAGCAATTATTGTACCTACTGGTACGTGTGTTTGTTGAGAGTCACATCCTTCAACATTGATGAAATTTTCTTTCTTTCATTAATGAAACTATCTTGACCATGAATAAAATGGCAAAGGACATGGCTGATGGCACTCTTTAACTTGTATAATTTATCTCGAGTCATGAAGTTTGACAAATAGTTTATCAGAAATGCTTCGGGATTCGAATTTGAATCTTGAATATATATTTTTTTCCTTAATGATTAATGAAGTGGTTTTTAATAATTTGTAAATTTTTTTATTTTTTTAAATGTTTATGATGATTAAAAAATCACATGAAAAAAACAATAAAAATTTATTAATGGAGTGCATGCAGTTCCTTAGCCTAGGAATGAAATTTTAAAAGAAAAAAACAAAACCACATCTTTATTAAAAAAATTAGACAATTATTATTAAAACCAACAACTTTCTTTCTTATAAGGAAAAAACCTCTTATTTTCACTTTATAAGGTTAAATATTAAAATCGTCTTTAAATTTTTTTAAAAATTAGACGACTATATTTTTATTTTATCTTATTACTTTTTCGATTTGCACAATTTAACTATCAAACTTTTCTTATATAAAATATAAAATAGAAGCGTTATTTAAACGTTTTTACACCACATACTATCTATATATCTTCAAAATTACCTTACATAAAAAAAACGTGACACGTCTAAAATAATAAACCATCTAGCATAAAAGACAGAAGGAGGAAGCGAGCCTCTCCCTTTTTATGGCTACTTGTGCATAAAATAATATATCGTCTTAATATTACTATTCATAAATTATTTCACTATTATTTATAAATTTTTCATTTGATTTCATTCTCCAAACAATGCCTAGTGAATTACTAAAATCCTAACTTCTTTTATTTTCTCCTAATTTTCTTCTTTTATTTTTTTTTTCCCTCCCTCTCTTAAATATTTCTTATTTGAACTCTAGTAGGTTTATGTTTAGATTTGTTGTTTCAAGCTTAGCCCCCCCCCCCCCCATTTGCTTACTTTTTGGGGTTTTTTTTGGGGGGGGGGGGGGGGGAATTGATGAACACCAAACAGGTTGTTTCAATTGAGTGTTCGGTCCGTTTCGATTTTTCTTTTGGACCAAACCAAATCTTCGTCTGTATAGAAGTGGGGTCAGTATATTTTAGATTGCCGAGCAGTTACAATTCTATCTTGCTAAGCAAGTTGTTATACTTGGGAAGGAATGGAGGGAGATTTCATAGAAAGTTTTTTATTCCATTTGTTTTATAGATGAGATGAGATGAGATAAAAGTTAAAAATTAAATAAAATATTATTAAAATATTTTTTTTAATATTTTTTATTTTAAAATTTAAAAAAGTTGAAATATTTATTTTATTTTGTGTGAAAATTTAAAAAAATTGTAATAATTAAATGATATGAAATGAAAATAATTATGAAAACAAACTAGATATAATAGGAACTTTCAGTTCACAATACACATATTAAGCAACTTTGTTGAAGGAAGTATGATCTCATCTAGGATTAGGAACATAAGGTCTCGTTTTTCTTTGGATATGAGATGATATGAGATAAGTTGAGATTAATGTTTAAAAGTTGAATAAAGTATTGTTAAAATATATTTTTTAATATTATTTTTATTTTAAAATTTGAAAAAGTAGAATTGTTTATTTTATTTAATATTGAGATTTTAAAAAATTATAAATTTATAATGATGAAATGAAATGTAATATTTTCTAAAATCAAAGAAGATCATACGTTCTCCATACAACGACCCCAACTAACAAAACTGTTTTCGCTGAGTATGACAAACTAATTTTTAGTTGAAACGCTTTAAATTTTGTAAAGGAGATATAATTTTTTTTTTGTCAAAACTGTTCGAAAGATGCCAACAAATATTTAAATATATTAACAAAGAGAAATTTTTGTAGATGTGGTTTCCTTAATATTTATGAGAGCAATGGGATTTACTTTAAAAAATGTTTTTGCCAAAGAAATCTGTTTAAATGTAAGAAACAGAATTTTTTCTATGAAGATGGAATTAGACACAATTTTTTCATATAATTATTATAATTTTTTTAAATTTTTACACAAAATATAATAAATAATTTAATTTTTTTAAAATTTAAAATAAAAATAATATTAAAAAATTATAATATAAAAATATTTTATTCAATTTTTAATAAAATATCTTATCTCTTCTCATTTAAACTGTGTAATCAAATGAGATTATAATTTTTATTTTAAGATTTGAAAAAGTTAAATTATTTATTATATTTTGTTTGAAAATGTAGAAAAATTATAATGATTATATGAGAATTGAGATGAGATAAAATGAGATAGTTTTGATTTTGTCTTTGTGTAACTAAACCAACCCTTAAATGATAAAAAAAAAGCTTTTGATAAAAATAAAAATCCAAGCTATTTATTTACAAATAATAAAACTAATTATAATACTTAATAAGATATTAATTGTCATAATATCATTGAATATAATAAATAGAGTAGTGCTAGGCTGCCGCCATCAATTATTGTTGGAAATGCTGCATAGCATAAATTTATCTTTTTATTTATATTTATATTTTTTTGTAATTTTTTAACATATTTAAATATTTTTAAAAATTAAAAAATTTTAACAATACACTAAAAATTATTTTTTTAATTATTAAGTAAAAAAATTAAAAAATAAAATAAAATACTTAAACGGTCAAAACAAAAAAATAAATTCAGAAGAAATACTAATATTTCTCTAATAAATATAAATAATAAATATGCATTATTGCATAGTCAGTAACAATATTGCAGCTTCCACCATATCAAAACAAATCTAATAAGATTTTAATTCTCATAAACAGAACTGTTGCCATGCACCGCACCAAGCACCATCCCCTAGGCCCTACTCTATCTCTCTCTCTCTCTCTCT
>QEOT01003266.1:89554-99574 GCA_003123785.1 Pterocarya stenoptera
CTCTATCTCTCTCTCTCTCTCTCTGTGCCTGCCTTCCCCCCACCCTTTCTCTTAAAGGCTTCTTATTCCTTCTTTTTAAATAAGCCTACTCTCTCTTTCTCTCTCCCTCTCTCTCCTCTCTCTCCAATTGCTTCTTTCTCCTTCTTCCAATGGCAGCTACAGAAGCAAAGACAGAAGCTAAAGAAGTACCCAAAGAAGTGGTAGCAGAAAACCCAGAACCTCTCAAATACAAGGTATGATAAAATATGGTTTCTATGATTCTATCAACACTCACTTCTATTTGTTTTTTCAATCGTTTTGAACTCACATATTTCTGAACCCCTTCTACTTCCACTCTTTTCTTTAGACATGGGTCTTGAAAGTCTCCATCCACTGTGAAGGCTGCAAAAGAAAAGTAAAAAAGATTCTAACAAACATTGAAGGTAACTCCAAAATCATATATTCTTTTAGATATTTCTTCATTTTGGTTTCTGATTGAGTTTCAAAGTTTTACTTATATTCTCATATGGGTCTTGTTTACCCAAGAAAAAAGGTTCTCGTTCATTTACTCTAGTTTGAAGTTTCATTCCTTCTATTTAGTTATACCTTTCTTTTTTGATATTTTCTTTATTTGGTGGGTTGTAATCCTATGGGTTACGAGCATTTCTCATCTGGGCTATTTGTATTTTTTCTTAATCATGTCAGTATATCCATCTTTTTCTCGAGTTTTCTCCTCTATGTATGGTTTATTTCATCTTCAGTTCCCATGTTCTTCCCATCTGGGTCTTTCTTTTTCCCTCTGTTTTAGCTCTTTCCCCTGAAAATTTTGGAAACTTGCTTTTGGATTCTCAGGCGTTTATAAGACAGACATTGATTTGAAGCAACAGAAAGCCACAGTAACGGGGAATGTGGACTCAGAGACTTTGATCAAGAAACTGGTAAAGGCAGGGAAACATGCAGAGCTTTGGCCTGAGAAAGCTGGCCCAAAAGAGAAAAAGCAAGGCAAATCGAAGAACAAAGAGAAACAAAGCGAGCAAGAAAGCTCTGAAGAAAGCAACCAAGTCGATGACAAGGAAAAAGAGACGGTGAAAGCTGGAGTTCAAGGCCACGATCCTGCTAAAAATGGTGAAGGTGGTGAGGGTTGTAACGTCAAAGTCGGTGAAGGGGGTGCTGCGACTAGTAAAAACGGCGGACAAACGACCGAGCCAAAGCATGAAGTGAAGCAAACTGTGACAGTACCGGCCGGTATCCAGTCTCCGGCGGCTGAGAAGAAGGTTGGTGACGGTGAGGTTAATGGGGGTGATCAGAACAGTGGTGGGGGAAGTGGTGGTAAAAAGAAGAAAAAGAAGGGGCCAAAAGCGAACAACAACAGCAGCAACACCATTGATGAGGCTGCCGAACATTCTGGTGATGCACCGCAAACTCAAAGCACTGGATCAGCAAATCATGGTCAAGGTCCAATGCAAATGCCAGCTCCAGCCAATGACAGCCCTACACTTCAGCATATGTACCATCAATACCCACCAGCCAATTACAGCCTTCAACGTCAGCAGTTATACCATCAATACCCACCACATTACCATGCACAATCAGTGTACGCTACGAGCTACAATACCCATCAATACCCGAGCAACACATCATACTTTACCTCACCACCACCGAATTCATACGTGTACATGCACCCGGGTTCGGGGCTTGAGACCGATAGGGAGCGGGACCGTCCACTGGCCGACTACGATGGGTATTCGTATTCGTCGGCACACCCGACGGCGGATTCGTTTGAGTTATTTAGTGATGAAAATCCAAATGGGTGCACAATCCTGTGACATAGACAGCTTATACCACTCGTATAAGCGAATGGGGGATATAATTTTTGTAATGTATGTAGATATATGAAAAGAGACCAAAGTAGTAAGCTTGAGACGTCTAGCTGTCGGGGCGGGGGAAATAAACGGTGTTTGTTTCAGTGGGGGGTTTTGGTTGGCATCTGTGCTTAAGCTTTATTTAGTAATGTTTTAACTATATTTTGAGGTTAGTTTAAAAGTTACTAGCCTTGTAATGCTGAGTTGTTCGTAGGACCCATCTCTCTCTCTCTCCTTCTCAACCTCTCTCATATTTTAGGCTTTTTGGTGCATAATTGCCATGGATGGGTCCAAGAAAACCTAACGGGGTCATGGTAATGGCCATGTAAGCTTTTGAGGCCCCACGATTCTTTTGCACCCCATACCAAGCTTTGCTTTGCTGTGTGGTTGTAAATGGCTGGGGGTTTGTAGGACCCTTAAAATCTTTTACTTTCTGATGTGTAAAGGGAATTTTATTTTGGTGGGATGAGTAGGTCTGAGTTATACGTGAATAAAAGTATTTGAATATATGACATAAATAAATTGAGATATGTTTATTTTTTTGTTAAAAATTAAAAAAATAAGAAATTCTATCACTAAACATATTCTTCCTTTTGCAAAGTAAAAGGTCATTTTTTATTTTTCCTTTTAATAAAAAAAGTATCGATTCTTGCTTTAAATAGGCCTTAAATTAATTGGCCTCAATTTTGATGAGTTTCTTTATTTTCTCCCTTTTCTTTCGAAAAGCAGTCTCTTTTTCAGATTAAAACTGCCCTTGGACTGTGTGATAGATTGTCACTTTTACAGAGTTACTCTGCTATAAATTCATTTCGCCTTGGATTAATGCGAGACTTTGCCAGCTCACGCCTTGAATTAAAAGCATGTGTACGGTCGCAGACTAGCTGCCTCTCTAGGGAAGGAACCTATAAAGAAAGAAGGCAGGCTTGTGGGCCTCTTTAATTTCTTTTAATTTTAAATAATTTTATTATTTTTAATTAAACTTCTAAATATATCATTTATATTTTTATAAATAAAATAAATTGAGATAAAAGTTAAAAGTTAAATAAAATATATTATTAAAATATATATTTTTAATATTATTTTTATTTTGATATTTAAAAAATTAAATTTTTTATTTTATTTTATTTAAAAATTTAAAAAAATTATAATAATTAGATAAAAATAAAATAAAATGAAAGTAGTTGTAAAAATAAACGAGGTCTTAAATAATTTTAAGACTAAGTTTAGATTAAAAAAAAAAAAATCTCAACCGATCTCATCTCATATTATCTCGTCATTATAATTTTTACATAAGATATAATAAATAATTTAATTTTTTTAAATATCAAAATAATAATAATATTAAAAAAATATTCATTCTAATATGGATAATGATAAGATTATTATTCTTATACTATTCATTTATTATTTATTTTGTATTTATTTTTTTAATTTTTAATTTTATTTAATGATTAAATAAGTGACTATTAATAAAATTATATATATATTTTAATTTTTTTAATAATTAAAGATGTTAAAAATATATTTAAAAAAAATAATAAAAAAATAAAAAACTTCAAATACACTATAATTATAAATAATTAAGAAGATCTATCATTTTTTTTTAATAATATTTTATACAATTTTTAAATTTAATCGAAAAATATCTTCCCTTATCTCACTGCACAAATCCCACCCAATAGTAATCAAGTCTCACTGACACCATAGCTTGCCGTTGAAGTTTTGAATCTTCAATGAACTATCCAAAAATATTCTCCGAAAAATAGGATTAATCTAGGCCAAACTCCACTTTCTACTGAAATTACTAAAATATTTCTCTATTTTTCTTATGTAAGGCCCATTTTTTGGCCTTTCAAAATGGTTTTGTTAGGGTCATCCTGGTAAATGAGCAAGAATCAGAATTTAATGGGTCCTGCATATCAGGCACGGCTTCTCTTTAAAGAGTATCATTTCCTTTCTTAAACCAGGAAGAGAATAGTTGAAGTATATTAAACAAAGAAAAAAAAATCTTGGAGGGAATTTGTTGAGTTCATTTTTTCTATGATTTTGAACACAAATTGAGGAAGCAACTCCAACAATAACCAACGCCTCAATTTAATAATTATTATAATAGTAATCTTCTTTCTATCCTTAGAGCTAGAAAGGTCTTTGTGGGTTTTTATTCCCTTGGCAACTTGACTTTCCTTTGACATTCCAAGCATGGAGAACCTTTCTTTTGTTCTTATTCTTCATTGAGGTGTCATATACAATTGTACCCATACAGTTTTTAAAAGGCAATCACAACTCCAAAACAACAAATATGTATACGTGATTTTAAAAAGGTGTTTTACCAACGGATGAATGTTATGCATCGGTCATCATTCACTTCTACAATCAACACCTATAATTTTTTCATATGGTGTAGTTGTGAGTATTTTTTATAAGATGTGAGATGTAGAGTGATAAATAGTGACTGATGAGAAGAATTATTTTTAGCATCCACAACTTTCTATATAATTCTATAGTAAAATGATTTGTATAGTCTTCAGGTTATGTGAATCTTGTGTATTCTCTTTAGAGGAATATTACTTATCATTTTCATACCAAACATCAATATGTGATTTTTCATTTTTATCTTTTTATTTAAATATACATATTTACATATCAATATACGTCTGTTTAAATAGAAAGACAAAAAGGATAAATTATATATTAGTGTGTTGTGTAGGAGATGATAAGTAGAATTTTTCTTATCTTTAAAAAGAATAAGAACTTTAAACTCACAAAAAAAATTTATTTATGATAATAGGTTTCACATTTTTTTAGTGGGAGTACCCAACGTTTACACTCTGATTAATAAATAATTTTAATTTCTAATCCTCCATGGAATCGATATGGGACCATCATGTCCGAAAGAACTGCAAGAGTGTGCTCGTGTAATTTGGATAACTTACGATGGTTAGCATTATTGCCTGCAAATTGCAGCTCACAGGAATAACAGAGAGCGAATATGAAATGAGAAAAATTTCAAGTTCCTTTTACACGTAGAAGAAGGGAAAGAAAAAGGGTCCTGATCCTAAAGATCAGCTTAAAGAGCAGGGGTACGATCCAAATCATAAAAGTGTGTAATATGGCAGGGGACGAAATGATTCATGAGGGAATCTTAAATCAAGAAACATACGTGTAAATACATGTCAGGTTATAGTATTAAAGTCAATCAGGTGCAACTTCTGTCCTCATTTGCGTATTCCTGTCGATCATTTCTGAGCAATTTTCCCTTGTCAAGAACCTGATTCCTTCAATCCAATCCATCATCATCTTCCTTTCTTGCTTGTCAAGCCTCTCTCTCTCTCTCTCTCTCTCTCTCTAAGCAGACCAATGAAACTGGTGCCGAAACGACTAGGCCCTGACTTGTAAACCTCACTCTCAAGTCATGGGAAGGTCAGACTAGGTGCAGTCTCCCTTCTCTTTTCTTGTGCTTGTAAAGGCAAAAGGAGAGGTGGTGAGCCTAGCTAGTATCTCCGGACGTGATTACAGGAGTCCTCCCCGTTGTGAATGTAGCCATAGCTACTATACGAGCTCGTCACACAGTACCACCAAACTGTTAAGTGTTAACCGGTCCAAAGCCTATCATTCTTGGTTAGGTTAAAGTTGCATCCTGATTGACGCATAAAGCTACTTATGATTTATTTTATAATAAGTATAATTTAAAATAACAAATTTAAAATGAAGAATAGCGTTATTCTTTGATAAATGTGCCTAACCATGAAAAAATTATTAGATATTCCAATAATATGAATGTCTTAATACTTTAGCCTCTCCATTTAATTCAAATTTTTAATATATATATTAAATTTAATTGATATGAAATACTATAATACAATATGAATATCACGAATCCATATTTTGAGACTATAAAAATACATAATAATTACTCCTAATGATGTTAGATATGAATTTCATAATAAAATAAGTTGTGACCCAAGCTATATATATATATAATGTACAAACAATGGCAAATAATACAAAAATAAACAAGTCATTGCCCTCAAAACCTCTTCAAATGAAACATCCCTCTTGAATTTTTTGTTCCCTTAGAGCTTCATCTAACGAGAGAGACACTGATAAATGACATTTCCTGATTTTTTTTTAATCCCCTTGATTAGGGAGGCTTGTCCCAATTACTGAAAAGACTGCTAGGGTGCTGCCCAATAGTGACAGTTGGGTGGTGCCCCCAAAGCAAAATTCTCATTTTCAAAATTTTTTATTCATATTTTTTAATATTTTTAAAAAATATAAAAAATATCAATATATTTATAATCACTTTCTTAATTAATAAATAAAAATAAAAATAAAAATAAATACATAAACAGTCAAAATAAAAGAAAAAAATGAAACAGCACAGCATCATTATTCTTGCTGAAAACAGAAAACATAGGGCTACATTAGTTTAGGAAAGATAAATAACCTCTTTTGTATTTTATGGGAAAATAAATAATCACAAACTTAAAAACTTTGAGGTAAAGTGATGCTAATCATGACGACAATGACGGCAATTATGACAAATAACAACGATGCAATAATCATCTCAAGCATGCTGAGTAATCAGAGATTAACCAATTGGCTTAAAATGTACCTAATATTATTTTATTTTATTATAAAGGTAAAGATTCATACCTTAAAAAAATGAAAAGTTTCGCTAAAGTCCAAGAATAGCAAATTAACATGTTATTATTATTATTATTTATTAAGAAAACATGTCTTCCATTAAAGTTGCATACAAAGTGGTTTTGAGCCAAACTAGAAGGGAAAAGGGGCAGTTATAATGTTTACCCCATTCGCTTTCAGAAAAGGTGTGCCACAAAGGACCACCTTATTATTTTTTATTACTAGTGTGTTTGGAACTCGAAGTTAATCTCAACCATGTTGGAAACATCATTAGAAGTTTTACCCATTTACAATTGGATGTTTTTAAAAAGGCCGAGGCATGAAATAAGGTGCATGATTTAAAGCCATAAGAAATTAAAGTAGGAAGAAGATGTTTGTGACATGGAGTAAAGTGGATTTAGATTCTAGAAATATATGCTGGAAACCATCATGTTAGCTTGATTCCGTACAACATATTTCCCTTAGTTGACTGCTTGTGTGTTGAGAAAATAGAGGAAAAGATTCTGAGTGGTCTCAAAATGTTATTCTTCCCAACAATCCAAGAGGTTTAGGAGGGAAAATGATTCAAGAGGGCACATTCAATTGTCCATGGAAAGAGAGAAGTGCTAGATCTTCGCATAAATCTTATAAAAGTGAGTTTATACGTTGTTGACGTGACTAATTAAAGCGATACATTAGATTTTCTTTATAATAAAGAGACATTTTATAATCTATCATACCATATCAATAAATGTTAATTTATAAAGTTTTTATGTAAGATCTCTGTACAGACCGATAATTTATCAGGAGAAAATGACATTCTTAAAAAAGAATCTTCATTATCTATTACATGAACTAATAGGGGAGGCATTTAGAAAACAATGGTAAAAAAAAAAAAGACATAAAAACGTTTTTGAAAGATTAGGACAGCTTATAGTTATAAATATTTTGAATTTTACAACAAAATTGAATTCCTTTTTTTTTTTTTTGATGTCGGGGAACTTCTCCAAGGCAGGGCCTATCGGATCCGCCTCTGCAGAGTAAATCCCGATCCCATGTACCGCATCCTAAAAAATTTTCCTACATGAAACTGGTTAAATCGCTGACTTTTCACCAGGAGGTGTGACCCCTAGAGATTGTTTGCATCCGAGAGGATTTGAACCTTGGAGCTTGGCGGCAGCATACCCTCAAGCCCAAGGTCTTTACCACTTGTGCAACCCTAGGAGTTACAAAATTGAATA
The DNA here is from genome assembly GCA_003123785.1 of Pterocarya stenoptera. Lineage (NCBI taxonomy): Eukaryota > Viridiplantae > Streptophyta > Magnoliopsida > Fagales > Juglandaceae > Pterocarya > Pterocarya stenoptera. The sequence goes on from QEOT01003266.1 coordinate 97,263, forward strand.
CCTATGGTTAATGGGAATGGCCGAAACAAAGGAAATCATCTCAGAGAGGGAGGATAGGGGCTTGATTGAGTGAAAACTGTAGAACAAACAGACAAAATGGAATATCATGTAACTGTCCAAGGGGATATGTATAAGGTACAGGGAAAAGTTGCCAAGTAACCTAATATTTGCTACCTTCGGCTTTCTAGAGTTTTCTATATGACTATTGTTATCTCATGAATCCAGGATTAAAATACATGGGAGGGTTTATATAATATGAGGGCTGTCAATTCCATCACTCCTAACATGCTGAACTAAAGATGGACATTTAGGCAGCAAACCTTTTATAATGTTGTTTCTTTGATAATTGCAATGTCGGATTTTTTTTTATCCAACGTTTTGTTATTATCAATCACAATTTTTAATGCATTTTAAGTGATTTTATATATCAACTACTTAAAATTAGAATCCTTTGAAATATGAGATGCTTCACATATATAATCGGGGATGACAAATTTAAGATGGAGAAGAACATTTATCCTTCCGAGCCTAAATATTTGTATGTTTTTGTTAGCCAGTCCAGAGCTCTTGATAGGGTAAAACAAGCTCTTATAAAACTGAACCTTGAGTTCATACTCAAATCTTTGAGAGATATTCTCTAACATGTCCCTATTGTTATACGCCCAGATTTTGTAATGAAAATGTATTGCAAGAAGAGGAGTGGAAGGGATTATAGGGCCTCGGAGGAATAAGCCAATCCCATGTGTTCTAGAGTCCAAGTTTGAGGCCTCAAGAATTATGTATAATCTGAAAGCCCAGAGATTGAACCTATGGACACGTAATGAATAATATAAAGAACAGATAACACTTCTGATAGATCAGAAAAGCTATCCTACCAATTTATTCTAGGGTTATTCAAGATAAACTCTGGAGCTAGCAATTATCAACACCTTCATACTACTATAAATAACATTTAAAGGTAACGTATTTATTATTCATTCATATACTTATATTGAGACAAATTCTCTCTAAATTAGGCATTGGAGTTCCACCAGGCAACTCGTGCCACCATCTCATCTATTTCAGGTCATCGGTGCAGTTGGTAGTGTGAAACACGTCCTTAACAAGTAGCATATGAGCCTTTTGTGATAATTTTGAATGGTGCTAAGTAACGTTAAGGTACATAGTTTGGAATTCCTCTGCTTTTACAGGAACTACTTGGCTGCAGAAACTAGACAAGAGTCAAGACACAATAATTAGAACATATCTCCTCCATCAAAAGCCCAAAATTACAGTTTGCCTTCATTATGAGTGCTGGTGTTACCATATTCATGATTACTGTACGTTATGACAGGATACAATATCCATTGGCTTAAGAGCCAACCAACTTTCAACTTTGCATGCCAAAGCCATATGGCCCGATGACATAACACCGAGGCCTCTAAAATGGAGGTCTTGGACTCGACCCATCTCCGACTTAAAAAAAAAAAAAAAAACTAACTTTCAACTTTGCTTTAAGCCACGAAAGATTCACAACATGCCTGCAAAAGAAGTGTTTGGCTAAGCGTCGAGCATACAAAATGACACGTCTGACTGACTGATAGGGAAATTAGGGTAATTAAGAAAATGTGTTTTTAATACTCGAAATGAAGTGTTTTTAATCTTAACCATGTTGGAAACATAACTAAGAACTTAACCCATTCTGGAATGATATGGCACAGCTTAAATAAATGAAAGCATATATGAGAGGGAGAATGGAGGCGTGTGGAGGAGCAATACTGTTATTTATAGTGCAGATCGAAGATATCATCGTCACTATGAAGCCTGTTATGACGTGGTTTTGGTTCATGGCTGCTCCAACATACACACTGTTAAGGCGAACTTTCAAAGTTGTTAAGGCAACTTGTGGTGTTATTGTATTACGCTTTTAGTCAAGTCGTTAGGAGTCGGGAGTCGGGACGGTCTGGCCTTAACAAAGCTCGCGTAACTTTTGGAAATCTAGACCATTCGTCATGACTCATGGCCTAGTTTCGACGGCCATGATACGAGCGTTTTAATAACAAAACTGCTTAACCCGCCCCTTTCCCGCCAAGCTCATTGAAAGTGAGATCCCTCTCCCTCTCTCTCTCCACTTCAAGGAGAAAGAGAGAGCCAGTGAAAAAATGGAGTTCAGCCTCAGTGGGAACGCGCTCAAGACCTTCGCTCGATCCATAACGTGTCTCGCTCGTGTCGGCAATGAGCTTGTCATTCAAGCTTCTCCTTCTCAGGTAAAACTTTCTCGCTTCCCCCACACTTCCGTTCCTTTTCTCTCGCTTCCCCCCCCCCCCCCCCCC
>QEOT01003266.1:102122-113350 GCA_003123785.1 Pterocarya stenoptera
CCCCCCCCCCCCCCCCCGAGATCCCACCTTCCCAAACACTTCGTATCTCGCTCACTTATTTTTTTTCACAATCTCATGCTAATTTTAGCCTTTCAATATCACACTTTCTTGTTTATCAAATCGAATCGGTCGATTCAATTATTATCTTTGCGTTATTGAAGGTCATGTTAAGCACCGGCTCTTACTTTGTGTCTGTAATGATCCGTAGAATCCACTTTTCGGTTCGTTATAGTCAATTGGTGATCAGATCATTTTTTTTAATACCGGAAATACCATCTAATTTCTGGTAACCATAATTGGGGCTCTAGTATGGTTTGTTAGGGTTTTGGAAAGCATAAATAGGTTTTCTTAGAAAAATTAGTTATATTTTGTTGATTAAGCTTGAGTAATTATTTTTTGTTTTGATTTACAAGAATTGTGATACATACGTGAGGAATTATTGATTGAAGTTCTGTTTGGTTGGCAAGAAAATTAAATCAAAGAAAAGAAAAGAAAAAAGAGGATGAAGAGAAAAGAAAACAAATTAGATCACCATTTACTAGTAATATAGAAGGTATTCATATTTTAGTTTGATTTGTTGGGTTACTATTTTTTGCCTGCAGCTTACTTTTCACACACTGAATTCATCGCGGTCTGCCTATCATTCCATTACATTTAAGCCCGGTCTCTTTGACATCTATACAGTTTCTGGTAACCAAGTTAAATGCAGTGTGCTTTTGAAGGTAAGGTATTTTCGTCTGAAATTTTAGATATCTTAACGGAATTTTGTACCTCTGGCATTCTTACCGACTGAGCATCCTCAGGCTATTTGCTCTGTTCTTAGGACACCCATTGCAAGTATTGATAGTTTGAGCATAAAGTTGCCTGATCCCGATGCATCAAAAGTGCAATGGATGTTGGAATGCTATAGCGGTAAAGTGCTTTTTTCACATTTCCTGTATGTTGATTATCCCATAGACATATTAGTTTTGGATAGAGAGATGCCACATATTGGGGGTAGAAGCTGAGATTGATGGGTGCTTACAATATTGGACAACGTTAAGTTCATCGGATTATTGATTAGAACCAATAAGTGAATGTTTGATTTGTACCTTGGGGAATCCAAGTGGAGGATGCTTACAAATGAAATCAACTTTTGGATGTTTTGTGCGTAATAGTCCATAGTGGTGTTTGGCTTGAACGTCCAATGGCTTCCTACAAAAACTTTTTCCTATGCTATGCACTTTAATGGAGGATAGTTGCCACTCAACCTTACTATTTCAAGTTAGATAGATAAGACTTCTTGTACCCAGCCCAGCCATCATTGAAAATTGGGATCATTTTAAAGAAATTATGCTTGCTTGTCAAACGCTCAACATATATAATGTTATGCACCATGCATATGTTAGTTGATAACAGTACTGCACAACTTTTGTTCTCACACATTCTTCTTGTGTACGTTAATTGAATCCAGCATTGGATTTAAACAATTATGTATTGTATGTTTGGCAGGCATGAGGAAAACCTATTGGATTACCTGCAATGTGGAACCTGACATACAACATTTAGCCCTTGATAGGACAAAATTCCCAAGCAGCTTTGTTGTGAGGCCTCGTGATTTCAACAGATTGCTTGCTAATTTTCAGTCATCCCTTCAGGAGATTACCATCATTGCAACAGATCGAGCCTCCTTGCCTTCTGACACCGCTAGTGATATTGAAGGAAAAGCAGTTGAACTCAGAAGTTATATAGATCCAACCAAAGGTAATAAATATGTTATTCTTTCTTGCCTGGCTTTATCAGAAATAAGATACTGATGCTTAATTTTTCTACTGTAGAGAATGATTCATCACTGCACACTCAACTTTGGATAGATCCTACGGAAGAGTTTGTGCAGTATACCCACACTGGAGATCCCATAGATGTGACATTTGCTGTAAAAGAATTGAAGGTATATAAATCCAAGCCTTGAAACCTAGTTTTTCCAACATTAATTGCGTTTGGGTTTTTATATTCACCTAACATTAATTAAATTTGGCATATGCTAGATGATGTTGAGCCACTAAGGAGCTTTCATAACTTTGTTTGAGCATATTTGGGCCTTTTTTTTTAACTTACTATGTTCTCATTTGGCATAATTTTGTTTGTCTATCTTTTGTCATTGTTTCCCATGAATTTTCTAACAATTTCCATTTGTCACTACGGAGAAATAGATATGGTTTTGGAGAACTGCTACGTACAGGCAAAAATCGTGCTTGTACGTGCACGACTTTGCCACGTCAGATTTTATGTTATTAAAAAAAAAAAATTTGAAGAAGAAAAGAGAGAGAGGATGGAGGAAGAAAAAAAAACGTATTTTTTCCCTTTTACGATTTCTTCTCCGTAGATCGGTGTAGCTCCTTCCAAACAACTCCATCATAGCACGCGAATTAATATATCTTTGGCTCTCTTTCTCTCTCTCTTTCTCTATCTTTTGTTGTGTCTTGAAGCTTTTTCTAGCTTTGCCTCTCGTCTTTCTCTGTGAGTTCAGGTGAGCAAGGAGGGATTTGGTGGGTGAGTAAAGTTGATGTTAGCTTTTTTCAGGTGGGGTTTTCCTTTTCAGAATTTTTTTTTTAACATCTCCCCTTTTAATTCGCTTACTTTTGCAGCAATCAGCATTTTTCGTTGACAAAGATGGGTTGTACAACTTCTATTAGCAACTGTGTATGTATCTTGGGAGGGAAGTGATTTGAGAGGGACATGAGATTCATCAGAGGGCTTAGGGTTCTGTAATCGGTGTAGGGAAATGGGGGTCCTTCGCATGGATGGAAGGGAGATGGAGGTGCAGAGGCTAGTTATTCTTTTTTCTATTGAAACGCACCGTTTCATGATGTTGTATTGGTGAGGAACTCGATTGAATGATTGATTATGAAACGCTTTGTTTCAATAATACACGCTGGACGCCGTGCACGGGGAGGCCCCAAGTATGCCTGACTTTAGCATTTTTCATGGTTTTGAACCTTTTTTTAACAAAACCCCTAATCTTTAAAATCATAAACCACCCATCTCTAAATAGTTGGCAAATAATCAGAACATTTTTCATTGTATTGTTCAATCCAGTGATGTTCATACTTCATAGAGCTATAAAATTGTTCCTGTTGTAGTCTTACATCAACTTTGGTGTACCTTTAGTTATATTACGAAGGCATGGCGAACAGATGAAAGACTGACTTAGAGATAGCAATATTTGTCATTATCATCATCATTTTTTTTTATATCATTTGGGAGAAATACTTTAACATAAAAGACTGTTGAATTTGTAGTAACTCATTTGGTGCATATTTAGCATTTGACAAAATCTTCTTTGTTTATTATCAAATGCCAGGCATTCCTTTCTTTCTGCGAAGGCTGTGAAGTTGACATTCATTTGTATTTTGAAAAAGCTGGCGAGTAAGATATATCAAGTTATATCCCATTTGTTACTTTTCCTTGGTTTCTTTTATTTATTTTTCCTCCCCTTCTCATCTAATAACTTCATGATGAGATGCTCCTTTCAGCTGGCAAGCATGCTATTTTGTTGGCTTATTGTGGATGTGTAATGGATTTGATAACAAATCACACATTAGGAGAACCTTCTGTAACAAGTTATTGACAGTACTGCTTGGTATGGTCGAGACATGTGAAAGTTTGTACATATAGAATATGGGTCTATCAGAAAGAATGAAACCCAAAAAGCAACAATGCATTTGATAGAATATGTTGCTCCTTAGATTTGATGCACTACTGTCATATACAAGTATATAGATTTATAGAATGTACAAGTAAATGCATTTAGTGCTACATCGAATCGTAGTATCTGAGTAGCTTTACTCTGATTTGAAAACATATTGGCGGCCACAGATGCATCTCAATGATGTCCATACTTTAGTTTATTGGTTGTGATCATCTAACTACCCATCTATTTATATTATTCTATTTTATCATTTGCATTTGTATGTTGATTGAGGTGTAAATGAACTCCCACTAGGAAGTCATGCAATAAATCTGTAAATGAACTCCCACTAGGAAGTCATGCAATAAATCTTAGAATCAACAATTATGATGGTTTGTTGGACTATCATGGGAACATTTACTACTATCAAATATTAGATTTTTTCTGCATTGCTTATCATTTTGGAGGCTTGATTTCACCATGTTGTGGAAAACCATGTATCTGGGAACAGGCCTATTCTCATGGCACCAAAGTTCGGTTCAGATGATGGGTCTAGCTCAAACTTTGATGCTGCACTTGTACTTGCAACTATGCTTACATCACAGCTCCATGAAGTGAATCCCTCGGAACCTCCACAAGCGGCTGCCACAGTACATGGCCAGAATGAGCATGAGACAAGGTCTCAAGCTCGGTCACAAAGGGGTAGACCAAATGTCTCTGAGCATCCATCTGATCATACCAGAATTTGGTCTGAACTTTCAGGTGATTATTTTTTCAATGTTTCAATGGTAGAAAGAGAGTGTTCTGCATCTAAACTGTTGATGACTTTGATGTGCAGGAAGTGCCATAAGAAGTGGCAGTGGTAGTGAAGAAAGGCAGTTTCAAGGTGAAAGAAATTTGAATGCCAGTGAACAGAGGGAAATTCAACGGATTAGCACAATGCAAATTTCAAAACCTGCATCTGGTAGAGGAAATGAGCCTGCCAATCCTAATACGTATCCTGATTCTTTCTGTTTGCTTTGTTATGCCATCGATTCAAGTTTAATATATCACCTACTGAGCTTGTCATTGCTTTTACTTGGCTGCAATCCCTCCCTCCCTCCCTCTCTCTCTGCATCTGCAAGAGTGTGTGTACATGTGAGTTTGTTCCCTGCATTTGTGAATTATTCCTAGTGAAAGACTTATGAGTTACCTTCGTTTGGTTATGTAACCATTATGACTCTATCGCAGCTAGATAGCCAAGTCTGTCTGTTCAGCTCTACTGGCTATATGGCATAATGGTCAGAAATATAGGAATGTAGCCTAATAGTTCTCTCTAACCAGTGCAAATGCTGAACACACAACACTCCGTAGATCCTAATTTGCTAAGGTAGTTAGACCAACATTCTTACATGGATCTCGACATATTGATTATAATTGCATTTTCTTGACTGGTCACGATAGCTGCCATCCTACAGAAAAGGATCATATGGAAGAACCCCACGGTTGGTTATAGTGCTAGTAAATTGGATTTTTCTTGCGTATATTTCTGCTCTTCAATGGGCAACTAATATTTTTACAATTTGTTGCTTTCAGATAGGCCGGATACTCATGGTCAAGGTTTTTCACAGCGTCATCCTAGTAACTGGGTTGATGCAGATGAGGACGATGACAACGATGATGGGGATGATCATGAACTATGTGTCCGGTCAACACCACCATACTATGAGGAACTGTAGCCACGCTAGATTTCAATGTTAAAGATGGCTGGATGTTTGAAAACGACTAGGACAATACTTTTGTGACCTCAGGACCATGTTGTAATGGGACCCTTAATGGAGGTGTTATAGTTCTTAGATCGATTGTAAAGAAACAAGGGAATATGGAGGGAAATTGTAATACAAATATATGAGAAATGATAATGGAGACTGATATTTCATTCACTATTCATAACATCACAGGATTGATTCGAGGCAAATTCTAACCTCCAGGAAAGAAAAAAGAAAGTTCTAGACTCAAGATATTCAATAATGATTCCCTAGTCCCCACCTTACATTCGTATATCTAATTGCAACGGAAATTACACAAAAGACAAATAGCACTTTTAACAACTTCCTTCTAGGTCCTCCACGAATTGAAACGCAAAACATCAGCTATGAGCCAAACGCATAGCTTCATTTATTCTAGCAGAAATGACGTCGTGCGGTTGGTAACTCTAAATGATACCGCATCATTCTATTTTCCATTGATAAGCCTCCTCTGTAAATCTCTTCAACACGACAACACTCTCTGACTTGTCTTCTTCTTCCTTCCTTCTAACTCAGACAAACCCAGTAAGCCATACCCTCTAGAACTGAGTTATAACATTCTCTCCCACTTAAAGAACCTTGCCCACAAGGTGGGGATAGAGTTCTTAAAGTTTCCACAACAGTTCCCAAGTATTATCAGTTGAAGACGCCCTAGACCATTTCACCAAAACTTCAGTCAATGCCCTGTTCCCTTGACGTTTTAGGCGTCGATCTACCATAGCCTCAGGTTCTAGTTGAAGTTCCCCATGCTTATCCACTAGAGGAAGCGTTGGTAAGGGTTGGATTTGAAAACCTAGCATACTTTCCAAGCAAGAAACGTGGAACACCGGGTGAATTTTGGAATATGACGGTAGGCTCAAATGGTAGGCATTGGTCCCTATCTTCTTCAGCATTTGGAACGACCCAAAGAATTTGGGTGATAGTTTTAGATTCCAATGGAGGGCCATTGGTTTTTGGCAATAGGGTTGCAAACGCAGGTAAATCCAATCGCCAATTTCAAAGCTTCTTTATGTTCTTCTTCGATCAGCAAACAACTTCATTCGACTCTGAGCCCACTCCAAATTCTCTTTTAACACTTCTATAATTTCCTCTCTTGATTTCAGTAGTTGGTCGACAGCTTCAGTGTATGACGTCCCTGGTACATAGGACAGTAACTTGGGTGGGGAATACCCATATAAAGCCTCAAAAGGTGAAAGCTTTCTTGCTGTATGATAAGAACTGTTGTAACTCCATTTGGTCATAGATACCCATTTAATCTAGTCCCTCTGTTTAGTTCCAGCGTAACAACGTAGATATATTTCAAGGCACTTATTGAGCGTCGTTGTTTGCCCATCCGAGATGGTAAGTTGAGCTGAAACTTAGTGTGGCCTCTTGCAGCGTAAATTAGGGGTGAATTCGGTCCTGTCTGGTCGGCAGCAAGGAGATTTTGTGGACCGGACCGGACCAATTTGGTCTAGGGTTTTCTCACCTAGGATCGGACTGAATAGGCATAAGGACCGGTCTGGTCGGTCCTATTCGGTCCAACCCTATACCTAATGAGCCAATAGCCCAATCAGATTTTATATGTTATTTCGGCCCAACAATAAAATTCTACTAACATTTTATCCAATTTTAAGCCAAAAAATATCAAAAAAGAACTTGAAAGGAAAATAAAAATAATCATAAAAAAAATTGTCTATATACAATAAATATGAATAAAAGGTTTTACTACAAAAAATAAAATTTATCTATATCCATCCAAACAATTTAAACAAGGTTAAAACTAAAAATTATACTAGATAATTAAAGAAAATTGAAATAGCATTCCCAAGCAAATTTGACTTCTAAAAGAGAGAGAGAGAAAAAAAACCATTCCCAAGCATAGATAATGAAAACTAAAATTATGCAGATCCAAAAAACTGAAAAATTAAAAGGTTTAAAAAAATAAAATTAAACATAACTCTCGCCTCTTAATACAAATTACAATTTACATCAATACAAATTATACAATTATTCTCCTGTCAACTCCTAAGTCCTAGCCTCCTACATTTTTTAGCTTGGCATACTTTTCAGTTTTCACAATATGCTGTAAAGTGTAAACAAATGAATTATTAGCAAAAGTGAAAATTGAAAACTAACAAGCTAAAACAGATTCACCTCATTCACTTGTATTGGTTGTAGACATTGTATTTGACGCTTCCATAGAATTTTCACCGTCCTGACCAAGTTCTACACAATAAAGAAACAAAACAAATTTTATAAATTTACATAATATATAGTATTATATATATATATAAAAGTTATAAAATGAACTGAGTAAGAAACATACCCAACTGTTTCTTAAAATCCTCTATCTCATCTATTAAAGTCCTAAGGTTGATTGGAGTAGAAGAAAAACAAAGTCAATTTTGTATACAAATGAGACCCTCAACCATCATCGGAGATAAACTACTTCAGAAAGGATCAAGGACACGACCCACTGTGCTAAATATAGATTCAGAGGCCACTATAGATACCGGTATTGTAAGTATATCTCGTGAAACTTTTCAAAGCACATGATATTTAACTGAATTAACCCTCCACTAAATAAGAATGTCAAAACTTGGAAATGTCTCCTCACAACTTTCAGTTAGGTATCTATCAACCTTATTCTTGTTTTCCAAAGAGTTTTCCGACTGTAATCGTTACTTAAATATGACCATTCTTTCTGTCGTCCTATCCTTATGTCTACCACTACCACTACCATCTGTAGTATTTACTTCTTCACGTGGGGAACTTGTGCGCTGCTGTTGTAGATAAGAACTGTTGCATTTCTCATTATCAGCGTATGCCTCATACATGCAAGTTAAAGTATTTTTCACCTTCCAATTCAAATCAACTGCTTTTGTGGGATCATTGGCATACATCTCTTCTAATGCAAAGTCAAAATATAGCATTTTGTACCAAGGATCAAGAATAATCCCAACAAACAACAACATATTCATATTATCTAAGTCACCCTAATATTTGTCAAATTTTTTCTTCATATTTGTGGCCATTAATCCCATCACGAGGCTTCCTTCTTTACACTCCACTTCAATTACATTGGCTACTTTAACTAACTCGAGAAAAATGAGTTGCAAGTTACATATTGACCCCCCGAAAAAGATAGAGTTGCATAATGAAATAGTTAAATAAACCTTACAAACAACCTTATCTTCTCCCAATTGTTATTATTGGGAGGCCCTAACTTTTTTGATGTTCTCCTATTCACCACATCACCTATTTCGTCATCATCGTCTCCAACACTAGTAAGGAATCCCAAATTTTTTTCTTCCAATCGTTCAAAAGCTTTTCGAAATTTTAAAACCCTCTCCAACATTAGATAGGTGGAGTTCCACCTAGTCGGTACATTTAAACAAATGCCACTTTTGTTTGTAATTTCCTCCAACACAATACACTTCTTAAATGTAATCCACCTTTGAGGCGATGACTTAACATATTTCACAATACCTCTCACATTCACAATAGACTCATCAAATTTCCTCAACTCCTTATGGACGATTAAGTTTAGGATGTGGGCACAACACCGAACATGCAAGAATTCATGTTCCAATACAGTGTCCCTCCTATACCTGATTTTTTTCTTCAAATAAGAAACTGCTCTGTTATTAGAACTTGCATTATCAAGTGTGATTGCAAGTACTTTCGGTCTCACCCAATCATGCAAGCATATCTCTATAGCCCTACCAAGTGTATCACCCTTGTGATTCTCAACTAAAAAAAAAAAAAAGAATTCTTTTGTGTAGTTTCCAATTATCATCAATAAAGTGTGCAGTGAGATACATATAGTTGAGGTTTTGCACGGATGTCCATGTATCTGTGGTGAGGGAAACTCGTTTCCCTTGAAGAGCCATTCTCAACTTATTTTTTTTCCTTCTATACACACTAAAGCAGTTCTTTACAACTGTAACACGGGATAGAATCGCTACCCACCTAGGGAAAACAATAAGTATAAAATTTTTTGAAACCCTCCCATTCAAAGAACCTAAAGGGCAACTCATCAAGAATAATCATTTTTGCTAATGCTTGTTTGCAAGCCTCAACATTAAATGCTATGGACACAAATCCCCCACTACCACTTCCTCCACCCGCCTTCCAACCAAGAGTAACTTGAGACTTACCCTTCTTATTCAATGGACATTTTTTACATTATTTTTAAATGTGATACTTCATGGACTTTGTACCGTTGGTCTTCGTATCACATGCATACTAAGCACCATAATAATTACATGTAGTCCTAGGTTTACTTGAATCACCTTTTAGTATTTTTGTAAATGATCCCAAACCATTGACCTAGGTCTACCACTACCACTTAGTTTAGTATTAGTACTTACATTGGGTGGGAATGGAGGAATGCCTTGCCCCTGTGTAGGCTGTGTTGCTGGGATCCTCAAACCCAACCTGAAGTACGCCCATTAATACACTGTTGTTGACCTTCCTAAGGAACCAAAGACAATACACTCTGCCATTAACCATGCTGGCTGGACCAAAGTACTGCAAGATGAGATCTAAGCTCTCAAAGACAACAACACTTGGACACTTGTGCCTCGTTCCCCTCACATTGATGTTATTGGTTGCAAGTGGGTCTTTAAGACCAAAATCAATGTCGACGGCACTCTTTATCGGTTGAAAGCTCGCCTTGTTGTCAAGGGCTTCCACCAAATTGATGGTGTCAATTATACAGAGACGTTCTCTCCTGCAATCAAGCTTGGCACCATCCAGATCATTCTTACTATTGCCCTTGTTCGCCATTGGGATATTCGCCAACTTGATGTCAAGAATGCCTTCCTCCGTGGTGATTTTCAGGAGGACGTGTTTATTTACCAATCTTTAGGTTTTATCCATCCTACTTTTTCTTCTTATGTTTGCAAGTTAAACAAGGCCTTATATGGCTTAAAATAGATCCCTCGCGTCTGGTTTGATAAATTTAGTACTTTCCTTATTGCCTATGGTTTCCAGTATAGTTATGCTAACCCTTCACTTTTCATATATCACTCATCTCTAGGCACTATTGTTTTACTCTTATATGTAGATGATATTCTTCTCATTGGTTCAAACCCCTCACATCTTATTGTCTTCACTACTACTCCTAGTCAACAGTTTGCAATGAAAGATCTGGTTCTCAGACATTATTTTTTAGGCATTTAAGTCACCCGCAACTCCCAGGTGTAGTTTTATCTCAATCTAAGTATGCTCTTGAGATGTGATTAAGAAAGTGATTATTAGTGAATTTTTATTTTTTTCTTAATGATTAAGGGTGTTGAAAAAATACTTTAAAAAAAATCATTTACATTAGTGTGCATATTTGAGAAGTACATTTGGTGCCACCTAACATTATCCTAAAATAAAATAACAATATCTTAATAGGATTGACTAGTTAACTCTGATCTAGATGGGACCGATAAACTGATTGCCAACTTTCTAAATATTAAAGGTGGAAAAAGTTGGCACATTCTTTTAAGAAAAATGCTATTTTACCCACTCAATTTGCCTCCTCATTTTGACACCTTATGTATTTTAATTTATTTTTTATTTTTTTCTTTTCTTAATAGTTAAGAAAGTGACTATAGTGTATTGATATTTTTATTGTTATTTTTTAAAAATGTTTTAAAATGATAAAAAAATATGAATAAAAAAATTGAAAAAAAAAGGTGATTTTGGCCTAGTGGTAAGTTACAACGGGCTACTTTGAACAGTATAGTAGCACTGCTCTTCTTTTAATACGCTTGAATGGCCGTGAGATTTGGACT
>QEOT01003268.1:0-10005 GCA_003123785.1 Pterocarya stenoptera
ATGATTTTCTACTTATAATGATTTTGTTATAGTTATATTATTTTAGTTTTATAAATTATAGGAGGATCTCCATAGTAAATAAGTTAGATTTTTTTTTTTTTTTTTTTATGTTTAGTTGAAGTTATTAAATGGACATTGATGATTTTAGAAATGAATGATATATTTTGAGGTTATGAGAATTTTAAGTTTTTAAGGAATTAAAAATAGGTTATTTTAGTATCTTAGGCTTAAATATTGAAATTCGTGGTTGATTGAAAATTTACGGGAATTACGTGATTATCTTATAGGTAACGATTGATAATTGTTCGACATTGTTGAGAAAATTTTCAGAAAGTTAAAAAGTCTAGATAAGTGAAGTTCCTATGCTAGACTTTGCATAAAATAAAAATAAACTGAGGTTGATTTACGAAAATATGCATTATATGTTTTGAAAAGAAATATGAAAATAACATCAGTTATTTGTCCTTCATCACTCATTGAACTCTGATGAAAGAAAAAGCATTTTTGTCATCACTGATATAGACAAGAGCTTATTTTTGGCATGCTATTTCTGACCAATGCAAAAGGAGCGAATATGAAAAATTGTGCATGATTATGTTTTGGATCTGTTTTGATTATGAAGATGATATGATTTTGTTCAATACTCTGTTTGGATAAGATGTGATTTTTTGAAAACCTTGGCGTAAATTTCTGATTCTGTATTCTGATTAAGTCTGATTCTGATGTTCTGCTTAATTTCCGTTACGATCCAACCACGGGTTATAATAGTGGATACGACCCAACCACGGGTAATAATAGTGGATACGGCTCAACCACGGGTTATAATAGTGGATACGGCCCTGCCACTAGTATAATTGTGGTTTATAACCCTACCACGAGGGGTTAAATATGGTATTTGTCCCAATGTGATGTTCTGATATGATGAAAATAAAATCTCAGATTTTGATATGCCAAAGGATATTTTTTAATGAAATTATTTCTGAATCTTCGCTCTAATATTTTGATAACAAGTTATGCTTCCGCACTCTGAAAATGAAAATATTTTATTCTTCATTTTGATATCTGTAAATGCTCATGTTTACACACTAGCATATGTTCTTTGCTTATTGAGTTGTTAATAACTTACCCCCTTATCTCCAAATACTTTTCAGATGATTTTGAATAGTTCAGCTAAAGATCAGAACTTTGGAGCTTGGGTGAGATGATTATTTAAGCATTATGGATTACTCAAAAGAAGATTTCTGAGCATTGGCTGTTTTTATTAAGAGATTTTATTAGTATTCTGATGATGTATTATTTTGGAGTCTCTAAATATATTGATGAAATATGAGTTGAAGTGATATCTAAAGAAGTTGATAAAGGAATTGATACATGAGTATGTGAGGTTAATTACATTTGAAGTGTTTACGTTTGATTTGGAGCTTTTGGAAGTATATTAGTAGTGTTGGAACGAATTATCAGGTAATATGAGTTAACTCTCCGGACCCTCGGGGACGGGGCGTTACACATATAATTCAAGGCTACATACCCTTCGTACATAACAATTAAGATGCAATGCACCTATAATCTAGCAATATGCAGTAATTTGCAGCGGATAATTCTTTTAACTACTTAAGGACGATGGCAATAAATAAACATGGTATCGAGTATAAAATCCCAAAAGTTTGAAACTTCCTTAATTGTACTTTCTTCAAAATAGATAATTGTTTTAGAAGCCATTTTCCCAAAACAAATGGACCATCAAAATATTGTTCCACAAAATACTAAGTCATTGACATTTCTACTTTCCAAGGTCCTATTTTCCAGAAATTCTATCTTTGCCAGGTCATCTCTAGTTGGCTTTATCCTTGTTCAAAATCCTCCTTAGCTCCTCAAAGAGCTTCATCACTTCCGTGATGAACCGGTCGGCGGCTTCCAATCTATCTAGCGCAGATAGTTCTGCCGAGCTCTCACGACTCTTCAGAGTCTCTTCTACTATCCAGGGAGCTGGCCTCATACGCTTCCCCATGATCGCGTAAACCTACCAAAACTTCTACCATTCTGGGTGTGGTAGTGGAAACTACCACAGTGAGATTTCAAGAAAGCTCAACAAGTAATAGTCAACATACAACAGATTATCACAAGCATATACAATTAAACGACAAATAATAGCAATCCATAAATAAATAAATGAATGCATGGACATGACATAAAAACTTTGACATATGGAACATAGACTTTTCATAAAACATATTTCCATCATTTGAGCTTAGGTACTTGTTCTTATTGTAACACATCATGTCATTTTTGTCATTTCATAACATTTTCATATTGTGATCGTATCACATCGTAGCATATCATGGCATGTCATAACATATAATTGCATATCATAACATAACATAACATAACATGAAGCTCAAATGCCGTAATCATTTCAAGATTCATATGAATGGATACCTCACAGCTCCCCTAAGCACAGTGTGTTCTCCACTATTTATCGTATCAATCAATTATCCACTTGATTGAGGTGACTACGTCATAATATCAACTTATCCTTTTACAGCAGTTCGCTTACTTTTTTGACTATACTTCGTCTACCCAGGGGTCTCCACTCAACTTTAAACACTCCAAAGTAGATAGGGAGTTCCACTAGGACATTCTTCGTCCTAGCAATTGGGGCCATGATAAAACATACTTTTGACTCTTTCTTTTAAAAACTTGGACTTACATGCATGTGACATGAACATTTGACGTTACACATTATCATACTCATACAAATATGTACAAGCTGAAACATATATGATCCAATTCACAATATGGCTTGAAAACATTAGAACATGCAATCATATGATGAATACATGTAAACATACTTGAATCACACTCATCAACTCCCAAAACAGATTCAAATTCCCTTAATATGGCCTTGGCCGAAACATCCAACTCCTCCAAACATAGATTTATACCATTACAACACATATTCTTATACTTTCACATGTTCATGCATCAAAACAGGCATTCATAGCACATATACTTGTCAAAACCGAAACCCTAATCTTGGCATTTGCGAAATACACTTCAACAAATCATCATAAAAACATGGCATATCATCTTCATATAAAAACCAAATACACGAGCCACCATATAATAAGATTCAACCAATGAAATACGAACAAAAGTTCACAATATATATACAAGTGCTATCCAAGGTAAGTTGGAAGTTTACTTACAAAAATCTAAAGTATAAACTTAGTGAAATCTGAAAAATACATGCAAGACATATTAGAAAACAATTAGAGAAACCCTAATCTTGAAATAAGAGTGGTCGTGTGTATGCAGCTAGGGTTTTCAAAAATGCTTTTCCATGAGAAACCCTACAGTTCAAAACTCTTGAGGTTAAGAAATCCTAACGTTCTTCTAAATGGTGGTCGTGGCCTTCAATCCCTCTACACATGGTGTTCAAGAGTTTGAAACAAAAGATATTTTTCGAGTTCTAAACTAAGAGTGTGTACACATGTGATAAAAACCCTAAATCTAAAACTTAGTGTGGTTTTTACCTCTTAGCCGTGTGTGTGTGTGTAAGAAATGATGAAATGATTATTACCTCCTCATGCTCTTCCTCTTTCTAGAAAAGGGTGGAGAGAAATAGGGGTGTTTGGTTGGTAAGAAAGTGATGAGAAAGTATAAGAACTTGGAGAGGAATGGTAAGTGCTAAAAATCCCTTAGAAGGAAAGTTGAAAACTTGAGCAAAAGGCCTCCAACTTTCACCTATGCCCTTTTACAGAGAGCTTCCCTTCCTTCTAGAAAATCTAAGAGCCTTTGCATGGATGCCACTTGACAAAAAGACTCTTCCCGTTCCTCCTTGATGGGATTGCATGGGAAATCTAAAAAGTTGCATGTGTGTCTTGCTCTTGCGGTCACTTCTAATGACCTTTTGTCTTCCCCAAGTGATTGTCGTCGCCCCCTCTCTCTCTTGCTCCTCCAAGACGTTTCTTCTAGAACATGCCCTTCTCTCTTCCCAAGCAAGATATTTCTTGGAACTCTAATAAAAGTCCTTCTTCAAGCTTGACAAGTGTCAATTTCTGAAATGGCCTTGCATGTGGGCGTGTAAGCCCTAATTTGGTGTCATCATCCTCCACTCACTCCTTCTAGAACCTCTTGCATGTTGGACAAGTGTCACTGCTTGCCTCTTCCCTAGGTTTCTTTCTAGAAAAGACTAAATAGCCATTCTAGTGCCATGTGGCACCTATACTCATATTTAAAAATCAGATTTGGGCTTCCAGGCCTTAAGTTCAACCTAGTTAGCCAAAATTCACATGGGCTTGTTGGGCTCTTTCCTCCACCTATCTCTTATGGACTTTCCTATTTTTTTAGAACTCTTAAGAACCAAAAATATAAAATACCCTAAGGCTTTTCCTTAAACACTTAGAATCTTCTAAGGACAAAATAATTCTCCAAATAAAAATAGAAATAGAGATTTGGCAAAGTCCGGGTTCTCACGACTTTGCCACCTCATTCTTATGACTTTACCATCCAAACCCATCTCGATTTTGACCCTTGATGCCCCAAATTGCATGTTTAGGTTAAATCTTGCTTTTTACACCTCCACAAGTTAAACTTGGCAAAAAGACCTTTCATTGGAAAACTTAAATAGATTTTGTCTCCTATGCTTAGTCTTGTGCCACTCCTTCTCACCAATGAACTCACTTTCTTTGGTCAAATTTTTCAATTATTTTTGGATAGCATACTCATGGGATTTCCAAAGCCCTTCATTGGTCACAAAAGATTAGGAATAATCAAGTGGAAGAAAGGCTTGAAAGCCTATGGCCGAGACCCTCCTTTCCAAGCATTTTTTGTTCTTATTTTTTTGCATTGTGCTGCCCCTCTTCAACAATGTGCTTCTTGATCAGTTTTTAATCATTGTTAGTTAGTGCAATCATTAGGAAACCAAACTAAATTAATGATTATTAGAAGCTAGAAACTTAATACAACAACCCATCATTCTTAAGGGTAAATCCTTCTGGCCCTTCCTTCCTTTCTACTTTCTGCCTAACTTCTACCTATCTGGGATTTCCATCTGCCGCTTCTTTACTTCCTCCCACATAACAGGTACAATCTCTTGTATTGCGGCGAGAGTAGTGTCTGGATGAAGATCCTTAATCAGCAACTTCGTCATGCTGTGTAGAAGTAATCCTCCTCCCAGATCGGGATCGTCATTCCGCGACTTTCGACTTAACGCATCTGCTACCACGTTAGCCTTATCGGGGTGATACTTGATTTCACACTGGTAGTCGCTAATTCTTTCCAACCACATTCTCTACCTTATATTTAAATTGTACTGAATAAACAAGTATTTGAGGCTCTTGTGATCTGTGTAGAATAGACTTTTGATGTACATTTTCTTACAGAGAACATAATTTCACTTCTGTTGTTAAAAATTTAGTCTTTCATCAAGAATTATATAAAATTATGGAATTAACGTAACGATTGGCATCATCACTGTTCCCCATATGCACTGTGAATACCTGCCCGTGACTGTAGTACAACTCACATTGAAATTACATTGTCTATAGACTCGTTCTCAATGCATTGGTAATATAACATAACATAACATCGTAAAAATCATAACATGTACACCCACCAGCATTTGGTAACGTAACGTATGACTTTGCTCTAGAGCCTGGTCCTTGTACCTATTGTGGGATCTTCTAAACTTTTTTATATCCTCAAGTATCTCAGTGATTACTTTATCAACCGACTCGAGATGATCTAAAATTGAAGGCTCCGACTAGCTTATGACCATTTTAGGCACGATCTCTCTAGAGGAAGTGTTGTCCTCTTGCGCTTCGTCATTTACTTTGACTAAACCTGCCACAATTTCTACCATTCCGAGTAGGGAATGAGAGTGGGTAAATAAAACAATGAGATTTCGAGAAATCTCAATAAGTAAACAAGTAACGTGCAACAGATATCATAAACATATGGAAGCAAACTTAACAATGAATGGATAGACATGAATTTATACTTATGCACTTGACCTTTCAAAAAGATATCGTGTAAAACATGAACTTTCATAACTTTTGCTTTCTTAAACATTCTTTCTTCATTTCATACTTATTCATTAACATACTTATGAGCTCGTGGCCATTCTTAACTTATAACATATAATTGAATGTGTCATGACTCCCCTATGCACCGTGTGTTTCCCACTAGTTTCTGCATCAACCATTGGCCACTTTGACTAAGGTGACAACATCTTATCTTTCATATACGGCAGTTTGCATTTCACCTTCACCGTTGCTGCATCCACTAGCTTTAGGTCCGATTGTGACGCCCCTAGATTCAGCTTGGGATCAGACGGACATTCGAAGCATCGGGACATGCAATACAAGGTTACCTGCCCCCATTCATGACATATAAGATGCAATATTTCTAAGATGCATCTAGCATTATACAATATTCACAGCGGATAACTTTTTTTTTTAGCAATACTAGGCACCAAATTTATAATATCCTAAATAGTTAAAACATAATCCATGCATACTTAACAAAATAAGCATCCATGATTACAGTACAGTTATCAGAAGACTGTAATCTCAAAACAATGGACACCTGACTTTATAATTATATTGCCAAAATACATTATCAGGCAAATTCGTTGAGTAACTCGTATAACTCGACTAACAATACCGGAATACTATCCAAAGACCTAACTATAGAGGCTGCAAACTCCGCGTTGTATCTAGTCAACCTCTTCCAGTCTGCCAATGTCTACTCCCTGCTCTGATCCTGACACATCGCCTACCATTCAAGGGGAATGATAGTTGGGACTACCATGATGAAATTTGATTACAAATCTCAACAAGTTAACATAAAACTTCCACACAAGTTAATGATACATGCATGGCAGTAAAATCATGAATGCATAATCAAAATCAATAAAAACAAAGCATAACTTGACATAACATGAATGAAATAATAAGCATAACGTGACTTGACAGAACATGGCATGAGCTGACATAACTTAAACTGAAACTGAAACTTAGCTTGACATGACATAACATGTACATAAACTTAAAACACAACATGAACTAGCAACATAGCATGAACATGAAACTAAAACATAACATAGACTTGAAACATAGTATGAACGTGAACATAAATAATTTGAACATGAACTTGAAAATAACATGAACCTGAGCATAATGTAACATAAACATGAACTTGAAACATGACATGAACATGAACATGACGTAACATGAACGTGAACTTGAATGTAACATGAAGGTGAACATAACCTGACATGAACATGAACTTGAAACATAACATGGACTTGAAACATAGCATGAACGTGGCATAAACTTGAACATAACATAACGTAAAACATGACTTGAACGTGAAATACATGAACTTGGAATCTTATTCAATAGACTTAATCATTTAACTGACCATACAGGTGCTACATGGGTCCCCTTGAGCCTTGTGTCCTTGCTGATTATCACATCACAACACATGTATCTATACCAACTGTGAGTGCATTAATACGTACTCCACAGTTGTTGTAGCCCCACTTATTCTACATGTCACAATTGCTATATCTCACATAGTGTATGCTCCACAGTTGTTGTGGCCCCATGAATTGTTTGTGTCATACTTGCTGTGAATACACATAAAATAAAGTATGGCTCCATCGACGTTAGTGCCTGGCGAGCTCAGGTGACCAGCTAGTTAGACCCCATTCACAACCTGTTGACCGTACTTCGTCAACCCAGATAATTGCACACCTATTTAAACACTCCAGAGTGAATAAAAGAATTCTGCTAGGATATTATCCCATCCTAGTGCTTAGGGTCATGATTGACATGAATAACTTAACAAGACTGTCGAGACAGGATGACATGAATACGGAAAGACAGAAGTCTTGACGTAGCGTAACGTGACATGAACGTAAGATGACTGACATGACATACTTTGAGACATGAGTGTAATAGACAACATTTCATAACATGGCATACATGTAATAGATAATATTTTGTAACATGACATAACATATAATAGACAATATTTCGTAACATAGCATAACATGTGACAGTAAATATTTCGTAATATGGCATAATATGTGACAGTAAATATTACGTGACATGACACACATGTAACAGATGGCATACATAATGTGACATACTTGCAACAGATAGTAACATGTGACAGAATATTATATAACAGATAAGTATTTCATGATAGAATAATTTGTATAACAGATAAACATATAATGACGTGGCATGGCATGACATATATAACAACATAAAAACATAAACTGTAGTTTCCTTACCCATCACACATACATAGTAAACTGATAATAAGTTAAGAGCTAACTTACCTCGATCGTCGCGTTCTATGAGAATAAATCCCAAAATACGAGGAACTGTAAGCGGGTATTTTAAAAGTTAGAAATTTAATTACTAAAAATTAAACATGTAAAACGAGACAACTTAGAGTCAAATTACCATTTTACCCTCTACATATGGAAAAATGATTATTTTACCCATAACTTAAGGATTTTACATCCTAAGTCTAACAATTACCAAAATTTACATTCCTCATGTAAAATTTGTCTTAAACTCAAATATCAACTCAGAAAAAAATTAAAACCAAACACAACTATTAAAACTCTATAGGTCTGAAACTTACATAGGCTATATTATCCTTGATTTGTTACAATTCCTTTAAATTTTAAAATTTCAAAATCAAACCAAATTTTTGCAACAAATATCTTTCTATCCTAAGTTTAAAATACACTTAAAATATCCATTAAGATTCATTTTTAATAAAATGAATAAAAGTAAACCCTTAAATTACAAATTTAACCTTAATAAAAACATCTCCAAGAATCTAAAAAAAAAATCAAATCTTACTTCTAAAATATTCACAACATCATCCTAAGATAAACCATACTTTAAATCATCAAACAAAAGTCATCAAAAATCACAAAACAACACTTGAAATTTTTGGTTTTACACTTAGTCCAAAAACATAAACTTTTCTCTAAACTAGCTTTGATAAATCTTTCGATCCATGGCTTAAAGACATATGATCTTCAAAATAAAACATCACATGGTTTAAAAATGTGTCCTAAAGAAGATCCAACCATAAAACTTAAAATCACGTGGCTAAAACTCAATAAAACATGGATCTAACTCAATAACATCAAATCTTAGGCCTAACCAAAATCCTCTTGCATAGAAAAATCATATCTTTGGAAATAATGCTAAATATCTTCAAACTAACATCCTAACATGCAAATAAGAGACTTAGAATCATCATATAAAAATATCAAAGCCTTTGGAGTAAGATTAAACCACGAAATATTTAAACTTTCCCAAAATAGAAACTGTTTTTCCTCTTCCAGTTTTCAAGTTTCTAGATCTAAGGCAATCTATCATCAAAAGCTTTAATCATGCAATAAAACCTCAATGAACATTCAACACATGCTAACAACACTCCATAAACTTTTCGAACCAAGATATATCTATTAGCTTGGTCAAAAACTCCAAAACATAACATACTCTCCAGTTTCACGGGCAGAATGACCTTGCCATGGTTAAAAATACTTTTGATTGATCAAATGAGCATATAACGAGACAAATAATATATCCACGGAAACTAGACTCAAAGATGAACAACTTCTATGAAGAGTCATTATGAAAAAATACTTACAAAGGGTAGAAAGGCACCACGCAAAACTGTCCAGAAATCTGCCTGAGAGAGCGTTTTTTAGTTTCTCTCTAAGAACGAGGTGAAAAGTGATGAAGTGAAAGAAAGGGTGCCTTGCACGCCTCTAGACTTCTGAAAGGTGAGGCCTGGGCTTGAATGACCCTTAATTAGAGGTGGCTATGTGACATAAAGTGAAAGGGAAGTGGGCTACTGCTACTACCTTCTAGAAGGGGTGTGATGAGGTGGCTCTTTCCCCACATCAAGGAACTATTTAGGGCAGCCAAGGGCAATGGATGGTCTGCCATGTGGGGGGGGGGG
>QEOT01003268.1:13009-37057 GCA_003123785.1 Pterocarya stenoptera
TATATTTAAAACTCTCATACCTAGACTTTCGTGCTCTTACCCTTAGGCCGTGTCCGTCCTGAAGTGTTCTGCTCATTCACTTCCTAAGAGAGAGGGGCATACTTAAAAACTAAAATGAGTTGAATACTCAATAAGCATTACTTCACAACGTAAAAATATAGCAACATAGGTTTTCATTCATGCATTCATTATTTTATACGTACTATACGTACATAAGACATACATTCATTTGGAAAACATCACTAGGTGGGGTTTTACTTAAAAAATTATTTTCTTTTCGTAAAGCATTTCTCCCACCAATGACATTAACTTCATTTCTTAAAGAACTCAAGCATAGATACATTTTCTTATCACTTTGTAATGACCCAAACTTTTGCGTAAGCATAGCCCATAAATTTACATGCTTAGTAGTCGTGACTTCTTTGGGAGCTCTAGTTAATTTAGAAAGTTTTAGAATTCTTGAATGGAAGTTCAAGCGCAAAGGGGGACTAACCTTAGAAAGCTAAGTGAGATATGGCCTTGTTTAGAACCTTAGGCCTATTGGCTTTAGGTCATGACCTAGATTTTTAGTCACAAGTGCCATGTGGCATGTGAGTAATGCATTATGAACCTAGACTTGATAGTAGGTTAAGGGAGAGAGAGAAGTGTAGGAAAATGCCAAAATGATGGCTTACACGCCTATCTTAGAAGAGTTGCCACCTGTCATTGAGCAATAAACTTTCTAGATGAACAAAGGGACAAAAGGAACCTAGAGGAGACCAATGGATTTTCGGCTAGACCTTTTTATCTTGGCCAATTCGAGTTCCAAGGATGATGTCTTAGAAAAAGAAGCTTAGGGAAGTGAAAAATGGACTTTTTCTAGGAGTTTTGCATGGGAAACCGAATGGAGGTTATGGGATTTTGAAATTTATACAGATAATGCCAAGTGTCAAGCATGCATAGAGTTTCTAGAAGGGTATGTGAAGAGACATTTTGATAGAAGGACAAGAATGCCCTTAAAATTTCGGCTAGCACACTTCCAAGTACCATGTTTCTTCGCCACTTGTCACCTAGGGAAGGAGTGTTGGAAGATGAGACATCATCTTGGGAAAGGAAGAATGAGGTGGACGGAAAGACTATGGCATGAGTCTTTTGCCACTTGTCATCCATGCAAAAGGTTGCTTGTTTGGGAAAATGGAGAGCCACATGATATTTTACTATGTTACCCTTAGAAGAAACACCCAATTGTTTGAAGAGAGAAAGGGCATAAAGCAAAGACTAGAGGATTTCGGCCAAGGGAAGAGAGCCTAAACGCCAACTCCCACAAAGTGCACCTTTCCAACGCAATCTACCTAGGGAATTCCAAGGGGTTTTCGGCCAAAGTAAGAAGAAGAAGGAAATGTTTGCCACATGTCCTACATGCATTGGCTTCCAATCACCAATGAGGAAATGAGGAATTTTCTATAAAATGGGAGGGAGGCCACACGCCCAAATGCTTCTTCTTTTGCACAATTCGAAATTTTCATACTCTTGCCCTCTCCATACAATTCTCTCATACTTTCTTAAAGATTCTCTCACTTTCTTTTACTTTCTCCTCAAACAAACAAGAAGATTTTCATATCTCAAGAAGGAGATTTCGGCACATAAGTCTAGTCAAGGTAAGAGTTCGTTATTCCTTCTAAGCTTCACACACACATCACTTGTTCAATCCAAAAATGAGATTCACATCTCACTTGGACAATGTGAGAGATAGAACATCCACTTTTCTTGAGATTTCTTGAAGATGATTTTAAGGTTCTTAAGAAACCTTTGATGCCGAATATAAAGGAGGGTTTATTCACCATTATTTTCGGCCACTACTTACATTTTTTATTATTTTAGGGTTTGATTTACTCTAAGAGAGAAATGAGGAAGTTTTTATTTAAAAAATTAAAAAAAAAAAAAAAAAAAACCTTAGAAGCCGAATTGGAAATGGACAAGTGTTGCCCTAGAAATTTACACATACACTTTAGAACACGAAGTGAGGTTTTTAGTTACTTTTCTAATATGGAATGCTCGGATTTACAGCTTGCTAATATTGCTATACATGGATTTTTTTTGTAAGTATACACTCAACCTATTTTGATTAACACTCATATATGATTGCATAGATCTTTTTATTACCATGTTTGTTATTGTTTGATATTTCTTGAATGTTGTTGGAATATGTTAGTATGACTTCTTATGAATATATGGAAGGGATTATATGTTTGAAATATGTGATGAAAATGC
The DNA here is from genome assembly GCA_003123785.1 of Pterocarya stenoptera. Classification (NCBI taxonomy): domain Eukaryota; kingdom Viridiplantae; phylum Streptophyta; class Magnoliopsida; order Fagales; family Juglandaceae; genus Pterocarya; species Pterocarya stenoptera. Next base: position 15,260 of record QEOT01003268.1, read on the forward strand.
CATGAAATACTCTCATATGTTTCGGTTTTTACTTATTTAAGATTGATAATTTTTGCAACATGAAGTTTCGGCCATACCATGTCTTAAATGATTCGGATCTTAGTTAAATGCTATGTCTTCATGCTTTGTTTTACTAAACTTTGATTCCTATGTTATATGCTTGAAGATTGGAATATGTTTAAGTAATAAATCTCATGATTTTAACCCCTATGTATTTCGGCCTAAGCATATTCCTATGGTTCCATGAATGTGTTTGGATGTTTCATGTGTTCCATGTAATCTTGCCATGAATTGAACATGTTATATTTGGTTATTTCATGTATGGCATTCCATATGTTACATGTCAAGTATAAGCACATATGTCATAAGTTCCATATCTCGTGCATTTGGGAAAATAATTTCAAAGAAAAATGGTTCTTTCTAAAAAAAGAGTCAAATGTTTTATCATCACCCCAAGTGCTAGGATGGGGGATTGTCCTAGTGGAACGCCTTTATCCACTCTGGAGTGCTTAAGAATGGAGTGGTAACCCCTAGATCGACGAAGAATAGTCGACGAGCCTCGAATAGGTTCTTTTCAAAGAACACCGAAGCAAGGAAGCACTTAATGTTAGTAGCTACATAAGGCATGAAATTCGACGAAGTAAGGTTGAATTATTATGAATCTCTGTGTATCTCAAATTATAGGAATGGTGGTTGAGTCCCGCCTGCGATTCCCGCCTACAGATCGTTAATGGTACGATTACTAGCAAGAACACGCGGTGCAAGGAGGGGAGCCGTATTGTGTCCATCCTATGAACTAGAATAAAAGCTCATAAGATAAGTATCACTAGATGAAAATCTTGTGATATGATAAAGATCACTCAATGCAAATCTTGTGATATGTTTCGTTAAGAAACGTTCTGATTAAGAATCAATATGAAAAGAAAAGTTAAGAAAAGTTTTCTGAAAAATGTCAAAGTCTCTGTACAAGTCTTTTGAAAATGGTTAAACGCATATATCAAGTTTCTGTTTAAAGTCAAGTTCATGTTTCATGCACGCATTGCATGATGTACCTCTTGTATGCTTGCTTTAATTAATGTATGTTACATGATTACTTGCTAAGATTTTTTGAAATATCATTGTAGTAGTTTTACCATTCCCCAACCCGGAATGGTAGAAATTGTTACAAGAATTGAAAACGACGCCTATGACAAAGAGAAAGAGAACGGCACGTCCTCCTCCGAAGAGGATTGTGCCCAAAATGGCCACTAACCGGCCTGAGCCTCTCTTTGGGAGCTTTTCAAGGCCATCGACCAAGAGAACACTGATATTTTGGAATCTATTGCAGAGTTTAAAAGGCGTAACCGGGACCAAGATAAGGATTTATAGAAACGTGTGAAACCTGAATCACAATGAAGGAAAAAGAATCTTAGTCATTTTGATGAAAGGGAACTTATGGTTTTTTTTAGGTCTTGACATTTGAGAAACAATATTTTGAAGGTCCCGTGTGTTTTGGGAGACAAAACTTTAATATTTGATATTTTAGGATATTTTGTCTTATGCTATAATGCTATAGTTATGGACAAGGTGTTAATGCTTTATTTAGTCGGTACCATGTACTTTCAATTTTTGTTTGCATTGCTTAGAATTTTCGATCTTTATTTATTTTCTACTACAACGACATTGCATACTACTAGTATACTTAGGTGCATAGCCTATTATCTGTTATGTACGAGGGGTATGTGGCTTTGTGTTACATGTTCCAGCGTTTCATCCACCGGCCAATCCCAAGCGAGGGCTGCGGGCGCCACACACTTTCCTTTGGTCAGTACACAATGTTACGCTCCGTGTGTGAGGGTTAGCGATCTTCTTTTGGACCTAGATTCCACCCGTGGCCACAGGTTGGAAATCATTTTCAGTCAAGGGCAGCACTGGGTGCACTACCAGTACTACTTACCCAACATTTCAATCTGCCCATTCCTTTGGTACCCATTCATTCAATCATGGTCGTTATGTAGTTTCATACATTAAAACATTACTTCATTCAGTCCTTTCTTTTCAGTCCTTTCAGTCAACAGTTCATTCATGGAAAAACGTCATTTAAAAGCTTGAGATTAAACATCATCTTTTAAGGCATCATTTAAAACATCAGTTCGTGGCATCTTTAAAGCATCAGTTCATAGGGATGTTTAAAATACTTTCTTCGCATCATTTAAAGCATCGCTTAAAACATAAGGCATAAGCCTCACGTCTCATTTAATGAAAATATATACAATACATACTACGTATAGTCATCTATTCATATGCGCACACTTAATACTTGGATTGCATAAAAAAAGGGCTGCTAAGAAGGGCCATTACATACATATACCTTTGAATACTTATACTTTGAATACTTTCATAAAATGTCGTTCAGGTCATTTCATAAAGCATCGTAAAGAAAAAGCATTTCATTTTCATTTCATATCATTTTAGAAAAGTCTAGAAGAGTATGAACATAATACTTACCTGAACTCCATACTATTCTCGTATCATGAAATCTATTCATGTGCGTGTCAGATGGCAACCTACATGCATACACATAACCATAGTGTCATTCTCTATATAGTACATAAGCAACTAAACTATAAGTAGAACTACATTTCAATTGGAAACATACTCCTTTTATCCCAGGCTCTTACGTGCCCCTTACTATGCTAAAACCTTCGGAAATCCAATTACAGTCACTACCTCTTCCAAACTCAACGACCTACTTTGAGTGTTTATGCACTTAAATTGAACCTCATGATTCATCTTAGGGTTAAGTTACTAAAACCTTCATCTTATTCTTCTTATTAACCTCATCCTGATGCATGACTCAGGCCGACTAAGTCACGCATCCTAGTCCTAGACAATACACATGTCACTTCCTATATTTGAGCCTATGCTTCCTCATCGTCATCATTATCCTCATCCATGCATATCACACGACTCTAAACCAACTCTGAGGCTCAAATATCGTGTACCTATGCTTAGGAGAGATTACCCATTACATATGGTAAATCTGTCTGGCACATATATCTAACCAGACCACACATGTACCTTACTCCCTCTTTATCACCTAAGATCAACGTATAACGTGTTGATCACTTGCTTGTGTAAACAAGCTTCATACTCTGATACCTTCTCTTAACCCAGCTAGCATGACTCTCCATGCTACCCGTCCCTCTTAATAGTTCATCCCAACACTTACACAACATGACACTATTCACAACTACACCTTATGTCACGTCACATAGCTCAGGACTACTTTCAAACTACACCATGACTTTGTCGCATCACCTGGCATCCCGCTACGTCACTTCTACACCAACTCCTAATTCATCACGAGTACGGTTCCTCACGTACTCTTGCCACATCATGACATCCCATCACATTCTCACTACGTCACTTTTACACCATTCCGTCACTTCACATGTACAGCAGTCATAACACTGCTATACAGCGACACTCGTCATTGGAACTACTGGTCACATCACAACTACTCCGGGATGTTGTTCGACAGTTCTTAACACTACTCATCACACTCTATGCTCCTCAACTACACAACCACACATATCTTCACAACACGTCACACGGCTCATCATTACACCACATGGAGTACACCCCACATGTACTCCCTTCACATTCCACTAGGCTACATCACCACTGCGGCATACTCGCCGTATGATGCAATACCTCACCACATGGAGTATATTCCACGTGTACCTCCTCTAATCCACACTACACCATGCAAAGTACACTCCACGTGCACTCTTCCCAATCCATACTACGCCATGAGTACACTCCATATGTACTCTTCCAATTCCACACTACGCCACAAGTACACTCCACATGTACTCTTTCCAATCCATACTACACCACGAGAGTACACTCCATGTATACTCTTCTCATTCCACCCTATGCCACAACACCACTACAGCACATACTTCCAGCCACATTTCACAGCACAATCCACAACACTACATAACACACTTCCCAACTACGACCAATACTTCACGTACACTGCCACACTTCACATCACATTACACAGTGAACTCCACAATACAGCAAACTCCACAATACCAACAGCATAGTCCACAACCAACCAACCAACATCTAACATAAAAAATGAGGGAAAGAGAGTTATACCATCGTCAGGATAACCAGTGCGTTGCTTGCTCTCTGGCATGGCCCAGTGGCATCGGAAGCCACTAGCTTGGACGATGGTTGCTCTGTCGTGACCTTACAACGGGGCTATTTCAGAGACCAAATCTAGGGTTTCTCGACTACATCAAGGATTTGGTGGGTTTAACATGACTGTGGAGGGTGGCCGACACAGTGGATAGTTTGTGGGTGGCAGCTGGAGCTGTGTATGGTGGCGACTAGCTACGTACAGTGGCGGTTTGGTGGCTGTTTAGGCTATTGGAGGTGGCTAGAGGTGCGGATCTGAAAGGCTTGGCGTTGGAATGGGCTAGGGGTGGTCTTAGGTGGCTCATGGTGGTCTTAGGATGGCAATGAGAGGCGGAGCACGGCAGCATCTAGTCGTGTGCAGTGCATCCAAGAGAGTGAGGGTGTGTGTGAGGCAAGGGAACTGCTGGGGACTACGGCTAGGCATGGAGGGGCTGAGGGAGGTGGGTGGAGCTAGTGGCGGCATGGTGGCTATACGACAGCGGATCTAAGCTTGTGAGGTGGAGGAGCCGTGAGAGGCTAAGACCATTTCTGGCTAGCTACGGCTAAGCAAGGGTGGGAGAAGAGCTTGGGGCTCGTCGGCAACGTTGTGGTGGTGCGGGTGGCCTTGTGGTGGCTCGCGGCAATAGGCCTTGTACTGAGGGAGCAAGCTCGTGCGAGAAAGAGAGGGAAAGGGGGAGAGAGGGAGCTGCACCGTAGGGGCTGGGTTTGGTGGGATGGTAGCCAATGATGGCTGGAGGTGTGCTGGTGGCCAGCGGCTATGCTGCGACGGCGGTATGGGAGTGGGCTGAAAGAGAGAATCGGGTAAGGGGAGGGGGAACCCGTCGGCTGCTAAAGAGAGGAGAAGAAAGGGAGAGAGGGAAAGTGAGGGAAAAAGAGAGGGAGCTAGGGTTTTAATCCCAACCCTTCATCTTGGGATCTCAGATCTAATCTAACGGTAAGAGTTTAAATACTGTAATAACTAATTAAACTGAAAGGAATTAAGATATATAAAAAAAAAACAAACAAACAAACAAAAAAACACTATATCATTAATTCAAACTCAATTTTAGTTTATAAAATAATATTTTTTCAACATTAAATAAATGATAAAGTTTTACTAAATACTTTTAAAAGGATAAAACCATCTAATTAATTAGAGTTTTCAACATAATTTAAGTACCATAATATTTTAATAACTAAAATCATTTAGATAAAATGATTTTCCACAATTATTATATTTTTGGATCTCTCAAAAATATTATAATTGTCTTACTTAAAATCAGGCTCAATTCAATAATATTGGAAATACCCCATTTAAAATATTTCTCGGACATTTAAAATATTTCGAAGGTTTTTAAACACTGGGCTTCATTAAAATTGCCCACTATATTGAAAAAAGCAAATTTAACATTTAAAATGTGTATATGAGCCTCGTGACCAATCGAGAGATAAATGAGTGGGTTGTTACATTCTCCCATCCTTATAATAAATTTCGTCCTTGAAATTTGCATAACTCATGGGAGAAAATGAGCGGGGTTGTTACATTCTCCCGTCCTTATAATAAATTCGGTCCCCAGAATTTTCTCACCTTTAAAGAGAAGAAGGAGAGGGGTGTATTTCATGCCACTATTCCCCAGGCACAAGGTGACATAAGCCCATGAAAGTAAGTTGGAAAATTTCCAAACTGATGCACCACATATTTCACCCAATCACCAAGCATCCAAGCCAAAGTCTCCTCCCCTCTTGAACCCTATAAATACCTCACTCACTTCCTCCACACCTTAGCTCCAAGCTTCATCTTAAGTCTTGAGAGCACTTCTCCCCTCTTAAAGATCAAAAGAGTGAACCTGAGTGAGTTTTGGTAAGTTCTTGAGTGTTCTTGAGCAAGGTTGTCTTGAGTACCTGGAAGCCACGAAATTTGTAATTTTTCTTGCTCTTGATCTTAGTTAGCATGTCAAGATTTGTTTCCAAGTGTTGGTACAAAATTTGGTTGAGTTTTTGATAAAGATATCATGCTTAGTTCAAATCCAGGTTATTTAAAGGATGGTTTGAATGTTTAAATGTTTTTAAGTGAAAATTTAGTTATGGCTTGTCTTAAGCATGATTTGATATGATTTATTATTGTCTTAGAATGATTATGGAAGGTTTAATTTGTGATTAAAAGTATGTCATAATAGGTTTTAAATCTAACTTATTTTGATCATCAAGTACGAATCGGTTTTGAATCAATTGGAGTTTAAGGATATCTTAGCCATAATTAAGTGTTGGGATGAATTTAATTATCTACGATTTAGCCTTCATTATGTCATTAAAGATGTTAGTAATCATTTGTGATTAAAAAAAATCTCATATGCATACATTCATAGGGATCAATAGTTTTTTTTTTAGAGAAAAACTCTTAGACCATTTCATTATAATAAAGAGGAAATACAAAGAGGAGTATCCTTTATTGTTACAATCAATTCAAAAATGGAAAGAGAATATTTTGCTAACAAATGGTAACATATTGCCATTTCTCCTAACAGGAGAAACTTTCCATCTAGCAAAGTTTTTCATCAAAGATTTTGCTTCACAAATAAACATGGAGGCAATACTTCTCCCTCCCTTATCATCAAGCAAAAAGTTGATCACTTGTAGGAAATTCCCTTCTATTATGACTTGTCTAAGCGCTAGATCCAAACCAAACTTATTTGGATAGAAAGGCACCATAAGCTTCAACTAGCAGGGGTCAGTCAATAGTTTTTTCCTTTGCCTCATGGTAGCCATGACCTATAGGTATCAAAAGTTGAATTGGGCATCAACTAGAGTGAATGCCAGGGGTTGGGACTGTTTGGGCAAGTTCCACTTTGAATTTTGAAAATCCAAGAGTCTAGATGGTTTTAGAATGCCAAAAGTATTAAGTCCATCATTTTGGTTAAATTTAGAGTCCATTTACAATTAGTAAAAATTTAGGGCCTTAACGACAATTTTTGGGAGTTTAGGGGTATTTTTGTAAATACCTATTTTTTAAGCCTCTGATTTTGAACCTCAACCATAGAAGTATTAATCCTAACTTAGCTTACACTTAATTTCAACTGGTACAACATTTTGTCAAATTACTCAGAAAATTTATAAGTTGGCATCTAACTTACACCTTGATAGATTATTTATGAATTATTGATAAATGATTCATTCATATTTCAATTATCATTTTGAGCATAAAATATCATGTTATATGATACATTGAGTGCATACTTACATGACATGTGATATTTTTCACTATTTTGCATATTGTATCTATAAATATCATTTTTACATGAAAGATTACCATATATACACGTCATAAAAAACATTTTTCAAGCATAGTATAAAAATAATTTTTGTCACAATCCCAAAAGTTAGGATGGGGACTTATCCTAGTGGAATTTTTCTGTCCACTTTGGAGTGTTTAAGAATGGAGTGGTAACCCCTAAGTTGACGAAAAACAGTCAACAGGCTTCGAATGAGTTCTTTTTAAAGAACGTCGGAGCGAAATCAATATGTTATAACACCTAATGCTGATGGGTGTACACATTATGATGTTATGATGTTATATTATATTTACCAATGCATTGAGAATGAATCTATAGAAAACGTAATTTCAACGTAAGATGTACTACGATCACCTACAGGTACTCACAATGCATATGGAGAACTGTGACATTACCACACGTCATGATATTAATTATGAATTGTAATAATGAGGAAAGTTTATGATAAAGTTATGTTTTTAAAAATGGAAGTAAAAACGTTCATTGAATGAAAACATGTGTCTCTATTTCTCTAAAATGTTAAGGAATTTGAATGGGAGACATGCATATAGATTTTTTTTGCATTTCATGCATTGTATATTTATCATTCTTCATACTTAATTTATCTTTGCGCACGTTGGTTGTTTAACTTACTGAAATTTTGAGTAAATATCACCCCTTATGGGACTACTATCATTCCACTAGGAATTGTAAAAGTTGTGTCGGGTCTTGAAGAGGATAAGCTAGATGGAGCACTGAATCCGACTGATTGAGGAGGAGCCTAACCTTGAGAGGGGATTGGATTTAAGCCTGATGTTTATAGCCCAAGTCCTTCATGCTTTAGATCGCATGAAGAGAATGATTTGACTTAAACTCTTAGTTTTACTAAGTCTACGCTACATTGGTATTTTGAACTTAATGACATCCGATGAAATTGGGATGTTTTTAGTTAATATGGCATAAGTTATACTTTTATCTTTATTTCCGCTGCGATTATTGCATACTACTAGTTGCATATTATGATACATTGCATATTAATATGGTATGTAATATTATGTTACATATCCCGATGCTCTAAGTCTCCATTACATCCCAAGCGAAGGTTGGGGGCGTCACAGGGTGGTATCAGAACAGTTACATCTCTAGGTCAACCTACATGGCCTTAGGAATTTTATCCCAGAATGTAGTTTTGAATCTTTAGTTTTGCATAGGCTTGAATCCTGCAATTGGAACTCCGTTTGATACGCATACATCGCAGGAGTTTGAAGGATTAGAACAAGATGATACGTGGTAGACAAGAAAGGCTCACAATTGAAGGTTCTAACACCCGCAAAGATCAAGATCGATGTTAGAAGAAAATGCATGCATAGAAGGGAGCAGCCAAACGTGAGGTTCTTTTGAGTTTATTTCAAAAAAGGCAGCAGGCTTTTGGTCTTCACAAAACTCACTCATGTCACACAGAACAAAAAAAAAAGCAAGGGCTTTTTTGGTTTTGAACACATAAAGACTAAAGACTCTGGGGAAAAAAAACACATTGGAAAGAAGCGCCGCACGCATTTGAAAAGCTCCTCTGGGGGTCCAACTGCCGCAGCCCAGCCTTCCTCCTCCACTATCGCCATCCATCTCCAGCCATCTAGCTTGCTCTTTCCACTCCCTACTTTTTATTTAATTTTAGTTTGAAGTTTATGGTGTATTTTTGAGATCTTTGGCTTAGAACCATTTGGTTTGGGCAATTTATTTCCTGCTTGTTTAATTTGATGTTAGTTATTTTTCTTGCTCTTTTAAGTTTTCATTAAGTAGACATTATAATTGTTATTGATTGATTTTGAAAATTTATGATTTAAATACAAGGATGAATCCTAGAATTTTGATTTTGAGGCTTTTCAATTTTCAGCTCTTATTGCATTAATTATTTTCTAATCTAGCTTAGTTCTTAGTTTTGTTTTGTTAATCTCTTAAATCCATTAGACATTAGATTGATTAATAGGATAATTAGGGCTTAATTAATTTCGGTTTTGCTAATTAGTTTTTTGTCAATTGAAATTGCTTAGCTTAGTTGGTTTCTTGATTGCTTAATTTCACTTTGTTAGATTTAAATGTTAATTTTAAGCCTTGCAATTTGTTTGACAATTTCCCTTGATAAATAAGTGAGTAATTTAGAGTTAATTTTCTGTTTTGTATCTTAGTTCTTACTCTTCCTCTCTACACTCAAAAATCCAAAAATATGAATCTGGTCCATGACCAGTGCCATTTTCATTTCCGTTGCACTCTTCCACTCATTGCACATATCACCACTTTTATTTTCTCTTTGTGAATATTTTCTTCATTTTACACGAATTTGAATTTAAAACAACTTTTCTCGAGGAGACGATCTAGGAATTTTATTCCTAATTATTATGCGACATCCTCCTATACTTGAGATAGCCTTTGTGTCACTTATTTTTGAGTGAGTCAAGTTTTTGGTACCATTACGGAGGAAGGTTGCTTAACTTGAATTTAAACTTGTTATTTCTATTTTTATCTTTAATTTTATTTTTTTGTTATCTCAGTTGTTTCTCTCACTATCTTTATCTCTGATTACACATTTCACTTGTCATCTACTGCTCAGTTGCTTAAACCTTATTTATGCTATTTGGACTGATGTTTCATGTCATGGGTGAGAGATAGTTCAAATAGGTTGTTTAGAGTTACATCGAGCACTGAGAGTAGTATACACAGCTTAGAGATAGAAACTCTTCTGTCTCTTCTACATACGAGGACATTGAAATTGAACAAACCATGGCTGCACCTACACCACGCACTCTTATGGATTATTTACAGCCCACTCGCACCATTACACCTTCATGCATTACTTTACCTAATGATGCACCTAATTTTTCTATTAAGCATGATATGATGTCAGTTATACCTCAGTTCCACAGGATGGATTCTGAGAGTCCTTACCAGTACCTGACAGATTTTGAGTTGGCCTACACTACTTTTATCAATAGAACTATTATTGATGAATTTATTAGACTTCGTTTATTTCCTTTCTCTTTAAACGATAAAGCAAAACTTTGGTTTAATTCTTTGAGGCCTAATTTTATCTCTAGTTGGTCTGATATGCAACATGAATTCTTACAGAAATTTTTTTCTTTTCAGAGAACTTAGTTTTTGCAAGAGCAAATCAACCAGTTCAATCAGATACTTGACAAAACTTTCTAGGCCAGTCGGTCAAGGATTTGGTAAACATATGTTCACATCATGCTTTCGAATCTTGGAGGCTGCTGAACTATTTTTACACTGGTCTCACTCCAGAATGCAAACAGTTTGTTCAAACGATGTGGGAATTCTTTAGCAAGGAACCTAATGAAACACTATCATTTTTTGACTATTTTGTTGAAAGCGCACAACAATGGAATACTCGGACTGATTGAGTTTCATCGATAGCACAGCAACTGAGGGCTATTACTGGTGAGGGCAGATATGAGCTTAAGGAGGACACTAACGTCCAAGCTCGAATAGTTGCATTAACTAGAAGATTGGAGGTTGTGGAGATGGAAAAAGTGAATGTCGTAAAAGTAGAGAGGCATGCTCTTTATGTGCTGATTTGAACCACAAGACCCAAGATTATCCAATTATGCCAATATTTCAAGAGAATGGGTCTGAGCAGATACAATCAGCAAATTGGGTTAATAGAGCACAAAATCAGCCTTTCTCCAATGCATATAATCTGAAGTAGAGGAATCACCCGAATTTCTCATGGAGGAATGATCAGCCTGGACAGTCTCCGCCACCTTCTTAGCAGCCATTTCATCAGGGTGCTCCTTAGCACCAGTATTAGCCATATCAAACTTATCAAAGTTATCCTTTTATAGCACCCCTAGAATTTCAGTCTCATGTAGCTACACAAAGTTTTCAGCCTCAATCATTTGCGAAGAAGTCTCTAGATGACAATATGGCACAGATGGCCAATACACTTCAGCAATTCATGTAGATTTAGACCACCACAAACAATCAGAACACTCAGGCCATAAATGACTTGTGGGACACCATCAATCAGATGAGCACGACATTGAGCACTCTAGAGAGGGAGATTTCCAACACAGTCTCAGCCTACTCATCAAGTATATCGACAACAACCACAGTAGGTACATAATGTCTCAAGGGAGGTTACTGAGATAGTAAAGGTCGTTTTTACTTTGAGAAGTGAAAAAGAAGTTCCCCAACCAGAGATGACCATAGACAGACAGGTAGGTGCTCCTACACTTGAAGATGTAACAGAGACTGATGAAGCTGAAAAAGAACCAGAGGTAGTGAGACCAGAGTTGAAGAAGCCTGTGAGTGTAGAGGTCGTCGAAACTAGTAGGGGGTACCAACCTGTGGTTCCCTATCCTCAGAGATTGACAGCTGACCAAAAGAACAAATACCACACTGAGATTCAAGAGATCTTCAAGCAAGTAAAGATTAATATTCCACTCTTAAATGCCATACAACAAGTTCCTTCATATGCATAATTTCTGAAGGACTTAGGCACAGTGAAGAGGAAGTTGAATATAAAGAAGAAAGCTTTCCTAATGGAGCAAGTCAGTGCATTGATATTGAGCGAGACTCCTCAAAAATTCAGAGATCTCGACTCTCCCAACATTTCTATTATGATCGGTGATCATGCATTGGGAGAGCTTTACTTGATTTGGGGAGTAGTGTGAACTTGCTACAGTTCTCAGTGTATGAGCAGTTTGGGTTGGGTGAGCTAAAAGACCTCCATCATGCTACAGTTGGCTAATAGATCAGTTAAGGTGCTAAGGGGTATTGTTGAGGATGTGCTAATCCAGGTGGACAAATTTTACTACCCAATAGATTCTATAGTTCTTGATATGCACTAGCCAGCCTCCACTATTTCCCATGCGCCTGTCTTCCTTGGACGGCCATTTCTTGCTACCTCCGATGCATTGATTAATTATCGAAGTAGAGTATTGAAGCTCACATTCAGAAATATGACATTGGAGATGAAGGTTTTCAAGGCTTGTAAGATGCCAGCACATTTTGATGAGATAAGTGATTTGAATGCTGTAAAGGGTTTGACACTAGCAGAATTTATTTGCTCAACTTTTCCTTTCTCTAATGATGATTCCATTTTTTAGACACCTAAATTTTTACTTGATTAAAAAGTTGACCATGTTGATGAAAATGTCCTTGAAGTTTTGGACTATTTTGCATATTCTTCTTTACTACTTGAAGTACAATTTGCAGGTGTAAGATGGCAACCCCAATTTGAAACTCTACCACCACCAGGCGTACTTAAATCTTCAAAGGAAGAAATTCCCTAGCTGGAATTGAAACCACTTCCTCAAAATTTAAAGTATGTTTTTTTAGTCCTGAAGAAGGCACTTTCCCTATGGTGATTTCCTTGAAGTTAAATTAGAAGGATGAAACCTAGTTGATTGAAGTCTTAAGAAAGCATCGAGGTGCAATTGGTTGGACAATAGCCAACATCAAAGTTATTGATGTTGTTGTTTGTACCCACAGAATTCATCTTGAAGACGATGCTACACTGGTTTGTGATGCTCAACGTAAGCTCAATCCTACCATGATGGAAGTTGACAAAGAGGAAGTGCTCAAGTTGTTTGCAGTGGGTATCATTTACCCCATCTCATACAATAAGTGGGTAAGTCCAACTCAAGTGGCACCAAAACAATCTGGTTTAACTATTGTCAAAAATGAGAAAAATGAATTGATTCAAACTAAATGACCACTGGCTTGGAGAATGTGTATTGCTTATAGAAAACTTGATTCAGCCAGTAGGAAAGATTATTTTTCTTTACCATTTTTGGATCAAATTTTAGAATGTGTAGCTAGTAATGCATTTTACTGTTTCTTGGATAAATTTTCTGGTTATTACCAAATTTTTGTAACGCCTGAGGACCAGGAGAAGACCACCTTCACCTATCCTTTTGAAACTTTTGCTTTTACCATAATGTCTTTTGGTTTGTGTAATGCTCCAGCTACTTTTCAGAGATACATGATGAGTATTTTTTCTAACATGATTGAGGATATTTGTGAAATATTCATGGATGATTTCTCTGTTTTTGAAAAATATTTTGAGAGTTGTTTATATAATCTTGCTTGTGTTCTTCAAAGATGCGAAGAAAAAAATCTTTTGCTTAATTGGAAAAAATGCCAATTTATGATTACTCATGGCATTGTTTTAGGTCATATTGTTTCTTCTGAAGGTATAAAGGTCGATAAGGCAAAAATTGAATTAATATCTAAACTTCCTATCCCTAGGACAGTTAATGAAATTTGTTCCTATCTTGGCTATGCTAACTTTTATAGGCGATTTATTCAGCAATCCTACTGTAAAACCTTTGTGCTATCTTTTACAAAATGATATTGAATTTGTTTGGTCTGATGTGTGCCAAAAAGCTTTTGATACCCTTAAGGAGTCACTTACCATTGCCCCCATTATGCAATCCCTACAGTGGGACCTTCCTTTTGAAATCATGACTGATGCAAGTGACTATGCCGTCGAGATTGTTTCAGGTCAACGTGTGAATAACATGCCTTCTATGATTTACTATGCCAGTAGAATTTTAAATGATGCTCAGAAAAATTACACCACTACTGAAAAGGAATTGCTTGCAGTGGTTTTTGCACTTGATAAATTTCAGGCTTACATTCTTGGTTCCCCTGTTACTATTTCACTGACCACACTGCTCTTAAATATTTGTTGTCTAAGAAATATGTAAAACCACACTTGATCCGCTGGATTTTACTACTTCAAGAGTTCAACATCATTATTAAGGACAAGAAATAAGTCGAAAATGTGGTGGATGACCATCTCTCCAGATTGTTGTTTTGATAAAAATGTATCTGTAAGTGCACAGAATCGTAACAAGTAATAAAGTGTTTTAAAGAAAATGGATATCGAACCCACAGGGAATAATTATGTTATTGAGTATTGAAATTGACAAAATTAATTACTATTTAGAAAATCAAAATTTGAAAAATAGATTATCTAAATTAAACTGAAGACAAAAGCATTAAAATTAAGATTTTTAAAGATAATAAGAATATATTTATAACGTTTGATTTCTGTTGTGCTGAAAATATATTTGCAAGTGCACAGAATTGTAACAAATAGTAAAATGTTTTAAAGAAAATGAATATCTAACCCACAGGGAATAATTATACTATTGAGTATTGAAATTGACTAAATTAATTACTATTTGGAAAATCAAAATTTGAAAAATGGATTATCTAAATTAAACTAAAGACAAAAGCATTAAAATTAAGATTTTTTAAAAATAATAAGAACAGATCTAGAGCGTTTGATTTTACCTCACAAATCCCACACAATTTATTCTTCATTGTCATAGAATCTCAAATATCCCAAGTTGATGATAAAAATCTCTTAACTATTCAGTATTTTCTCTCAAACAATACCAAAAATATCTCCAACTAATAACTCCATATCTCTATGTGAATTTAACTAATTGGAGACTCATTAAACTCTTTGAATTTTTCTTGAAAATCACACTAGTCGCTGTAATATAAAATGGAAGATTCAGTGATATTTGGCTTTAATTGAGAAACTCGGGAGGATTTGGTCGCCAACAGTTTGATTGTGAAACTCAGAACTCAGATTTGGTGGTCGGCGGCAAATTAATCCCAATCGGGAGGAATTATCCCACCGGATAGATGTCGTGTGCGTTGAATATACCTGGTCTCCTCGACTACCGAGTGGAAAGACTCCCAATTGGGATGATAGAACCCTCTCACCCACCTACCGAGCGGTAAAGCTGCTCGTCTTTTGTCTCGTTCTTGCCCAAGATGTCATTTAGGTTGGTCTTTTAAGTTGATTGCTTAGACTAATCACCCAATCTAACCGTCTAGAGCCTTGTCGCCAAATCTTCGCGCCTTCTGGTAACAAGTCTCCTCGCCTACCGAAATGTAAGTCTTCTCGCCTTTAAGCGAGAGAAGTCTCTTTATTGTCCATGGGACAAGGCCCCTCGCCCAAATCTCATCGGCTCTCTTCAAATCTCGCTACCTCTCATCGATCTGGATCCATAGTCTATTCTTTTGTACCAAAATGCTCTTTTTTTGTACTAAATTCTCTCATTCCTTCAAATCCAAGAAAATAAAGAAAAATTATATAGAAATAAAATAAAATCAATAGTATTGAAGGAAAAATAACACTTTTCATAAATAAAATAATGATAAAAATCACATAAAAATAACACTTATCAATTTCACCTAGCAAACCCCACACAATTTATTCTTCCTTGTCACAGAATTTCAATTATCCCAAGTTGATGATAAAATCCCTTAACTATTCAATATTTTCTCTCGAACAATACCAAAAATATCTCCAACTAATAACTCCATATCTCTATGTGAATTTAACTAATTGGAGACTCATTAAGTTTTTTAAATTTTTCTTGAAAATCACACTAGTCGTGGTAAAGTATTTCTACTTTCACTCAACTAATGGTACTTAATCATAGACCTTTAATCACAACTTACCTTTCGGTTTTACTATAATTCAATAAATCTAACTATAGTTAGTTAGAAAATTGCAAGCATTAAAAACAACTAATAAATACTCAATCATGGAGATATTGAAAATAAAATAACTTAGAATATAAAATTGTGTTCAATGCCAGACTACATCAAAGCTCTAGAAAATAGAATTAGTTCATAATGAAATTGAAAAGAACAAGAATAAAATTGGTATTCTTCGTTGAAGTCGGTTGATGAAGCATGCAGCTCTCGCTTCTGCCCTCAAGATCCACCTTCTCGAAAGAACACTTGAAAAATAAACTCTGAAAGTCTAAAACTTAGATTCAGACTCCCAAACTCTCAGCCCTCTCAATTCATCTCACAAGTCGAGATTAAATAGATGTCGAAATTCAAATTTGGAAACAAGAAAAATGAGGCTACAATCTAGCCTAAAGATCTGGAAAATAGTTTCTAAAGATAAATGTTAATATAAAAGAAATTATCCCAAGAATAACGGGATTATCTAAAATGGAAGATTCGGTGATATGTTGCTTGATTTATAGAGTTCAGGATGATTTGGTCGCCAACAGATTGATTGTGGAACTCGGGTTTGGTGGTCAGCAGCAAATTGATCCCGGTCGAGAGGAATTATCCCATCTAATAGATGTCGTGTGCGCTTTTTTTTTTTTTTTAAAAAAAAAGCCAAGGTCACATGTACAATAGTGACTCATTCCTAATTTTATTAACAAAATCTTCACTTATGGAGGAGGAATACCATGAAATATAGCACCTAAGAATATAAAACCCTCAAGTATCAAAACAATTCCAGAAAAAAGCCAACAAAACACCCCCAAAACTAATAAATCATCAATGTCAAAGATAAGGGATGCCAAGTTTGTCCATACACAGAATTCCCCGAATAGGGCTTTGAATGGAAGTATCGTCAACAAAATCTGAATTGACCCCTTGTGACCCTTGCTTAGTTAAAAAATCAGCCGCTATATTAGCTTAACATGGAGAAAACAAACATTTAACTCCCCAAAAATAGCTGTAATTTCCTCCCAAAAGTTCCAAAGAAACCAATATTTGCACACTCCCCAAGCCAACCAACCAACTATGACCATTGAATCCAACTCTACCAATATATCCTTCAAACCCAAGTGCTTGCACAACCGAAACCCATCAAGGAGAGCTCTAAATTCAACGATGGTATTAGTAGCGTGACCATATGAATGAGCAAAACCCGGCCACTACTCCACTGTGAGAATTCTAAATAATACCACCCCCACCTGAATGTCCCGAGTTGTTGCAAGATCCTCGATCTACATTCAACTTTACCCTCCCTTTCGCCTGTGGTCACCACGCAATTAACTTTATTTTCCATGTAGCAACAGGAATAATTAGGCAAGCTAATTCCTCACCTACCGAGTGAAAAGATTCCCAACTAAGATTATAGACTCCTCTTGCCAACCGACTGAGCAGTAAAACTGCTCGCCTTTTGTCTCATTGTTGCACAAGATGTTGTTTAGGTTAGTCTTTTAAGTTGGTCGTTTAGACTAGTCGCCAAATCTTCGCTCCTTCTAGTCACACCTTCTGGTCACGAGTCTCCTTGCCTACCGAGAGGTAAGTCTTCTTGCCTTTGGACTAGAGAAATCTTTTTATTGCCCACGGAACAAGGCTCCTTGCCCAAATCTCATCAGCTCTATTTAGATCTCGCTGCATGTCATCGGTCTGGATTCGTAATCTCTTCTTTTGTATCAAAATGTTCTCTTTTTACACTAAATCTTCTCATTCTTTCAAATCCAAGAAAATAAAAAAATATATATATAGAAATAAAATAAAATCAATAGTATTGAAGGGAAAATGACACTTTTGATAAATAAAAGAGTGATAAAAATCACATAAAAATAACACTTATCAAATATCCTCAAACTTAAGCTTTGCTTGCCCTCAAGCAAAGAAAAAAGAAATAAAATTAAAACAAGCATTGGTTTGATTCATAAAATTTATTACCTCAAGGATTGTCTAAAGTCTATAATTCAAAAGAATCATTCAAGATCAATCAAGTCCAAAAGTTAATTCAAAACTCAATTCCACCTCATTATCCAACCCACATTCATGTATACCCATCATTCTCACTTCATCATTAGCTCCCCTGATAGTTTTATACAAACAAGTAAATAAATAATGGATCTCTAAACACTCCACAGGCTTACTTTTCAAATCACTCTCTACTAATGTAGAACAAAATCTATCACCAGGGATCAATAGGTCTTCATTAAGCTTATAATGTAAGGCTGGGGTGAGGGCTACAAAGAAAATGTATGATTCAAACAAAGCAAGAGAACTTAAGTGTGAGCACTAATAGAATAAATAGAGCATTCTCACAAACATCTCTCCTCATTCCTTGTAAACCTCTCAACATACCTCTTTTTTTTTTCAAGTATCTCTCTCTTTACTCCTCTATTCAGCAGGTTGGACATTTTTTCTTCTTTTTCTTTTTTTTTGTGGAAATATTCTATACTTTTTCGACTGCCTTTGTGGATGACTCTCGTTAGCCTTTTTTTGTTGGCCACACAGTAGATGAGTTGACTCTTCACACCCCAAACTTATGATTTTGATAATATTGCTATAATTAACTTTACTTGTTGACATCTACCTCTCTTGTCTTTCATGCTCTTGTGAGTCTATGATTTTGTGTAAACTTAGTTCTCTTAAAAGGTAAAGAAATCAGTGTTTAAGCTTAAATAGGGTAGGGAATATGAGGTTTATAAAAAAGAAAAATATAAGGCCAAAATATATTTCATTAAAACTCAAAGGGGTGACAAGAGAGAAAGATAATAAACGAGTAAGTTTGAAAGGCTCAATCGGTCCAAAGAATGCCTTAATCATTTTTCCAGTAATATTTTGACTAGGATTTTGCCTCGAGTGTAATCAAATAAGTTCTAGATTAAGTTGAGACTATACAAATTCACAAAATTCACATAAAATTTTTATAGGTACTCAAAGCAATTAATGATCATAAGAAGCATTCATTGAAGATAGAAAATACCAAATTAAGTAAGATCAAGTAAGGAATTAACAACTAGATTTAAGCAATGAGAATTTTTCCTAAAACTTATAATCAATTTCAATAATATTCTTATCATAGGCTTTTTATTCATCAAACCATACAATTTTTATCATCATCATCATTATTAATATTATTATATATATATATTTTCTCCCCAAACTTAAATATCACATTGTCCTCAATGGAAAAACAGAAGAAAAACTCAAGCAAAGAATGAGAGAAGGTAAGACATGCCCCTCTGATTGTTTCCAGTTCTGCCAACTGAATGTTTTCCTTGAAGGTGTAGCCATGTACTCCTTGAAGATCTCCTAGACTCTTCGTTCTTGCAAGATGAAAGAAAAGGAATAATATTAACCAAAAATAAAAATTAATACAATAGAATAAAAAAACTTGGGTTGCCTCCCAAAAGCGCTTTATTTAAAGTCTACAGTTAGACATTGTCCTCTCATCATTTATTACTGGCGAGATCAATGGAATATTTTTTAAAGTTAAAGTCTCCATCTATATAGGGTTTTAATCTCTGTCCATTTATTTTAAATGTACCTTTTGTCTCATGATGGACTTCAACCACCCTATTGGGAAAGACACAGGTCACCACAAACGGTCTCGACCATCGAGAACGCAACTTTCCTAGGAAGAGTTGAAGTCTTGAGTTAAATAACAGAACTTAATGCTCGACTTTAAATTTCCTTCTCAGAATATGCTTATCGTGCCATCTTTTAGTTTTATATTTGTAAATCCGAGCATTCTCATAAGCATCATTGTAGAACTCATCTATCTCATTCATCTACAGTATTCTCTTCTCACCAACCACTTGTAGATCAAAGTTCAGTGTTCTCGTCGCCCAAAAGGCTCTGTGTTCTAGCTCCATGGGTAAATGACAAGTTTTTCCATAAATGAGCCCATAAGGTGACATCCTGATCAGTGTTTTGAATGATGTCCGATAGGCCCATAGCTTATCATCTAACCTTCTCACCCAATCTGTCCAAGAGGCACTCACGGTCTTCTCGAGTATGTGCTTCAACTCCCGATTAGAGACCTTGACCTGGCTGCTCGTTTGAGGATGGTATGGTGCCGCCATGTGATATGTACCTCCATACTTAGTCAGTAGCACTTCAAATTGGCGATTGCAAAAATGCTTACCGCCATCACTAATTATAGCCATTGGAGTGCTGAATTGGGAAAAGATGTTCTTCTGCAGGTAATTCACTACGACCCTCATATCATTGGTTGGTAAGGCGACCGCTTCCACCCATTTGGAGACATAATCTACAACAACCAAAATAAATTTGTTAGAATATGATAATGGAAAATGAGTCATGAAATCAATACCCCAAACATCAAAAATTCAATCACTAAAATATTGTTTAAGGGCATCTCTTGTTTCCTAGAAATATTCCCAACCCTTTGAAAATGATCACAAAAATTAACAAAATTAAAGGAGTATTTAAAAATAATCAGCCAATAAAAGCCGCATTGTAAAACTTTTGCTGTTGTTTTTGCTCCACCAAAGTGACCGCCCTCTTCCAATGAGTGGCAATGTCTGAGTATGCTTTCCAGCTCTTCCTCAGGCACACATCTCCTAATTATCTAATCCGCACTATCGGTATAGAAAAGGTTCCTCCCAAAAATAATATTTCAAATCGGAGAAGAACTTCATCTTTTGTTGATATGTTATCTCAACCTATAGAATTCTAGACACCAAATAATTTACCATGTCGGCATACCATTTTTTTTTAATGAAGAGCGGCATACCATGGAACAACTTGTATAGCCATTAATTTCTTGTCCGGGAAGGTCTCATTAATTGGAAATTTCTCCTCGCTAGTCGCCCAAAGCTCAAGACGAGATAAGTGATCGGCCACTACATTCTCAGTACCTTTCTTATCTTTTATTTCTAAATCAAGCTCCTGTAATAGCATAATTCATTTTAACAGTCTTGGTTTGGCATCCCTCTTTGACAGCAAGTATTTATGAGCTGAGTGACAGCGTAGACAATCACCTTTGAACCTATCAAATAAGAACAAAATTTGTCAAAGGCAAGCACAACTGCTAACAATTCTTAGTTGGAGATGTCGGCTGAGAAGAGTTTAGCTCTTCCACTTTCAGTTTAGCATCTAAATATCTCTCACACTCACTAACCTCTTCATCTTCTAATTCAATAGGTGTAAAGTGAGTAAGACATGCCTCAAGTGGTAGCTTTGGAAATTCAGCTCCATAAGTCTCATTGGTCTTGACTAATTCTCGGCCGCTTATTTGAAAACAAGAATGTACCTCGGAATGGAATTCCATAGATTTAAATACGTTAAAAGTAATCTAGTCCTCGCCGACCCTCAAAATGAGTTTCCCTTGCTAGACATCAATTAAAGTTCTCTCTGTCGCAACGAATGGTCAGCCCAATATCAAAGGGATCTCCTCGTCCTCCTCTATATCGAGTACAATGAAGTCGGCCGGGAAGATGAACTTATCAACTTTCACCAAGACGTCCCCAATAAGTCCTCTCGGGTATTTAATAGATCTGTCTGCCAACTGTAGAAAGATGGTGGTCGGCTTTACTTCTCCAAGCCCTAGTTTCCTAAAAATAGAGAAAGATATTAGATTAATACTTGCCCCTAAGTCACATAAAGTTTTATCAAAATATGAATTTTTGATAATGCAAGGGATCGTGTAACTCCCCGAATCTTTAAACTTAGGCGGCAATGTGATGACCCAAACTTGGGTAAGCATGGCTTATAGATTTTATGCTTAGTAGTTGTGACTTCTTTGGTAGTTCTAACTCTTTTAGAAAGTTTTAGAATCTTTGAA
>QEOT01003268.1:70318-94140 GCA_003123785.1 Pterocarya stenoptera
CAAGTTAACATAGGTCCAAACCAAAGGCATTAGCAGGTTGGGCTAGACCCAAACTTAATGGGCTTTGCGGAAGGGGTGAAAAGCAAAGAAAATTTTAGGGCTGAAAGCCAGCCCGTGTGGAGGGTCAGGGTGGGTGGAAAGGCGGGGACTTCTGCCGGTGGAAATCAGCCAACCTCGCCGGAGAAGGAGCTGAGGTATCCATTGGACCTGCGAGACACCCATCAGAGTTGCGAAAAGACGATGATGGTACAGAGGAGCTCTTTGACGGCGATGGAGGATCTGCGAGATGGAGACGATGTAGTTGAGGTGCTGAGGACCACGGGTCAGGAGCCATTCAACCCATTGGGACTGCAAATGAAGAAGGAATCACCGACGGTGGCTCAGAGGGTGATAGAGGAGTTGTCGGCAGTCAATCCAGAAATGGATCTTAATGTTACCTCGTCGGCATATGTGGGATTTCCAGCAAAACACACACAAACAATGCCGATTGGTAGCAGGGAGGAAGCTCAGGTGCTCTCTCCTTCGATGAGGGTCTCTAGACAGTCTTAACCAGTCCGAGTGATGTTAGTGGGGCCAGAGGAGGAGACTCAGGTACTCTCTTCTCCAACAAGGGCCTCTGTGTAGTCTCAACCATTACAAGAGATGGTTGTGGGGGCAGAGGACCTGAATTATATGTTTTAGTTAGCACAAAGGGAGGTCGAGGTGGACCTAGAGCCACTACTTACCTTGTCTCCCTTACTTACACTGGGAGGCTCACTATCGGATTGGGTGGTTCAAAAAGTGAAGGATATGCAAGAGTTTGTGGGGATCTCTTGCGACGGGTTTGAGGAGCAATTCAGGGTATTACTTATTGCCATTGAGTAGGATCGGGTCCAATCCCCTAAATATGCTTCTAGGGAAAAAAGGGAGCTGAAACGTCTTACTTGCTCAATTAATTACGACGGAAGGGAGGGGAGTACTAGCAAGGGAAGATCCAAGGGAAAGACTATTTCTGCCTATGAAGCCTAGAATTATCTCTTGGAGCATTCGGGGTCTTAATGATCCCAATAAGCGTATGCGGGCGAAGAATCTCTTACTTTAATGGAAGTTGGATATTTTTTGTTTGCAGGAAACAAAGATGGAATTAATGGATCGTAGCTTCATCACTAGTATTTGGGGCTGTCCATTTGTGAGATGGATATATCTTGCCTCGGTGGGAGCATACAGAGGCATCCTTATTATGTGGGATTCGAGGGTGGTTGAGTCTATTGAGTGTGTTGGAAATTATATGGTAGAGTGTTTGTTTAGAAATGTGGAGGACGGCTTTTGTTGGGCCATCATTGGTGTGTATGGGCCAAACATGGACACACATAGGAAGGTCTTATGGGAGGCGTTAGGGGGTTTGAGCAACTGGTGGAACTGACCATGGTGTATTGGTGGAGACTTTAATGTCACTAGATTTCCTAGTGAAAGATCGGGAGAAGTTCGGCATAGCCAGGCAATGAATGAGTTTTCTGAATTCATTCTTGATATGGAGCTGGTGGACTTACCACTTGTGGGTGGTGTGAACACTTGGTCTGATAATCAGGTGTGGTCTTGTTTGAACAAATTTTTGGTGTCTTCTTCATGGGCGGCACATTAGTCTACCGTGTTATAGAAGGGACTTGATCGAGTTTGCTCGGACCATTTCCGCATTGTACTGGATTGTGGAGGCATTCACGAGGGTAAATGATTCTTTAAGTTTGAAAATATGTGGCTGAAAGTTTAGGGTTTTGTGGACAAAGGGAGGTCGTGGTGGACCTCGTCCTCTTTTGAGGGTTCACCTAGCTTTATCTTGGCTGGGAAATTGAAATTGAAGGGGGATTTGAAGAGGTGGAATGCTGAAGTCTTCAGACACATTAATAGTCAACAAAGGTCTCTTGTGGAGGATTTAAAGGACTTGGAGGAAAGGGAAGTGAGCGCTCCTCTTTTTGAAGAGGACTCTTGCAGGAAACTAGGTATCACTTTGGACTTGGAGAAGGTGTTACTAATGGAGGAAATTTCGTGGAGACAAAAGTCAAGAGCCCTTTGGTAGAAGGAAGGGGACCGTTGTACGAAAAATTTCCACTGGTTGGCTAATTCTCATCGTAGGAATAATGCTATCGAGGTGCTTCAGGTTGAGGGACAGGTATACTCTGATCATGATGCTATTAAGAACCATATTGTCACTTACTATGAAGATTTACTTTGCTGAAAAATCCCTGTTAAGTCCCAAATTGGATTGTATGCCTTTTGAGAATATTGATCAACTAAGCTCTATGTGGTTGGAGAGACCTTTTGAAGCAGAGGAGGTTCTTTGGGTGCTTCGTGGGATGGACAAGGATAAAGCCCTAGGGCAGGATGTGTTTTCGATAGCCTTTTATCATGATTGTTGGAATGTGGTTGGGGAGGATATTATGTAGGTTTTTTAGGAGTTATACACTTTAGGTAAATTTGAAAAGAGCATTAATTTGTCTTTCATTACTCTTATCCCTAAGAAAGTTGGGGTAGTGGAGGTAAAAGATTTGCCTATTAGTCTCACTAATGGGGTGTATAAGATTATTTCAAAGGTGCTCGCCAATCGCATGAGTAAGATTTTGAGTAGTATTATATCAAAACCCCAAAATGCGTTGGTGAAGGGGAGACAAATCTTGGATTCGGTGTTGATTGCCAACGAATGCCTAGATTGTAGACTTAAGGAGGGTATACCCGGACTCTTGTGTAAGCTGGACATGGAGAAGGCCTACGACTATGCTATTTGGGATTTTTTGTGTTATCTACTTGGGAGGTGCGACTTCGGGGAGAGATGGATTTCATAGATTAGGCATTGTATAACTACGGTTCGCTACTCGGTTTTGGTGAATGGAGCACCGGAAGGATTCTTTAACAGCTCGAGGGGATTAAGATAAGGGGATCTGCTCTCTCCTTTGTTGTTTGTCATTGTTATGGATGCATTGAGTCGTATGTTGAGTGTAGCTGTTAATAGAGGCTTTATTGTATAATAATTGATTATAGTTTTGTTTTATGAAGACTTGTTTAATTAATGAGTTGAGCCGGAGTTGAGTTTGGCCTAATCAATTCCCAACAACTTGCTGATTGTTAATTTAAAGCCCTAGATATGATATATTTCATACAAAACATACATGTTTTGTACAGTTTGTTTAACCATGCATTGGAGCAATATATATTTGGTTCTTATGATTAGGGTTGATTTTCCAATGAGCCTGGTTGTGAATTTCAAATAGCAGAGGACCCCTGCATTTCAAGGTGTACATGTGATGCTAAAGAATTTTTCTTTCAGCTTATGCTGCAGAATGTGCATTTTTAAGAACGGAAACAATCCTTATAGTGTGCATAAAAAGTGGAAATTGCCTTATTTTTATACAGCTATGCAAGTGTAAAAGAGAGGCCTCATCTTGATCAGACATTTGAATCTTTCAGGTGATTGAAATGTCTGGGGTTTGTGCTGCTTCTGACATTTGGAGCGTTGGCTGCACCGTGATTGAACTGCTTACATGTGTACCTCCTTATTATGATTTGCAACCAATGCCAGCACTCTTTCGTATTGTTCAGGTGTGCCCATCTGTCTTTCTTCACAGTTATTATATTTCTTTTGCATTCATCATTGGTTATTCACAGTTATGTTATTTTTAATATTTGCTGGGAGTAGGCATGGTTGTCATCATGCTCTACTTATTTCAATCACTCAAAGTGCTCAAAGTTGCTTTGTTTTCGGGTGGCACATTTCCTTCTTGGTCATCTTGTATGCATATTGCTCAAACTCAAAATTGGCATGATTGTTGTTTTGCTATTTCTCCTATAGGTTGTCTTGTGTTTGTGAAATGTGCTGTAATTTTGTTTTTGTTCGCACTTTGATTAGCAACATTGACATTTGTTTTTCTTTTCTTTCTTTTAGGATGATCACCCTCCTATTCCTGATAGTCTATCTCCCGACATAACTGATTTTCTGCGTCAATGCTTTAAGAAGGTGAGGTGAAAGTTTACTTATATAGTAATAAAATGTTTTATGCATAAGGTTATTACATGAATACCATTGTGTAATTCCTGCTTAATCTCTTACTCTGTCCAACTGTTCCGAAGTTTTTATTTGTTGTTTCTCTCCTATATTGTTTTAGATTTCAATAGCTAATCTAAGAAGTTCTTGTGAGTTGTATGTGGGGTCAAAAAAAAAATTCCCAGTGGGCTTGTTAAATTCCCTTTTGCCAAAAAGCAACTAAGTACTATTGTATTTTTCCCCTTTATTCCTGAATTGTGTTGATAGTTCGTTCCGCTTTTTCCTGAGGTATAGGGAAATCTAGAAGTAGAGTGTCCCAGGACTTCCCTAGCTGTTCAGTCCTCTCACAATCGTACTTTTTAAGCCCTCCCATCCATGTGTATTTGGATAGGGTGTAGGTGATACAATTATTATGTGAGATTTACTCAGGAAGTACAAATTTCTCGTTTAAAGTTTTTTAGTACTAATTATTTCTTATGAGCTTTTCCTATGGTCCATGATTGTGCACTACTATAATCCTGAAAGGAGAGCTCTTCAGATGGGACCAATGATTTTCACATGATATTGACATAGCACTTTTCAGTGTGCTTTACTGAAGATGGAAATACCTTGGGTGAGTGAAGAATGATTTTCAATCTCTTCTTAGGGTAGCATGAACAAATGGTGTCAGAGCCAACCTACTAACACCATATCATGCTGTAACACCCCATTCCCGTAGGATAGAGATGTTACTAACATTCATAATATAATGCCCAGTAAAGAGATTCATATCCTGAATTACCTCATTTTAATGAAAAGTATCAAAAACTGAATTGAACATAACTGTTTTTGAAACATGAAACTGAGACATAAAAGAAAAACATAAACTGAGCTAATTCTTGTGAAATTAACACTTATTCCTTTCTAAGTCTTTACACTAGATCTACTCCTGGCCATCAAGCTCTGCGTCATCATAATTACCATCTGTGAAAATTAGACATAGAAGAAAATAGGAAGACAAACAAAAAATGAGTCGAAAATTCAGTAAGTAGCACATCATACCGTAAAAATACATCTTAGCCTAGCATAGACTTGATTTCTGAATACTCTTAACAACATGCATTCAGCAACACAGATTCACAATCATACGCGTAACATAACTTTTCTGAAAATCGACTTTACATACATGTATATATCGTCACAGATCCACATAGCATTTGTATTCATCATTGACATGAGCGGAAGCATACATAATCATGGCAACCATGTAACGTGAATGCATAATAACTTGTTTATCTTGTCTTAACATGAAGTGAAACACGCTTGAGTCTGTGTTTCAGTTAACTTGCATAATCTGGAGTGAAACACGCTTGAGTCTGTGTTTCACTTAACTGAATAACAAGGAGTGAAACACGCTTGAGTCCATGTTTCACTTGATTGAATAACATGGAGTGAAACACGCTTGGGTCTGTGTTTCACTTAACTGAATAACATGGAGAGAAACACGCTTGGGTCCGTGTTTCACTAATTTGCGTAATCTGGAGTGAGACACGCTTGAGTCCGTGTTTCACTTAACTGAATAACATGGAGTGAGACACGCTTGAGTCCGTGTTTCACTTAACTGAATAACATGGAGTGAGACACGCTTGAGTCCGTGTTTCACTTAACTGAATAACATGGAGTGAGACACGCTTGAGTCCGTGTTTCACTTAACTGAATGGTTAACCACACTTGAGTCTGTGGCACTGTTTTTAAAACTTCTTATCTTTCTTAATGCATGAGAATTCATTAGGTTTCATGAACTTTCTTAACATGGCATATCCTTGTTCTTGACATAACATAACATGACATATTCTTGTACATGGCATAGCATAACATAGCATAGCATAACATGACATGACATAACATGATCTGAACATTTTATGACATTCCGTGACATACATGATCTAAATACTACATGACATGGCATATATGATCTAAGTACTGCATGAACATGGCATACATGATCTAAGTACTACATGAACATGGCATACATAATATTACATGACATACTTGACTCAAATTACTGCATGAACATCTCATGGCTTCCATGTAATTTTGGTAACATTCATTCAAGATCGTGAAATGAAATCTAACCTTGACGTGGCGTAGATAATCATCATAAACACATCATATTTTCGTACATAACAATAATATTTACAGTACGCTTGCATTTATATGATCATACTATTTACCTCTTAGAGTTGCTTCCACAATCTCATGTCGTGGCTCGAGACCTATACGAAGTACTAATCGTCACTAACTTTCTTGGAAAGACGTGTCTCTAGATGCTTAAAATCATATATAGATATAATTTAATTCCACTAAGATTAATACATAATAATAATAATAGAATATTTATAGTTATATGAAACATATATAAAACTCATCTTATGGTCTAATCTTAGGGTCGGGTCGGGTCGTTACAAACTCCCCTCCTTATAAAAATTCCGTCCTCGGAATTTGCTAACACCTCAAGCAACCCACATACTTGTCCATCGCATTCTTTTCATATTTCTATTTTAGATTTTCGATCATTTAGTTGAGCCTATTTCGAAATTTTAAACCTCAATTATTCATTCCTATATCTCTCATATTTTCCTAATCCTTTTACACGTGCACCTACTATCAATGATCACACGCTTCAGAAGTACAATACCAGACTCAAGTGTATACCTTGACAACAAGATTTTTCAGAAACCTATTAATAATATCATCCAAACCATTATCTTTCTTCAAATAATAGTGAGTAACTGTCTCCACATAAAATAGTAAATAAACTTTCCACATCAAATGATAAATAAATCTCCTCATATAATAATAACCTCAAATAAATAGCAATTTAAAATTCTCCAAAGTTCAGAGTCTATAAAATATCTTAATTCTAAAATTCTAAAAAAATGAAATACCACAATGATCATGTGCCTATGGTTATGGGCCTACATCTCTAATTATAAGTACCTCAATTAAACTTCCAGATCAAACCTCGACATCTAGTGCTATTCTCCTATAATGCCGACCTAATCGTTAAAACTTTAAAATGCATGTCTAAGGCATACGTGTACTTAACTCATCTTCTAGTCGTAAACCTTAAATTCTCGTACCTCCAAAAATATATTGACTCCACAATTTCTTTCAATAGCTCCATTGCTAAATAATTCTGCAATACGACATTTTCCAAAGATCTTTTGCTCACCATTCATACTAGGCGAAAGAATCACATTACATAATATACTTTCCATCAATAGTCATGAAATACCAATCACCATATGCCAATTTCTACCATAACTCCAAAACCTACTAATTACATTCCCTAATTTCTTTAAATAAGACTCCATCAAATATAATTCAATCTCCATCCATTCTCATGAACCAGATGCACTATCAGTCCTGAAAGTAATAGTTTCCCAACTTCACCTTCCTTCAATCAATTACACTGTCATAACCAAATTGACACGTACCTCTAGTACACATAATTCTCATAAAATTCTAGATATCCATGCTTCATGAAATTCCTAGAGTCAGGTGCCATAATCTAAAGTAACCAGTAACTAATATTTTGATATTGGCATGAATGATAATAATGTCTACCATAACTACAATAGTGCTAACTAGTAAGAGCTATAAAATATCCTACCATAATAAAAATACCTCAATAACTCTCGAGCAGGCCAGGAGCATCCTAGGTGACCTTATCCTAAAATTAAAAAAATATACTTTTCTTTTCTTTTCCTTTTTTTTTTTTTCAAAAAGTCTACAGAATCTCTTGACCTGAGCTCTGATACCAATTGTAACACCCTGTTCCCTTAGGATAGAGATGTTACTAACATTCATAACATAATGCCCAGTAAAGAGATTCATATCCTGAATTATCTCATTTTATTGAAAAGCATCAAAAACTGAATTGAACATAACTGTTTTTGAAACATGAAACTGAGACATAAAAGAAAAACATAAACTAAGCTAATTCTTGTGAAATTAACACTTATTCCTTTCTAAGTCTTTACACTAGATCTACTCCTGGCCATCCAGCTCTGCGTCATCATAATTACCATTTGTGAAAATTAGACATAGAAGAAAATAGGAAGAAACAAAAAATGAGTCGAATACTCAGTAAGTAACACATCATACCGTAAAAATACATCTTAGCCTAGCATAGACTTGATTTCTGAAGACTCTTAACAACATGCATTCAGCAGCACAGATTCACAATCATACGCGTAACATAACTTTTCTGAAAATCGACTTTACATACATGCATATATCGTCACAGATCCACATAGCATATGTATTCATCATTGACATGAGCGGAAGCATACATAATCATGGCAAACATGTAACGTGAATGCATAATAACTTGTATATCTTGTCTTAACATGAAGTGAAATACGCTTGAGTCCGTGTTTCAGTTAACTTGCATAATCTGGAGTGAAACACGCTTGAGTCTGTGTTTCACTTAACTGAATAACAAGGAGTGAAACACGCTTGAGTCCGTGTTTCACTAACTTGCATAATCTGGAGTGAAACACGCTTGAGTCTGTGTTTCACTTAACTGAATAACAAGGAGTGAAACACGCTTGAGTCCGTGTTTCACTAACTTGCATAATCTGGAGTGAAACACGCTTGAGTCCGTGTTTCACTTAACTGAATAATATGGAGTGAGACACGTTTGA
This sequence comes from Pterocarya stenoptera, assembly GCA_003123785.1. NCBI lineage: Eukaryota > Viridiplantae > Streptophyta > Magnoliopsida > Fagales > Juglandaceae > Pterocarya > Pterocarya stenoptera. The sequence goes on from QEOT01003268.1 coordinate 79,022, forward strand.
GTCTGTGTTTCACTTAACTGAATAACATGCAGTGAGCACGCTTGCGTCTGTGTTTCACTTAAGTGAATGGTTAACCACGCTTGAGTCCGTGGCACTGTTTTTAAAACTTCTTGTTTTTCTTAATGCATGAGAATTCATTAGGCTTCATGAACTTTCTTAACATGACATATCCTTGTTCTTGCCATAACATAACATGACATATTCTTGTACATGGCATAGCATAACGTGGCATTCTCTTATAGATGGCATAGGATAACATGACATGACATGACATAACATGATCTGAACATTTTATGACATTCTGTGACATACATGATCTAAATACTATATGACATGGCATACATGATCTAAGTACTACATGAACATGGCATACATGATCTAAGAACTACATGAACATGACATACATAATCTGGCTATTCTATTATATGACATACTTGACTCAAATTACTGCATGAACATCTCATGGCTTCCATGTGATTTTGGTAACATTCATTCATTCAAGCAAAATCTCATATTTCATCAAAGATCGTGAAATGAAATCTAACCTTGACATGGCGTAGATAATCATTAATTATACATTGGAGGAAAAATACATTAGACAAATGCTACAGTAGTGCTACAACAACTAAGAAAATAAACAACTCTCAACACTTCTATCTCAGGTTACTGTGCTTATTTTTTGATCTGAAACAGTTCACCCCATTCTCTAAGTTATTATCCATCTACTCAATGGGGCTATCTTTAACTACTCAATCACCCAGGGGTTCTAAAATAAAAAAGCTTGTCTTTCCTGAGGTCACAAGCTTCCTGTCAATTAATTAGCTCCTTGAAGTTATTCACTTTCTCTGAAATGAAGGCCATAAACTTGTTTTCCTTGATACCCAGTGCTTCCTTCATGTTACATTAGGACTTTGGGGAACTACATTCATTTTTATATATTACAACTTTTCCCATTATAAAAAAAAAAGTTATTCGCTTTTTCTGCCTATATAAGGTTTTTCTGTATGTTCTCCTATACTTCTGACTATATTGAATGGAATGGCAAGAGGGACAGCAGTTAAGTCTAACTGTTTTGATATTTATGCGGTTGTCCCTTATCAATGGGAAAAGGAACTACCTCCTACATCTGATGCTTCTTGTCTGTTGAAAATTGAGAACATCACCAGGCTTAAATTCCTATTGCTTGTTAAAACTTTTTTTTTTTTTTTAATTATTTTTTTTTTTATGTTGAAAATTTTCAAGCTCAAAAAGTGGTGCTTGTTCAAACTTTCTTTCCAAACTGGAATCAAATTAATCAATTAGGTCCGAATCACCATCTGATGTTTGATTTGTTGGTAACTTATAATTCTGCGTCTGACATTTACTTACATATTTCAGGATGCTAGGCAAAGGCCTGATGCAAAAACGCTACTTTCCCACCCTTGGATACAAAACTATAAGCGTGCTTTGCCATCTCCTCTTCGCCATACTGGAACTTTAAGGTAGGTACTGTGAAATTCAGTTTATTTACTTTGTTTGATGGAGCAGATCATACATTTCCTATCCAGATAACTAATTTTACCACTTATGATTTTAAATTTGGCTGTATTGAAGGAAGTGAGATGGTTAATAGAAACAGCTAATAAATAATTCTTGTTTCATTTTCTTCATTTGACATTTTCATGTTGACAACACATGCACACATGCACCAACTTTTCAATTTATGAGGCTCTCAGTTTGGTGTTGCTAAGATAATGATTTTAGTCATATCTTATAAAAAAAAATGATTTTAGTCACATCTTCTTAATATCTCAATTGAAGTGTGATGCACTATATTTTGGGTTGCCTGCAGTTTATTTTATGGGTCAAGTGATTTGAATTGCTTTAATTCTATGCTTTTTAATAAATAGGAGTAGTGATTTGTTACCATATGGATTAGGTTTTCTTTTAGATGGTATCGATATAATTTTAGGGCTTTGTTCTTTCGCTTGCGCAAAACGAAATGCAGACCATGAATTAGCCATCTAGAATTAACTTGATAAATTACAAAATTATTGCAAAATTTTAACTTACTAAATATGGATGCATTTTCTAGTGAAAGAAAAGATGGACATTGCGTAGGCTGGTATCCTAGTTCTATATGGTATACCAAAGTTTTTAACTGTTCAATCCCAATAGTTAGAATGAGGTGTATTGTGTGATAGGTAATGCCGTGCGGAGATACCAGCAACATCTTAAACGTTGATTGCTAGGGTATTTCTTTTTTATTCATGGCATGCATTTATTTGAGTGGGAATGCAGTTCATTTGTTGTTCCAAATTATGTATCTTAACTTTTTTTAGTGATTCACATTCAACGAATGTAAGTGATTAAAGCGAGGCCAATGATTTTTAGTTTTGGTTTTCTGTGTGGGACATATTAATTTGTTTTAAGTTGCACATGTCATGTAATTCTGATCTCGCTCAGTTCAGCTAAGCTTGGGTCTGAAGTAAATTGAGGTTCAGATATTTTTTCAATTGATGACTATTTAAGTTTACCCAACACTATACGGCATCACCTGAAGAAAGGAGGCTTCCGTAGCAGAGCTCATGGATCTCTCTAGTGGCTCTCCTCAGTGGAATATCACTTTCCTTAGAGCTGCCCAAGATTGGGACATTGACACATTTACAGATTTCTTCAACCTTGTGCATACTTGTAGAGTGACTGGAGGAGCGGATAAGATTATGTGGTCACAACCCCAGAAGGGGAATTTTACTGCACAGTCATACTACAAGTGCCGCATGACACACTCTACAAGAACATTCCCATGGAAGAACATATGGAAGACTAAGGCCCCCCCTAAAAACTTCTTTTTTTGTATGGACAGCTTCACTAGGGAAGATTCTTACCTTAGATAATCTAAGAAAATGCCAATTGATTGTATTAGATTGGTGCTATATATGTGTAAGAAAAGTGGGGAGTCTGTGGATCACCTATTATTGCATTGTGATGTAGCCATGAGCTTATGGAATGATATCTTTGCTAGAGTGGGACTCGTTTGGGTAATGCCAAGTTGGGTTGTTGACTTTTTGGCCAGCTGGCAAGGCATTCGAGGTAATTCTCAAATCGCAGCAATGTGGAAGATGATAGCAATTTGCCTATGGTGGTGCATATGGATGGAGAGGAATGGTCGGAGTTTTGAGGATTGTGAACAGACAAGGGACGAGATTAGAGCTTTTTTTCTTCATACATTATTCCATTGATCGATTGTAATAGACTTTAATGGCATGAACGTACATGATTTTCTTATATCTTTAGACAGTCATGCATAGGTGTGGTTCTTGTATATGTCCCGTGTACTTTGCTTCGTCTAATTTTAATAAAATTCCTATTTACTGATAAAAAAAAACTATTTAAGTTTTGTTGACTGTGTAGCATCTACCTCTGTCGATGCTCTTATAAGGTGCACTGTATTGGAGCACCTTATAATTGGAGCAATATATATGCAATGACATGTTGCTCATCATAGGATGTTGTATTGAAGGAATTCTCATATCTCTCCCTCTATCCCCCATGATTCTGCCAACTCTAGCTTCTTTATTCACTATAATTGGTTTTAGTCGGTTTTAGTCAACACTTTTACTGTGTTTTGCAGCCACTGATTACATATGCTGGTTGAATTGAAGGTATTCTGGCTAGCAATGGAGGAGATGATTTGTTTTTGATAAGTCTGGAGGATAAGGTTTTTGTATTATGTATCATTGAGAGGAGTAGGTGGTTTTTTTGGAGAAATATCCTTGGGTAGAATCGGTGCGGGCTGGCTGGTGGCTATGGTAGTGTGTTAAGTAGTGGGAAGGTTGGATTTTTTTAATGCTTCATGTGTCACAATCTTACTTGATGCTGGAAAAATACACTGGAGGAGGTTGATGTGGCTTCATATTTTTTAACAAAAAGATTGGAGGGGAAAGGTTGTTAAAGCCTCTTTGGGGAGCTATGCAGTGCCTTTGTTTATCTCAACACCATATGTGGAAATGGACCCCGAATGTCAACTTGAAGAGGTCCATGTATGTTTTGCATGGTCCATTGGGGAAATCAACTGTTACAGAACTAGGAAATGGCACTATCAAGTTATTTTCAGAGGTGGTTACAGCTTTGGTAGAAGCTCCAGCAAGCATCATCCATAACATTAACAAGGGCATTTTGAGAAACAGCTGGGGAAGGAAACTTAAAACACTAAAAGAAAGAGGTGTGAAGAAGATAAAGTTCATTAGTTGCCCAGCTTCCAATTTCGTGTCAGTAACCTTCATATTTGCCATTGGGAGTGGGGAGGAAAGAAAGAATATATGAAAAGCACTCTTAAAGACACAGCTGGAACTTTGTACAAGGACGTGGCTGGCTTGCTAGATAAGATGGAGAGAGGAGTGGGATGTTATGGCCCTAACAGGTTAGCCTCTAATGCCTCTTGGGCCTGGCATGGGTCATCTATGGCAAAGCTATATCCAACTGGAAACAAAAAGAGTTGGGATTGCAGTTGACTTCTTATAAAAGGATGTTTCCTTGCTAATGACGTATCTTGATCTCCCATTGGGTGTGCATTTTAAAGTCAAGTCAATTTTGGAATGTAGTTGAGGTCAATTTGGGTGTCAGGAAGTTGATTAAATTTAACAAATGCCTCTTAGGGAAATGGTGTGGCAGTCTGCAAATGAAAGGGACAGCCTATGGAGGGCAGAGATTGATAAGAAATATGGTAGTGCATGGGGTGTATCTAGCTCAAACAAGATGAATGGAAACTATGGGGTTTGGCTGCGGAGAAATCTCAAGGAATATGAGGCTGGAGATGGATTGAAGATGAGTTCCGGTATGATGCATGCATTCGAGATTAACCTCTTAAAGAGGCTTTTCCAGATCTGTTCTCTTTGCTTGGGTTAAGGATGTTCAGTGGTAGATATTTACTGCTTTTAAATGGTTATCCTTAATGGGAAGTGAACTTTAGAGCTACGCAGAACTGAGAAAATGGACATCTTTAAGTCTTTTATGCTCGGTCTTATTTTTCTCGTTTGAGACAATATGAGGAAGAAAAGTCTGGTTGGGCTGTATCTAAGAAGGGATCTTTTGAAGTTTGTGGTCAGACATAGAGAGAATGCATACTATTATTCATTGATGTTCAACAATATATATACTACATACAATTGATAATTATACCCTCGCAAGTTACACTAATTACAACCATGTCCTCTTAACAATCCTCCTCAAGCTGGGGCATATATATATATCATATAAGCCTAGATTGGAAAAAATAAGTTTTAACCGATTATAACACAATGACTTAGTCAACATATCTGCAAGTTGATCAACAGACTTCACAAAGGGTGTAGAAATGTCAGCACTTAGTATCTTAGCTCGAATGATGTAACAATCAATCTCTATTTGTTTAGTCCTCTCATGGAACATAGGATTAGAGGCAATATGCACTACAACTTGATTATCCCAAAATAACTGAATAGGGTTAGGAGTTGGAAACCCAATCTCTTGAAGGAAGTTTTGCAATCATGTCAGCTCACTAGCAGTGTGAGCCATTGCCCTATATTCAACTTCTGCACTAGACCGAGCTACTACTATTTGTTTCTTACTCTTCCATGTAACCAAGTTACCTCTCACAAAGGTAAAATATTCAGTAGTAGATCTTCTATCTAAAGGAGATCCTGCCCTATTTGCATCTGAAAAAGCTTCAATTCTAAGATGTCCAAGGCCAGGAGCTCGCTTAAGATAACGAAGAATATGGATTACAACATCCCCATGTGAGACCCTTGCGTTTTTAAAAATTGACTCACTGCACAAGAGATGTCAGGTTTAGTGATAGTAAGATAATTCAATTTCCCAACAAGTCTTTGATACCTACCTGGATCTCCAAACAACTCCCCTTTTTTCAAGAGTTTTCAATTTGGGTCCATAGGAGTGTCAATAGGTCGTGCACCCAACATGTCAGTTTCTTTCATAAGTTCAAGTATATATTTTCTCTAAGATAGGTTAATACTTCTTTTAGATCTACTAACTTCAATTCCAAGAAAATATCTCTTTTCTAAAATTGATCATGTAATTCTTCTTCTTTTTTTTTTTTTTTTTTTTTTTTTTTTTTTTTAACGGGGGAACCGCCCTACGGCAGTGCCCTTAGGACTAACTCACGGAATCGAAACCCTTGGGGAGACTAGCACAACAACCCACCACCATGGCCTCCCACTTAAATCGCAATTTGATTCTAGGGGGATTGAACATGTTACATGGGGCTCATGCACACAAGTTCGTCCTTACCCACTTGGGCTACCCATGAGTGGGTATGATCATGTAAAAGTTGTTTCAGGCTAGCAATTCCCGCTAAGTCACTCCTAGTAATTACAATGTCATCTACGTATACAACTAACGAAATATGACTTGCATCACTATGTAGGTGAATTATCGAATGGGTTGTTTGGCATCTATGAAGGCCAAATGCCAATACAACATTAGAAAATATCTCAAACCATGCTTGAGGAGATTGTTTCAAACCATATAATGTCTTTTTTAACTTGCACATAGTACCTCGATATTCTCCCTGAGCAACAAACCCAAGTGGTTGCTCCATATAAATTTCCTAGTTTAAGTCGCCATGTAGGAATGCATTTTTAACATCCAACTGAAATAAGGGCCAATCCAAATTAGTAGCAAGAGAGATCATGTAACACCCCGTTCCCGTAAGGTAGAGATGTTACTAACATTCATAACATAATGCCCGGTAAAGAGATTCATTTCCTGAATTACCTCATTTTATTGAAAAGCATCAAAAAATGAATTGAACATAACTGTTTTAAAGCTGAACGTAAAGTAAAAGAACATAAGCTAACCCTACAAATGACATAAAAGAAATTTAGTTCTTGTGTGAATATCATTTATTCCTTTCTAAGTCTTTACACTAAATCTACTCCTGACCATCAAGCTCTCCGTCATCATAATCACCATTTGTGGAAATTGGACATAGAAGAAAACAGGAAGACAAATAAAAATGAGTCGAATACTCAGTAAGTAGCACATCATACCGTAAAAATACATCTTAGCCTAGCATAGACTTGATTTATGAAGACTCATTACAACATGCATTCAGCATCACAGATTCACAATCATACACGTACATAACGTTCTGAAAATCAACTTTACATACATGCATATATCATCACAGATTCACATAGCATACGTATTCATCATTAACATGAGCGGAAACATATATAATCATGGCAAAATGTAACGTGAATGCATAATTATTTGTTTATCTTGTCTTACATGAAATGAAACACGCTTGGGTCATTGTTTCACCTAACTTGCAAAACATAGAGTGAAACACGCTTGAGTCTGTGTTTCACTTAACTTACATAATCTGGAGTGAAACACGCTTGGATCTGTGAATCACTTAACTGAATAACATGGAGTGAAACACGCTTAGATTCATGATTCACTTAACTGAATAACATGGAGTGAAACACGCTTGGGTCCGTGTTTCACCTAACTGAATAACATGGAGTGAAACACGCTTGAGTCCGTGTTTCACTTTACTTATGCTTAACCACGCTTGAGTCCGTGGAACTGTCTTAATACTTCTTATCTTTCTTAATGTATGGGAATTCATTAGACTTCATGAACTGTCTTGACATGGCATATTCTTGTTCATGACATAACATAACATGACATGTTCTTGTACATGGTGTAGCATAAGATGGCCCTTTCTTGTATGTGGCATAACATAACGTGACATGATATAACATGATATGAACATTTCGTGACATTCCATGGCATACATAATCTAAGTTCTACATGAACATGGCATACATGCTACAACGTGATCTGAACATTTTATGACATTCCATGGCATTCATGATCTAAGTTCTACATGAACATGGCATACATGATCCGAGTACTACATGAATATGGCATACATGATCTGGCTATTCTATTTCATGGCATCCTTGACTTAAATTACTACATGAATATCTCATGGCTTCCATGTGTTTTTAGTAACTATCAATCCATCGACAACAAATTCATTCATTCACGCATGATCGCATATTTCCTCAAAGATCGTGAAAGGAATCTAACCTTGGCTTGTCTCTTAGCTTAGCTTAGATAACCATCAAGCACATCATATTTTCACACAAAACAATAATATTCACAGTACGCATGCATTTATATGATCATACTATTTACCTCTTGGCGTTGCTTCCACGATCTCACGTCGTGGCTCGAGACCTATACGAAGTACTAATCTTCACTAACTTTCCTGGAAAGACGTGTCTCTAGATGCTTCAAATCATATGTAGATATAATTTAATTTCACTAAGATTAATACATAATAATAATAATAGAATATTTATAGTCATATGAAACATACATAAAACTCATCTTATGGTCTAATCTTAGGCTCGGGTTGTTACATATCAATATTCGTATAGAGGAAATTTTGGCAACTGGGGAGAAAGTCTCATCATAATCAATGCCATAAGTTTGAGTGTAATCCTTAGCAACCAAGCGGGCTTTTAGACGTTTCACAGAGCTATCAAGATGGAATTTGATTGTATACATCTACAGCCAACAAGTTTTTTACTAGGTGGTAGGGGAACAATATCCCATGTTCCATTATGGTGAAGAGCATCTATTTCGTTTTTCATAGTTGTCCTCCATCTTGGATCAGATAAAGCATCTTGAACTGTCTTAGGAGCAGAAAGTTTTGAAAGTTGAGAAGTAAAACATGAGAATGAAGGAGATAAGGCATGCCAAGAGACAAATTGGCTAATCAAATGTTGAGTAACACAAGAACAAGTACCTTTTCGGAGAGCACTAGGTGGAGAGTTTAAAGTACTAGGTAATTTAGGATCTGAAGATGGAGACAAGGTTGGTTGAGGCCTGGGAGCCGGGGTCCGCAAGCGAGGCAGAGTAACCTGTAAAGGAACAAGGGAAGGCACTATTTGGGTGAGGGTGGGTGGTGAGTGTGAAGGAGAAAGGGTAAGAGTAGGTAATGGTAGAGGATCACACTTAACAATTGAAGATGTGTCTTAGAAGTAGGGTATGTACTCAAAGAAGGTGACATCAGCACTCGTGAAGTAGCGTCTAAGAATAGGAATATAGCAGCGATATTCGAATAACCAACAAAAAGACACTTGGTAGCATGTGGATCAAGCTTATCAAAGCTTGGGCCAAGGTAATGACCATAGCACACACACCCAAAGATTTTTGGAGGGAGAGAAAATGATGAAGAGGAAGGGAACAAAATGGAGAAGGGGGAGGAACATGTATTGGTAATTGAGGACAGCAGCATTCAGGACGATCCTTAGCTTGGAGAACTTACATAAGAGACATGTAATGGTAATTGAGTGGTGCTGCTTGTCTAAGTGGGATTGGGAAATTCTGGGTTATTTCTTATGCCATTGTGAGATGGCAATCACTTTGGGCTAGACTTGGTGATGCTTAGATGTCTTAGCATGCTGTATAGGAGGATTTGAAAGTGATCACAGTAGGCCATTGTGGAAATTGATTCCTATCTGTTCAATGTGGTGTATGGTGAGAAAGAAACAAATGGAATTTCAAAGATTTTTTTAATGGATGTCCACTTGTGTTTACCTAGCTTTTGCTTTCAGGATTTTCTGGATGTCTCCTTATTGCCTGTTTTAGTCATCTGATGTTTAAACTTGATAGCCTTTACTTGTTTCAAGCAAATTGGAATTGGAAAGGAGATTGCATTGCTGATGGTATTATGTTAATCTGAAGCATAGCTGATGGCATTACGTTATTCCTATCCTTTTTGCTTTTCCCAGAAATATACAGGAAGATGTTTCAGTGGATGCAGAGATGTCTCATGGAGATACTCAGAATTCTGGTGAAAACCCTTCTGCAGGGAACGTGGAAGTAGCTGATACTGAAATTAGAGCTGTAAGAGGAATTGTTGTGGACCTTTTCTGGGAAGCAAGTTACAGGCTGTCGTTAAAAAAGGGAATTCATATTGAATTCTATTTGCATTATGTTAATGACCTTGATTTTTGAATTCCAGGACACCAGAAAGGGGGAGTTCTCTGCTGAGGGATCAAATATTAGCAAGTCTGATAAAGATACTGCTTTACATACCAATATTATTGAGGAAATAGTGGCTAATCCTGATGATTTAGATCAAGTTCCCACCTTTGCCTTCCATGAAAAGTCATGCCTACAGACTGGTAGCTCTGAGCCCACAGTGCTTCACGAGGTACCACATACTAGTGAGCATGATGAAGTGCTAATGAATGGTTATGCGGGATCTCCTGAATCAAGAAAAAAAAATGTAGCTGAAAAGCATGGAGGAAAAGGTAACTCTGTCCGTGTTGGAATTAGATCACCTGGTTTTGGTCAAAGAAGTCAAGATAGTAGTTTGCAAAAGGTGAAGTTTCCCTTCTTACGGCTGAATTTCTTTAATTACTTATCATGTGTTTGATTTTTTATTGTTTAACACAAGTGGTTCTTGTCATAAAATGGCAACAGATGGGTTCTAAATGTAAAGTTGCACTTCTTCCTGCTGGATACCTTTTAAGTACTCACTATGCCTTTGATTATTGGTATAGATGAACAACTGGTTCTTGTAATAAGATACATGAACTACTCTTGTATACCTGCAAAGTGCATGCATAAAGATCCAGTTTTGCATTTGATTTACTTCTAGTGAATTCATTTGTTTCTCTTTTTCTGATATTTTGCATTGCATACCTTTTGCCTTTACTTTTTCATTCTTATCTTTTAGCTTGATCAATGATGGAGACTACTGTCTAGTGGACTGAATTTGAAATGTTAGGCAATGAGTTTTAGGGTGATTTGTTCGACCGTTCTTCAATAATTTTATGATCATGTTCTCATTTGCGGTAGTAGCTCCGCTGCTGTTATCTGTCTCATTAAAAAAAAAAAAAAAACTCCCGCTGTTATCTTATCATGTTTGGTTAGAAATCCTTTGTCTGGATTTCTTAAGAAATATTTTCTATAATTCTGCAATTGGAAAATCTGCTATGGGGGCTTACTTTCATTTCCTTCTTTCTTTGATTTTCTTCATGGTTCATTGTATGTTATCTGCAGAATTGGTGGGGATATTTGACTTCAATTTAGTTTTCACATTCTTTTTTCATTATGGTGAAAATATAGCATAGGATCAAGTTTCATGAGGAACGTGATGGTTAAATCACAGATTTAGGATCAAGTTTCATGAGGAACAGGAAACTATCATTATCTTCTTTTCTCCTCCCTGGTTGCTATTAATACGGATATGAAAATGGATAAATGAAAAGGTTAAGTATTCTCATGGATTTTGTAACACTTATGAAGGCTGTGAAGATGTCAGTCACATCAGGGGAGAATGAGCTTAGTAGGTTTAGTGATCCTCCAGGAGATGCATCCTTGGATGATCTATTTCAACCGTTGGATAAACAACCAGAGGATCGGGCGGCTGAAGCTTCAACATCTGCATCAACCTCACATTTTAACCATAGCAGTACATCCATAACTGATGCTGGGAAAAATGACCTGGCTACAAAGTTGAGGGCTACAATTGCTCAAAAGAAAATGGAGAATGAAATGGAGCCAGCAAATAGTGGTGGTAATCTGCTTCGCATAGTGATGGGTTATCTTAAGGATGATGTTATTGATATGGATGGTCTGGTATGTTAAGTCCTTTTGTAATATTTGTCAGGTCATTCATACATTCCCATTATCGTTATTCATTACACTTGATGCTTTTTTCTTTTCCTATCTTTTGTTTGTCAGGTTTTTGATGAAAAATTGCCTGGAGAAAATCTTTTTCCTCTACAGGTACTTGCATTTTTGTTTCTCTTCCTCGACAGATTATGGGTGAAATTTAGTTATAAAAAAAAAAGATTATGGGTGAAATTTCTTGTTTGTTGGTACTCTGTAAAACCGTTATTGCTCTTATACAGAAAGGTTTCAGGGTAATGTTGATTTGTACTTATAAAAAAAATGTTGATTTGTATTCTCCGTGCCCTCTTTCTTTTGCTTGCTTCTAATTAGCTTTTTTGTAAATTTCTCTTATATGTTTTGAGTAATCAATTTTACTGAGATGCTATTATTTTTTAACATTTTTTTTAATACAACAGCATCTGTGCATATTTGTTTTTGAACATGTTAAAGCTGCCTGATTGAATAGCTGTACAATAGCTCAAATGCTTATAGTGGATATTTTTCATTGGAGATAAAAGAAATAATCAATCTTAGGAGAGGTTTCAAAAGAAGAAAGTATGCTACACTATTTAGATCTATAGATCTCCACACAGCAAAGTAAGACTTCATCAAAACTTGCGACTTGTTCTTTTTACTTCATGACCCATTGATGAGCTTTGGCAATCTTGTGCTGGTGGGATGTTCAGGATAATTGATTAAATATTTTTTTTCTGTTTTTTATGTTTTCCCTTAATATTTTCTTTTTCTCTGTGCTAATTCAACAAATTTTCCAAAAGTTCAGCAGATGAAAGTCACTTAGTTTAATTATTCAATTTATAGCCAGCCTCTTTTCCTAACCTATGGGCAGGACACTCTAATATGGAGGCTCGAGACAGAATATTTAATTGAAGTAGGGTATAAAAGTGTAAAGTTAAAAGAGTTTGAACTCATACCTACTGCTCTTCTGACATGTTAAACTACCAATTGTCTCTAATGTTTATGTTGATGGTTAGGAATGAATTTAATCAGTTAATTTGTATTGTAACATTGTAAATTTTCCTTTATCATGGAACTCATTGAAACATTTCTTGAAACTTGAGCTTATTTCCTCTTCTTTCAGCCTCATTTATCCTTTTAAGCTTGGTTTCCTCTTCTTGTTTCAGTGGAGCTCCCTCTCTATGTTTTTCTTGCAGCCTTATGTGTGTGCGCGTGTGTATCTTTCTCCTCATAGCATAGGATTGCCTTCGGAAGTAGGCACACAGTACCATTGTGGTGGCTCATTTTGTTTTATGACTCTAAATGAAATGTTCTTCCTCATCCTTTTACTATATTTTGTTTGATTAAAGTCATTCTCATTTTGTCTTTTAGTTCATTGAATTCCAACATCAGGTGCACAAAGAAATTCTTTTTTTATTTGAAGTAAAAATATTATATATATCAAAAGGAGTAACCAAGTACACTGAATATATACAAGAAAACACTTTGCCCATAATAGAAAGTCCCTAATGACCCAAAAAGACCGTGAAAAACAACCCAAAATACACCAAGCCCGACCTCAATCCCTTGTTTCCCGTAGAACTAAAACTCTACCCGTAAACTTCGCCCCAACCCCTTGTTTCCCATCTTCACAATGCCCTCCCTTTAGATTTCCCTCTAGTTGAGCTACCACTCTTAAGGGTCCTAGTTGATTGCTCAAGAAAGACGCTATAACTCCCTACTTTTCTTGAAACTTGATTTGGTTTCAAGCATGTGGCTAGCCTCAATCGCAATGATTAGTTCTTTAAATTGGTCTTCACATCCTCCATGTGAAATTCCCACGAACAATTGAATCTCATTAACTTTAGGTAGAATCCAATCCATTATTGGAGGAAGAGAGACCAAGGGAGCAACATTATATCTAGACACAGTATCCAGCTGCACTCCTGACTCTAGATTTTCCTTTACACAAGGCACCAATGACAAACCCATATTCAAATCCCGTACCTCCTCAGTAACTCCATTGGTTCTCTCCAATGGTATGACATCAAGTCCATTCACCTCTGGTGACCCTTTATGTGCAACTTCAACGGATCCTACATCTCTTGCAGACCTCGGCAGTACACCATTTTCCTTCAACTTCGTCGAGGAAGCCATAGTTTCTTCGGGTATGAAGGGTGTAATACCGACTATCGGTCTATTCGGTGTTACCTGAGGCGAATGACATTCCATTACTTATGTCTCTACGCCGATACCCGACATAGAACCCATTTCAAATAACCCAGAATTCTTTTTGACCCACAATACTCTCATGGATTTGGTTATAGGGACAAAGCCGAATCCAATTTTCCGTTTTCCTTTATCTGAGTTTAAAGTATTCGGGCCTAACTTAGTCTTGTTTCTTACACCCCTGTTGCCTCCAGCTGAAAGCAGGTCTATTTTCTTAGACAAGAAAGCTATCGCTGCCTTCAACTCGACAAGTTGGGTTTCTATCTCCTTTAAAGAATTGTGCATCGTGACAAGCTGGTTTTGAGGCATGATCTGCAGACCACCTTCACCGTTCCCCTCACTGTGAACCCCCAAAGCATGACCCTTCTTTAGAGCTACCGCATATGATCGGCTCACTATCGTGAATGTACTTGGGTCTTTATGATTCATCTCCAAGTTTATGTTCTCATTCTTCTTTTGGTTTTCCTTCCTTGACCCATAAGCAAAAAGCATATCCGCAACTCTGCGTAATTCCGCAACAAATTTCTCCCAACCCAGACCTTCATACTCTTCAGGGATGACTACAACACTCTGCCGGCCTCCTCCGCCATATTCAGTGACAGTTAGATACCTACCATGCTTGTTGGAGCATCATTGAGCCATGAATATTCTGTTTCCTTCGCACAAGTGTTTTGTGAAATCCAAATTTGTCCCCACTTGTAATACTGCTTCCACTGTAGTCATTAGCCATTCTATACTACTACGACCCATCACTAAAAATCTCCAAACCCTTCTGCTCCTCTCCACAATTTTTTATGAAGACCTCCATATTTTTGTCAAAAGCTCAAAAGCCTTTGATTCCACCCAAAAGCGCACCAGCTGACCCATAATGATATCAAACCTTCGATTTCAGATGCAGGGGCTTCCCAAGCTGAAGGGCTTCATGCTGTCGAGTATTTCTGCAAAATGCTTCAGGAGGCTGAGCTGCGATCAAGTCTGTGGAGCTAGTGAAGGCAAAGGCTCAGGTTGCAGTGCCCCTTAACTGAGGTAATGGAAAAACAGAAAAAAAAAAACTCCCAAGTCACCAGAGGAGGACCAACGTCGGAGGCCCCACAATGGGGTCGCCGGAGTCTGTAGATCAAGTCTGTGCGTTGGCCGCATAAACAAAGGTATAGCCCTAGTACACACCAAGTTTTATTCATAAGAAAAGAAGGCATAGCCCAAGTACACATAATTTATACATGAGAAGTACCTATCTAGGGTTTACAACC